>VWZE01011758.1:77369-109379 GCA_013396675.1 Eubucco bourcierii
CACCCAGCCCTATCCAGTCAACCAGATCATGGCACTAAGTGCCTCATCCAGTCTCTTCTTGAACACCACCTCCCTGGGCAGCCCATTCCAATGGCACAAGAGATTATCCAGTTATATCACAAAGACAGTATCCAGTACAACCAGACCAAGGAATGGAGTCACTTCCCATTGCTGCATCATTCATTTTGGATGTTAATCTGCTGTGGCAGATGTCATCAAAGGATTTCAGAAATACAGAAGTGTGGCTTTCAGCAGTAAATAATCATAGAATCATAGAATGATAAGGTTGGAATGGACCTCAAGGATCATCTAGTTCCAACCCCCTGCCATAGGCAGGGACACCTCCCACTANGGGAGCAGCCACAACCTCCCTGGGCAACCTGTGCCAGTGTCTCACCACCCTCACTGTAAACTTTCTCCTAACATCCAGTCTAAATCTCCCCTCTGCCAGTTCAAACCCATTGCCCCTTGTCCTGGCATTGCAAGACCTTGTCAATAGTCCCTCCCCAGCCCTCCTGTAGGCCCCCTTCAGATACTGGAAAGCTACTCTAAGGTCTCCTGGAAGTCTTCTCTTCTGCAGGCTGCAGGACCCTAACTCTCTCAATCTGTCCTCATAAGAGAGCTGCTGCAGCCCTCTCAGCATCTTCATGGCCTCCTCTGGAACCGCTCCAACAGTTCGATGTCCTTCCTGTGCTGGGGGTTCCAGAATTGCACAGAGGACTCCAGATAGGGTCTGAGGAGAGCAGAGCAAAGGGGCAGAATCCACTCCCTTGCCCTACTGGCCATGCTGCTCTTGATGTAGCCCAGGACTCGGTTGGCTGTATGGTAAATAATTAGGTATTTGCTCTCAGAATAACATCTCAGTTTTTAACTTCCCCTAAAGAAACTTCTGAAGTGGTTACCTTGATGCTTGTACTACTGAAAAATTAAGAGCATCTTTTGTAAGACACTATAACAAAGAAATTCAACTCCAAGAAGCTAAAGAGATGATAAAGCTATGTAGAGAAAATGGCTTGGAGAATTAACCCATGATTCTTTGCTAGTAGCAGGAGAACTGGAATCTTTTGATTGCACCACTGTTAATCAATTTAACAGCAATCCAGTCATGCACTTGGTTATGAGGTCACCTTGGGTTACTAACTGAAGCATGGAATGACCTCAGACCTTACCAAATCACTGAGGGGATTTGGGATAACATAGTTCTATGTTTTCATTGCATTTTGGAGAAGTCAAAAGAGCGGCAGGTGTGGGGAAAAGGTTTGCTATGTGCTTTGGCTATCGGCTTTGCTCTTTATCCTAATCTGGTTGAACACCTGTTGGGTAACTGGAAAGCTTTCCCAGAACTGAAAGAAATGTGACAAATACATTTTCCTGGAAAACAGGGAAGGAATGGTTTGGAAATGGACACCTAGCAGCATATATCTTACCCCTTCCACTATCCCAATGGGTGTTATGCTCCTTGCCACTCGTATGAACTCAGAACTTTGGAGTTTGGTTTTAGATGTTCATTTGTATTGGGTCAGTTAATATATAAAGACTGTGCCAGAGTCCTGGCAAATGAGCTGATCTGGATTGTTGAACTGGATTAATTACAGTCTGAGATTCTTTTTTACTGGTTGTAAATGCCATTTGGATTTTGGTGCCCTCGGTTTTTTTTGGTTTTTTTTTCAATGTTGGCTTTCTTATCTCATTGTAAGGAGTGCTTTGAAATAGTTTTATGAGCCTTTGTTCTGTTTCATAACTGTGCTAACAGCATTCAGAGTGGGATGTTCTTTTAACCTTATTAATATCTAACCTTTGGTGGAGAATTTTAACCTTATTACTATCTAACCTTTGGTGGAGAATTTTAACCTTATTAATATCTAACTTTCTGTGGAGAATTTTAACCTTATTAATATCTAACCTTTAGTGGTATTAATATCTAACCTTTCTCCCTGAAAATCATTGTGAGGGTTGTTTGGATTAATATTTTGGTGAATGATCTTTTACTGACAAATATTTTCTAATCCTCTACCACTTCCATAAAATGGAATTTCTTTAAAATAAGGTGTCAGGGAAGAAACATTGAAGACTCTGATTCCAGACTGTCAATAAATTAGGGGTGATACTTACCTGAAATAAATAAAGCATATGTTTCATCACCAGACTTTGTAGAGTTAGATTATGGCTGGACTTGATGATCTTAAAGGTCTTTTCCAGCTGAAATCATAGAATCATAGAATGGTAAGGTTGGAAGGGACCTCAAGGATCATCTAGTTCTAACCCCCTGCCATAGGCAGGGACAACTCCCACTAGTACAGCTCACTCAAGGCCTCCTCCAACCTGGCCTTGAACACCTCCAGAGAGGGAGCAGCCATGATTCTGTAATTCTGTGATTCTGTATCTCCATTGGCTGTACTGTGGCTATAATAATATTGTTGGAAGAAAAGTGACATTATGGTCCACTTTGGCATTTTCCATTAGTTTTCCCTGTAACTAATTACACAGAGAGCCTAAAGAAAGAATTTTTAAAATCTGTTTCAATTCAAGGAGGGGAGGCAAGAAGTTTAAAAAAAAAAAATAAATTGTGACCTAATTTCTGCAATATTGACTCAATGTTTTCCAGTTACAACTGAATGAAACTTAAATGAAACTTTAACATTTCCTGCATCAAACTCATACTCCATCATTTGTTCTATTTTCTCTGTTGTGAGCATACGAAACATGCTCGAGGATTTCAAAGCAAAGAAAGAACACGAGTATTGTGTTATCACATAGACAGGTTTTAGAATCCAGATCTGAACATCAAAATTTCCACCAAATTTCCTTGCATCTCTTGTGGACTCCTACCAGCTACATCAGATTGCTTTGGGAGCTCCTCATGTGATTCACAGATTGCATCAGGTTGAAAGGGACCCTCAAAGGTCATCTTGTCCAGCCCCCCTGCAGTGAGCACCTCCAACTAGATCAACCTGCCCAGGACCACATCAAGTCTGAACTTGAATGTCTCTAAGGGGCCTATCTCCTGACATGTCTGTGGAGTGTAATCATGTTAAAACTGGCTGCATCCATCAGACCAACCAGGGCCAGGATCCTCTCCAACACAGGATGCAGAAATGAGAACAAAAGGAATAGGCAGAAGAAATTCAGACAGTGTAGAGTTACTTTTCCCTGCCGCAGCCTCCAGCTTTCAGCAATCGACTTTATAGACTTCCTCAGAAACTCATGTTTAAATCCCTGCTGCATTTCTCCCCTGTGATGTGGCTTATCCCTGTTTCAGTGCATTTCTGCTTTTCCTTTCAGAACATCTGGAAGCAACCAGTTGCTCCCTATTTTTCAGAGCAGTGTGAAAAGTTGCCTTGTGCCTCTTGATCAAACTGCTCACTACTAGCCTGATAAAGATGAGGTCCCAAAAAGGATTTCAGCATCTACTTGATTGATATTGACTTGAGTGTAATCCTGATGCACCTCTGTCTCTTTGCCCTTCAACCCAAGACTATTTCATTGGCATTTCTGCTGGGATTCTCAAGTGAGGTGAAAATGATGCACTAGGTAACTTTGATTTGAAATCTTTTTTTTTTTTTTTTTTAAATTAATAAAAAGGAAAATTCCAGCTGCTTAATAAATGATGGTTAGACTCAATGGTCCAAGAGGTCTTTTCCAACTGATTCTGTGAAATGACACAACTTTAGCAAAGAAACGTGACCAAAATGAGCACTACTGCAGCACAGAAAGTTCCACCTCAACATGAGGAAGAACTTCTCTGCTGTAAGGCTCACAGAACACTGTAAGAGTATTTCATTGGCATTTCTGCTGGGATTCTCAAGTGAGATGAAAATGATGCACTAGGTAACTTTGATTTGAAATATTTTTTTTAATTAATAAAAAGGAAAATTCCAGGTGCCTAATAAATGATGGTTAGATTCAACGGTCCTAGAGGTCTTTTCCAACTGATTCTGTGAAATGACAAAACTTTAGCAAAGAAATGTGACCAAAATGAGCACTACTGCAGCACTGAAAGTTCCAACTCAACATGAGGAAGAACTTAATTACTGTAAGGCTCACAGAGCACTGGAACAGGCTCCCTAGAGAGGTTGTGATGTCTCTTTCTTTCAAGACCAGTCTGGATGCATTCCTGTGTGACTTGCGCTAGATCATGGTCCTGCTCTGGCAGAGGGGGTTGGACTCAATGATCTCCAGAGGTCCCTTCCAAGCCCTAACACCCTGTGATCCTGTGAATCTAGTAAACTTTTCTCAATTAGATTGAAAGCAATTAGAAGGTATAATATTTGCCAGCTACATTTGGATTCCACTTCAGGGTGCTCTTTACTTCCCAAGTTACCCTGTTACATGTGAACTCACAGAGATACTTAATCCACATGGCAGTTTGCACCAAATACCACCTGAAATGATGTCTGTATCTCACACTGAGAACAGTGCTTTGCTAGAGCTAACTCTTACCCAGAAATGATGGGAACCACTCACTCTTCTGAAACGTAGAATCATAGAAATATAAAACTGTTTTGGTTGGAAGAGACTATTAAGATCATCAAGTCCAACCGTCAACCCACTACTGCCAGGTCACCCCTAAACCATGTCCCTCAGCACCACATCTCCATGGCCTGGAAACCTCCCCCCCCTCCAAGAGAAGGGGCCGACTCCATTGCCTTGCTTCAGGACTTCATAACTCTTCTTGGGAAGAAATTGTTCCTCCCATCCAACCTAAACCTCCTCTGATGCAACTTGATGCTACTTCCTCTTGTTTCTTGGGAGAAAAGATCAACACACATCTGTTTCTAGCCCATTCAGCATCTTTGTAGCCTCTGCTGGACTGTCTCCAGTAGTTTCCTGTCTCTCTTGGACTGGGGAGCCCAGAAGTAGACACAATACTCCAGATGTAGATTCATTAGGGTACAGGGGGAGGAGAACCTTCCTTGACCTATTGGACCCACTCTATTTAATGGACCCCAGGACATCGTTGGCTTTCTTAACCACAAGGGCACATTGCTGTCCCACAAATAACTTATTATCCACAGGAACTCCAAGACCCTTCACCTTTTTCAAAGGTCCATACATCTGGCTCAGAATGCAAAAGGGATGTCTGGTGTCTCCCTAGCTCCAAGCTTTAGGGAGAAAAAAAATCATCATCTGATTCAAATCATCCCAAAGAAATGCACTGTAACAGCATAATGTAGTAAAACTACTGCAACCAGAGACTGCATTTGCTATCAGTTGGTGGCTTCTTACCAATTTCTTTTCCACATTGGTAATCAAAAGACCTCGATGCACTGCTCTGTATTAAAGTCCAGCCCCTGCAGATATTTTCTTGATTAGGCAAAGACATTTTTAGCTCAGCACTTGGCAGAGGAAAAATGGTCTGAAACTATCGATCACAGAAAGCTTAACAAGTTAGAAAAATGTTTGGACAAAGGCAGAAGGCAATAAAAATAAATTGCATCTGGGTTGATAACCTTCTTGCCAATATCTCCAGCCAGCTGGAATCGGAAAGGACAATGATATGAGGATATGAGGCTCTGTACACACAGTGGTTACTAAAACTTAAAGCAAGATTAATGTGTAAGAATGACAAGCCTCCCACTCCAAGAAGGACTTTGAGGTGCTAGAGGTTGTCTAGAGAAGGGCAATGAAACTGGTGAAGGGTCTGGAGAACAGGTCTGATGACAAGCAGCTGAGGGACGTCTGGAGAAAAGGAGGCTGAGTGGAGAACTTGTAGCTCTCTATGTGAAATAATGTTGTAATGAGGTGGGTGTTGCTCTCTTGTCCCAGGGATAGGACTAGAGGAAATGTCCTCAGGTTGGACCAGGCAAGGTTTGCATTGAATATTACAGAAAATTTCTTTCCTGAAAGAGTGGTCAGGGATTGGAACAGGCTGTCCAGGGAGGTGGAAAAGACCTTTCTAGGTCATTGAGTCCAATCATTAGCCTAACGCAGCCCAATGCTGCCTTGAAGATGTAAGTAGCATCACTATAAAAGCTCTGTAGAAACTGCATCTTCAATTCAAAGGCTTGGTGATAACTTAGGGTATGAACCACCACATGTGCTCAAATTCTTCTTTCCCTTCTATACAGAGGTGTGTGAGACTCCCAGTAACTTGGTTATCTCAAACAGTGCCACTGAAGGCTGGGAGAGGACACAGTACTCTGTACAGCCATGGGGGTGTTGCTCTCCCCCACTTCTATAGCATGGGGAGTGATGGGGGAATGGGGACTGCCTGGGAAGCAGGAGGGAGCAGCTGCACCACTCTGTTCCTGCAGCTGCCTGCATACCTTGAGAGCTTCTCCAGCTGCCAGCCTGTACTGCCAGCCCTGTGTCACCCTGTTCCCACTGCTGTCTGTGTCCCCACTGTGGCAGTATATGCACCAACTGCCAAAAAAGTTGGAGCTGCTCCTGTGACAATTCTATGATTTCAACAGGGAAATGCTGATATCCCTTCTCTTTGATCTTTATTGTTCCCACTGCTTTTCCTTCTCATTTTCCCTCTGCTCTGATCCTATTTAACAACCCCTGGTCGTCAACTGTTTGGCATAATTTTGCCTTTATTTACTCCAAGGGAGTTATTTGGACCTTAGCACGACCACCACCCCATCCCCTGCTGAGCAGGGTTGGTGTAAGATGGCTAGGTCATGACAAGGTGCTGCTTTCCAGATGTGGAAAGCCATTACTGGTACATGCCATGGAATAGGTTGCCCAGGGATTTGAAGGAATCTCTGTCACTGGAGGTGTTCAAGAAACATGTGGGCATGGCATTTCAGGACTTGGTTTAATGCCCGTGGTGATGTTAGATTGAAAGTTGCACTCAATGGTCTCAGAGGTCTTTTCCAACCAAAACAGTTCTATGATTCTGTGTCAAAGTGAGCCCACTGCAGTTTCAGCAGGCAAGCAGAAGTGTGCAAAAATATGTTTGGCATGGTTACTCTAAATGCTTTACATTTTAAACCCAACTTACTCCTGAAAGATTGCCACTACTGCCAGGAACAACTGACCTCTGAGATGAAAGCTCCTGGTTTAATTTTAAGGTCAATGCCTTTTCATTTAAAATCCCATTTTATTTAATTGAAACCATGTCCCTTTGCAACTAAATGAAACTCTCACAAATGGGCAAACATACAAAGAGAAATAAAAATAAACTAGGACCATCACTGTTATTATTTTGGTTTTGTGGGGGTGATTACATCATGCCTGTTCTCATCATGCTATCTGATCAAAAATGGCCCTGAGGTGACCAAGAATAATGTGAACTGTTTCTGTAACCCTGATTAGGAAGCCTGGAAGAGGGTGTGGATAAGGATTGTCTAAGCAGGAGGCAGACACTGAAAGAGAAACAGAGATAGCATTTGTGAGGGTACTGTGTCCTGAGGGGCTGAATTTAGACTGCTAGAATAATTCCTACAGCTCTACCTGAATCCTTGGTGCTTCTTTACATATCATCTTCAGCACATGACCACAAACACATCTAGCACAAGGTCTGATGGGTCACACTCCTGGCTCCATGCCAAAGCAGAGGCTGGTCCTATGCCAGCAGTGCACACAATTACCCACATAGATGATGGACATGGCACACACATAATAAACATCACCAAAATTACACTTATACCACTGGCAATAATGTAGGGACATCCCTTCAGCCACATGGAGGGAAAAGGGTGGAGCACTGCTGCACATATCTGTAGGAAGCTATGAAGGATCATACTTGGGGTTCTTCTTTCTCACCTAACACTTCTTGAGTGATCTGGTCCCCCTTGCCTCCCTTTATACTTCAGGGAGATATCACAGAATCATAGAATCATAGAATGGTAAGGTTGGAAGGGACTTTAAGGATCATCCAGTTCCAACCCCCTACCATAGGCAGGGACACCTCCCACTAGCACAGCTCACTCAAGACGTCATCCAACCTGGCCTTGAACACCTCCACGGAAGAAGCAGCCACAACCTCCCTGGGCTACCTGTGCCAGTGTCTCACCACCCTCACTGCAAACAACTTCCTTCTAACATCCAGTCTAAATCTCCCCTCTGCCACTTCAAACCCATTGCCCCTTGTCCTGTCGTTGCAAGCCCTTGTCAATAGTCCCTCCCCAGCCTTCCTGTAGGCCCCCTCCAGATACTGGAAGGCAACTCTGAGGTCTTCTCGAAACCTTCTCTTCTGCAGGCTGCAGAGCTCCAACTCTCTCAGCCTGTCCTCATAGCAGAGCTGTTGCAGCCCTCTGAGCATCTTTGTGGTTTCCTCTGGACCTAATCCAACAGTTCAATGTCCTTCCTGTGCTGGGGGCTCCAAAACTGTACACAATTATTTGGATACTTTCTCTGTCTGGGAGGCAAAGAGAGGAGGATTTTTATTACAGCTTTCCCCACCTTGTTTCCTGTCCATGTAGGGTTCCTGTATATGCAATCTATCTCCCACTTACTGAAAACCCACCTACAAACTCAGTAAGCACTAATTAATGTTCACTTCCCATAACAACCAGCTTATGTGAATAAGGGTGCTCATGCTCAGCCAGTCCATCGCTGGTTGTTTTTTAGTCTGTCAGCAACATGATTTTTGGTGCATCACAGCAGAAAAAAACAGCTGAGATGGATGGGCTGTGTCATTGCAGAACTACTAGAAAGCTTGCTGGACAGAGATGGAGCACAGCCATGAGGTTATAAAACATTTGATCTCTTCTTCCTGGAAACATCCCAAGGCACACCAAGCTGATCAGTCAGCACTTTGCCTACCATCTGAGGAAGAACAATTTGGTCTTTCCCAGTTTCCCTTCGACATTCACAGAGATTGAGAAGAACCAACAAGCTTCAGGATAAAGGATGAGGTCATGGTCATCCTTTCTTGCAGTAGTATCAAAAACCACTGAGATGTAAACTGACTTCTTGGAAGTGCCCAACGCCTGCCTCCTGTAAGAGCCACACGCTCCACCACTGTCAGGTCTCTGACAGCAGCATCCCACTGCTGCTTCTGCTTGTCAGGATATGGCTCCCTCTCCCGTGACCAGCCGGGTTGTTGTCCTCCAACCTCTCATTTCCTGGATCAGTGGAGAAGACGTCAGATTTTTGGGTGGAGAAGGGAGTTAATGTTAAGTAAACCTAATCTGCAGTATAAACCTTGCCCTGTGAGTTCAAAGAGCATGTCAGGGAGTGTTTGGGACACAGTGATAGCTCCAGGACAGGCTCAAATGGGTCTGGTGTACTTCTTACAAAGGTCAAACACATCCTGCCTTCAGCAGTGCCTGCCACCATCACATGATGGGAAAAGGATTTTCTGCTGGTGCTTGTAACCCAAACTCTTTCCATTTTTAATCCCTTGATGATGAATATATTTCTAGACCTCCAAATTGTACCTTTTGGCTCATTATGTTTTGAAGGTGTTTATGTTTTGAAGGTGTGTCTGAACACTCAGATCAGTATTCCACTTTTACTTACTAGTGTCATAGAATCACAGAACTGCTGAGACTGGAAAAGATCTTTGAGCTCATCAAGTCCAACCACTGGCCTAAACCTCACAATTTCACTGCTGCTAAGCCACTAGCACCAAACCACATCTCTCAACACCACACTTATTATTGCTTGGAAACTTTTTCTCCGTTGGGGCAAGACAAATTTTAGTCCTCTCTTTCCATATTGATGCACTACACATCCTGGTGACATTGAGGTGAGACTGGGGCATATAGCACAGAAGTACTCAATGGTTTGAGTTGGAGTGGACCTTAAAAATACCCCTCCCCATCATGGGCAGGGACACCTTCCACTAGAGTAGATCTCTCAACACCTCATCCAACCTGACCTTGAACACCTCCAGGGTGGTCAGTGCTGCTGACTTTGTGCTGCAGCATGTTACACTGAATTGATCTGACTTCTTCCTACCAGGAAGTGGAGAAGAGGTAGTGGAGGAGAGGGGAGGGAAGGAGAGGGGAAGGTAGGGGAGGGGTGGGGAGATAAAGAAAGAAAAAGGAGAGAGANAAAAGAAAAGAAAAGAAAAGAAAAGAAAAGAAAAGAAAAGAAAAGAAAAGAAAAGAAAAGAAAAGAAAAGAAAAGAAAAGAAAAGAAAGAAAAGAAAAGAAAGGAAAAGAAAAGAAAAAAGAAAAGAAAAAGGAAAGAATAAATAAAAGAAAAGAAAAAAGAAAATGAAAATAAAAGAGAAAAGAAGAAAAGAAGAAAAGAAAAGAAAAGAAAAGAAAAGAAAAGAAAAGAAAAGAGAAGAAAAGAAAAAAGAAAAGAGAAGAGAAAAGAGAAAGAAAGAAAATGGATGTGAGTGGAAAAGAAGATGTGCTTTCTGCTTCGTGGGAAACAGACCTTTGCAGAGCTTTTCAGGGAAGACAGTCAGGGGACTCTTTGCTATTTAACCTGACAGCTCTGTAGCAAAGACCATGGGGAAAAAAATTACAGTGATAAACTGCTCAAGATTTTATAGGCCTTTTAGAAGCAAAAAAATAAAATAAACCAAACCCAAATCCCCAACAAGTCTCCACTACTTAAGTTATAGCTAATGTGGCTTATATTTTGCTGAAGACCATGTCAGTTATGTAGGCTTCTTACAGTATCACAGTATCATCAAGGCTGGAAGAGACCTCAAAGATCATCAAGTCCAATCCATTACCACAGACCTCAAAACTAGACCATGGCACCAAGGGCCACGTCCAAACCCACCTTGAACACCTTGAACCAGGGATGGTGACTCCACCGCCTCTCTGTCCACCACACTTCTCTCTCTAGCTGAGCTTATTTCTTAACTGAAGGAGAATCTCAGAATCCCAGCCTGGTGAGGGCTGGAAAGCAACCTCTGGAGATCATCCAGTCCAAGATCCCAGCTAAAGCAGAGACACCCACAGCAGCTTGCCCAGCATCACAATGTCCAGGTGGATTTTGAAAGTCTCTGGCGAAGGAGATACCACAACTACTTTGGGCAGTCTGGTGAAGTGCTCTGCTGACTGACTGTGTTTAATCTTATCTCTGTGTCTGCTCCTGAAATTAGATTTAATGTCCCCACAACTCTGAATTTGATTTACAAGTAAAACTGTGCTGGTTTGAGTCAGTCTTGACTGATTACCAACAGGCTGATGCCTCATACACTGGGCATCTGTTGAAGGTGATATGACATACCCCTGTGAGCCAATGAGAATAATTGGATGTTCAGGAGGACACTTACCCTAACTGCCCATGGGTATTTTCACTATTTTTAACTGTTAGAATCTCTGTGGGGAAAACACACACACACACACACAAAAAAAAAAAAAAAAAAAAAAAAAAAAAAAGGAAAGGGAGGAACAGCAAAGAAAGATGGGCTTGTGGAAAAGGCTTCAAACCATGCAAAGTCAACACTGGACTGAACAGCAGAAGAACAGACTCAGCCAGGGACACAGGACACATTTTATTTATTTATGTCATTCACTTTATTTTTCCCTTGTTGGTTCAGAGGTGCCAGTTTACTGCAGCTGAATCCAAAGACCTTTTCCATATTCTGGGAAAGCCATATTGAAGGAAGGTATTGAGCAGAGATACAGTGATCACAGAGACTAGGACTCTTGTGTCCCACTTGCTCCATCTTGCCAAAGAAAAGTCTGTATATGGCACTTTGAGTGAGATGAAATCCAAATTCTGAGGTCTGAGGTGGATTCAAGGATTTGGGATGTTTCTCTGTATCTGCCATGTATTTACCAGATGTCTTTGAGCTTTTCCTGTTTGTTCTTCCAAGTCTTCAGAGCTGTTAGTTTCCCTGCCACAAAAACAAATCCAGTGTTCATGAGAAGCAAAGAAAAAACCAAATAAATCAAGGAATAAAAGATACTGCTGAATATTTTCTTTCAGCAGCATGCTACCACTAAGTGGTATAAAGCTATTAGAACAGCTATTGGCCCTGCTCACAGAGTCACAGAATACATCTGGTTGGAAGAGACCTCCAAGATCATCCCATCCAACCCCTGACCTAGCAGCGAAAGGTCAGTGCTAAACCATGTCCCTGAGTGCCAGGTCCGCATTGCTTAAGCACCTCCAGGGATGGTGACTCCACCACTGCTTTGTGCAGACCATTCCAGTGTTTGAGAACCCTTTCAGTGAAGAAGTATTTCCTAATATCCAGCCTGAACCTCCCATGCTGCAGCTTGTAGCCATCTCCTCTACTCCTGTTGCTTGACACCAAGGCGAAGAGGCTGCCCCCTCCTTGCTCCAACCTCCTTTCAGGTAGTTGGAGTCTCCCAGAGAGTGATAAGGTCTCCCAAGAGCGATAAGGTCTCCTTTATCAATGGTCTGGACACACTAATTTTATCTCCAAAAGCAGACTCCCTCTTTTGTGAGCACCATATTTTCATCTCAGTCAGAAGGGATACTGCTGAAAGTATCTGAAGAATCAAACCTGACATTTCAGGTGAAGCTCTAAGCATCTGGTAAAGTTTAACTCAAGAAGGGTCTGACCATGAAGATGTGATCCCGAGGAAGATGGTTGGCAGGTGACTTGACAGTAACAATTTGACAGTTGGACTTGATGATCTTGAAGGCCTCTTCCAATCTAAATGATTCTATGGTTCTGTGATTCTACAATTCCCTATTGTTAGTATGTTGAAGCTCCTCCAAATTTTACAGTGAGGTACAAGTCTGACTAACTCATCATTTAAATGAAACCTCTGCATTAAGGAAATTTGGGTAGCAGAAAAAAAAATAAGCAAATCAAATCTGTTGGATCTAGGTAATACTTTTGTCCTTCTGCATTGTTGTGTGAAAGTTGTGAAATGCAGCTTCTGACACAGCTTTCCTGTGCAGAACATCTACTCTCTAACTTTTACCTGGAGGGATGGTCACAAAGAAGTTTATTTAATTTCCAACCCTGGACAAGATTGTTTTTTTTAAACCCAGGTTCAACTCTTCTAGCTCCAAACATTTCACTGGAATAATTCACACCTTTGATTATTTTCACTGTTAGTCAGAAAGGAGCAATGCCAGGTATCTCATGGGTAGAGCTGTCTGTCTGCTTCTAAGAGACTTCCATTATCTGAAGGGGGCCTACAGGAAGGCTGGGGAGGGACTATTGACAAGGTCTTGTAATGCCAGGACAAGGGGCAATGGATTTGAAGTGGCAGAGGGGAGATTTAGACTGGATGTTAGGAGAAAGTTTACAGTGAGGGTGGTGAGACACTGGCACAGGTTGCCCAGGGAGGTTGTGGCTGCTCCCTCCCTGGAGGTGTTCAAGGCCAGGTTGGAGGAGGCCTTGAGTGAGCTGTGCTAGTGGGAGGTGTCCCTGCCTATGGCAGGGGGTTGGAACTAGATGATCCTTGAGGTCCTTTCCAACCTTACCATTCTATGATTCTATGTATACTGCTACCCTGGATGGTTTGATCTGAGAGGTAGAAATCAACTTAAAAAAACAAACACACCAAACAGCTTGTGTTAGTTGTCTACTCCCTTACCTTCTTTACTGATCTTCTGCAAATTAATTAAAGTGGCTGTGTTTTAATCAGAACTTAATCAGCACATCAGATTGCTGAGCGTCGCCATGCTGCCTTTGCTATAGCGCCTCAGGAGAGGGGTGGCCTGGTGTGGATTACAAGATCCACACAAAATTCAGCACAATAAAATGCTAATCTTTTGTGCAGAAGAAGCTTCAACAACAATTAGAGTTACGACGTGCAAACAGCTTCTTGGGAGGCTGCAGGACGAGATGTTTGGCTGCGGGCATTTATCTCAGCCCTGGCCTCTTGGGATGGAAAATGGGTTGGAGGTTTCAACCCATGCACATCTTCTCTTGCCATTGATTGATTCAGGAAAGCTAAAGCATATGATAGGAAACTAAGAATCATCTTTGGTGCTCAGGGATTGCTTAAGTGTTTCTGAATGTGTTCACGATGGGAGGTTGCACGCTAGTAAGATTTATGAGGGCTGGCAGCACGCACGCATGTTTGTTACATGATTAATACAGTTAACAGTTCTGAATCAACAAGCTCCAAATATTGTCTCACAACTTGCCAAGGAAAATCTGCAGCTCCAACCCATCCAGAGAACAGTAGCAGCTTTTATACTACTGTACTTCAGCATTAGTGAGTTGTCTTGCGACGCTGGTGATGGTGTGGTGGGGGAGAAAGACTGATAGTCTTGGATTAAAAAGAAAGTTGATGAAGAGAACTGAGTAGCTAATAGGTTGGCTTTAAAGTCCCAGCTGTTTTGGGTTTAAAGTCCCAGTGGTGCCAGAGCAATTTCTTCTGTTCCACATCCTCTTGCAGAGAAGGAGAAAATGAACTGGGCCTAAACAGTGAGAAAAACATTTTTAAACCACATTGCTTAGTTTTATAGGCAAGGGATGGTTTGGGTGGGAATGGACCTTTACAGGCCACCTAGTCCAACCCCCCTCCACTCAGCAGGGACATCTCCAACTACAGCAGGTTCCTCAGAGCCCCTAACAACATGATGTAGAATAATTCCAGGGATGGAGCATCTTCCACCTCTCTGGGCCAGGGTCTCACTACCTTCACTGAGTTTCTTCCTCCTCTTCAGTCTAAATCTCCTCCTTTTGGATTAAAACCATCACCTCTTGTCCTATCACAACAGGCACTTCTAAAAAGTGTCTCTCCATCTTTCCTATCATCCCCTTTACATCCTGAAAGACCACCAGAAGATCTTCCTGCAACCTTCTCTTCTCCAGGCTGAACAACTCCAACTTTCTCAGCCCTTCTTTACAGGAAATGAGTTTCATGCTGAAGACTCCAGAACTGGACAATATCCTGAAGTCTTTCATGACTCTCAGAGCCCCTCAGCTGTGAACAAGCTTGGACATGCCATTCCCATTCTGTGGAATCTGTCTATATCTGAAGATCTGCAGATCAACACAGCCTGTTCCATATAACAACCAAAACAAGAGTCCCATCTTCGTTTCAAGTGTAAGTCCTTGCTGACCTCTTTGAAGTACAGCACTTTAGGGCAGAAATTATTATGGGAAACAGGTTTGCTTGTTTGTGTCACAATCAGAAGGCAGCGGCTCCTCAGAAGTGTTGTGTTCTTGGCAACTTCTCCCATGTCCAGTGTCTGAATTAGACAAGGGTCTTGACTGGCAGTTGAAGCAAGGAGACCATTGTTTATTGTGCCAATCACAGAATGGTAAGGTTGGAAGGGACCTCAAGGATCATCCAGTTCCAAACCCCTACCACAGGCAGGGACACCTCCCACTAGCACAGGTCACTCAAGGCCTCCTCCAACCTGACCTTGAACACCTCCAGGGAGGGAGCAGCCACAACCTCCCTGGGCAGCCTGTACCAGTGTCTCACCACCCTCACTGCAAACAACTTCCTCCTGACATCCAGTCTAAATCTCTCCTCTGCCAGTTCAAACCCATTGCCCCTTGTCCTGGCATTGCAAGCCCTTGTCAATAGTCCCTCCCCAGCCTTCCTGTAGACCCCCTTCAGATCCTGGAAGGCTACTCAGTACTGGAAGGTCTACTCAAAGCCTTCTCTTCTCCATAACATCTCCTTGGCTTTACCCAGTTCTATCTTTTTGTTTGCTATTTGCTTGAGTTGCATACCCAGTGCTGCTGAGACCGTATGCACTCACCCAGCTTTTGAACAGCATCTTTGCCCAGAGTGTCAGGGAATCAGAGTTTTGCTTGGAAGAGACTTCTAAGATCATGGAATCCACCCATTAACCCAGCACAGCCAGGTCACCACATCTACACAACTTTGAAATCCCTCCCAGGATGGAGACTTCACCACTGTCCTGGGCAACCTTTTCCAGGGCTTGATAACCCTTTAGGGGAAGAAATTGCTCCTCACGGCCAACCTAAACTTGCCTCATGCAACTTGAGATTGTTTCCTACCACTAACTGCTTGCAACACTAAACCAATCCCTACGTTTCTGCTACCTCCTTTCAGGGAGCTGTAGAGAGAGAGAAGGCTTCCTCTGAGCCTCTTTTTCTCCAGGTTGAATGACCCCAGTTCCTCAGCTGCTCCTCAGAAGGCTTCTGCTCTAGAACCGAACAAATCACAGTGCACAGACGAGCCTTAAGGATCATTTTTCTAACAGCTTTTCATTAACTTTGTTATCATTTCCCAGAACAGATTCAATTCCCTATGCCCCAGAGGCTTCTGGAAGCAGAATATATAAAAGACTCATAATTTTCTTCTTATCTTTTTTCCTAGAAACAGGACAGGTTGAAGCCAAGTGAGATTCTGACATGAGGCAGCATGGATAGCCAGAGAGTTTGGGCATCAGTAAAACTGCAAGAACCTCCAAAACTGTTGAAAAAGGCTGAACAGCAGCAGCAAAGCTGTAAATCTCAAAACAAATACACTAAGAACATGTAACAGAAACAGATATTTTCCTGTTGGCTTTGAGAGAAAAAAAAAGAAAAAAAGAAAAAACAAAGTTAGAGACAAATTTTGGCTTTCAGCCCAGGCTGGGCACAAGCTCTCCAAGGCCACACAGTGAGCTAGTGGCAGAGCTCTCGTCACACCCTCTGGGTACCAATTGTGCCCACTGAACAATGCTGCACAGCACCCATGTAAAGAACAAATATAAATAACCTAACACAGAGTCCAAAGAAAAGTCCAGGAGATGTTCCCACTGCTGGGCTGATCAGTAATACAAGGATTTGGATGGGTAGACATCAGCTGATATTCTAGCCTCCAGCACAGGAAGGACATGGAACTGTTGGAGCTGGTCCAGAGGAGGGCCACGAAAATGATCAGAGGGCTGCAGAAGCTCTCCTGTGAGGACAGGCTACATGAGTTGGGGTTCTGCAGCCTGGAGAAGAGAAGGCTTAGAGGAGACCTTAGAGTAGCCTTCCAGGATCTGAAGGGGCCTACAGGAAGGCTGGGGAAGGACTGTTGACAAGGTCTTGTAAATACAGGACAAGGGGCAATGGGTTTGAACTGGTGGAGGAGAGATTTAGACTGGATGTTAGGAGGAAGTTCTTTCCAGTGAGGGTGGTGAGACACTGGCACAGGTTGCCCAGGGAGGTTGTGGCTGCTCCCTCCCTGGAGGTGTACAAGGCCAGGTTGGAGGAGGCCTTGAGTGACCTGTGCTAGTGGGAGGCATCCTTGCCTATGGCAGAGGGTTGGAACTAGATGATCCTTGAGGTCCCTTCCAACCTTAACATTCTATGCTTCTATGCTTCTATGATTTCAGGACAGTTGTCCCAATTATTCCCTCATGGCTCCCCACAGCCAATCAGAATCCAACCTTATTAGAGATATTTATTTTTTTTTTGGGTGGGGGATGGTGAAATGAAATTATTCATGCCTAAACGTTTTATAAAGAGGTGTTGGGTTCTTGTTTCTTTTGACCACCACATTCAGCCATTCAGCTGCAAAGAGAGCAGAAAAGCCACATGGGTTACATTCTAAAGCTAAACCAACACATTTATTTTCTTTTTAATTTTTTTTTCCCTGTTTGGAAATTATTTATGGAAATGTTGGACACAACAGATCATATCCCTAATGTGAAACAAACAGAAGTCGTCTGTTCTCAGGTAGGAAGAGACACCCAAGAGTCACAACTGTGTACCAGCAGATCCTTCCCAAGGATGGGACATGCAGGGAGCCCCTGTCTGGTCATAGGATATATCACAGACTGAGTGGAAATTTTAGAGCAAGGTCTGCTCCTGCCAGCAGCCACACTGACAAGACTTTGGCAAATTCATTACACCTCCATCCTGCC
The DNA here is from genome assembly GCA_013396675.1 of Eubucco bourcierii. Taxonomy (NCBI): domain Eukaryota; kingdom Metazoa; phylum Chordata; class Aves; order Piciformes; family Ramphastidae; genus Eubucco; species Eubucco bourcierii. Next base: position 94,989 of record VWZE01011758.1, read on the forward strand.
TTCCTCAGTTGGAGGAAACACCACAAACCTGCTCAGAACCAGAATATTTGTTGATGTCAACATTATAATAAATAAATAAAAAAAAAAAAGTAGTAATAATAATTCATTAAGCTTCCCTCCTGTTTAAACACCACCACCACTACCTCCCCTCACAATTTAGGGGTATCTGTAACCTCACTAATGAATCTATGGATATCTATCTGTCCATAGCACAAAATGTGTTAGATTTTCTGGAGTGTTGGAGACCTTTTTGAAATATTTGTCAGTAGGATGTTGTGGTTTGGATGAAGTGTCCAGGGTAACTAGAGAGACAGAAGCTTGAGTTTCACTCTGGGCTCTGGCACCACCTGCTCTGTTCCTTCGGTGTAGCTGAATGCAAATGCTTGAAGACTCAAATGGATATGGAGCCAGCCCTACAACCTTTTCCTGTGCACTTGGCTGCAGAAGATGGAGTGCCCTGATCACCACTCAGAATTATGTGTCCAAGATGGGTGGGACTTGTCTCCAATGGGACATGCTTGTCTCATTAGTTGTAGCAGTGACTCAAGACAGAAAGGTCAGTTGCTGGATGTCCACAGATGATGGATACAGAAGTGAACACAGGGCAGGACAAAGGTTTTGTTTTGGAAAGCTTGTCACCTGCTTTTGTTTAAAGAGCCATACAACAGTTTGAGTTAGAAGGCACCTGTCAAGTTCACCCAGTCCAACCCCTCTGCAGTCAGCAGGGATATCTGCAACTAGAGTGGGTTGCTCAGAGACCCAAACAACCTAGCCTGGAATGGTTCCAGGGTCAGGACATCCACCGCCTCTCTGGGCAGTCTGGGACAGGCTCTCATGACCTTCAGCATAAAAATAATTCTTCCTTAGATCTGAATCTCCTTCTTTCAATTTAAACCCACCCTTGCCCTCACAACTGGCCCTGCTGAAAAGAAAACAGAACATTTTGAAACAAGAAACAAAATGGTTTCTGAGGAAATTTCTAGCAAAATGTTTATTTTGTGCTGAGAAGATTTTTGGATTTACAATGCTGTATGTGATGTCCCTAAATTGATATTGTTAGCTACTCAACACTGTCCCTGAGCTGTCTGTAGAGCACTTAGCAAAAAAATACTTATGTCACAGAGTCTCAGCATGGTGGGGGTTGGAAGGGACCTCTGGAGATCATCCAGTTCAACCATCTGCTAAAACAGAGTCAAATTCCTGGTGGCCCAGAATCACAACGTCCAGGCTGGTTTGGAATGACTCCAGAGAAGGAGACTCCACAACCTCTCTGAGCAGCCTGCTCCAGTGTTCAATCACCCTTAAAGAAGTTCCTCCTCATGTTTGAATGGAGTTTCCTCCATCCGTGTTCAAGTTTGTGCCCTTTACCTCTTGTACAGTGACAGTGTAAGACTGTGCAGTCCCAGACAGGACTTTGAGGGTGGCAGAATTGATTCCTCTCTGGGAACTGCTCAGAGAGGTGGTGGAATCTCCACCTCTGGAGTTATTCAGAACCTGCCTGGACTCTGTCCTATGCAACCTGCTCTGGCAGGGGGGGTTAGATGATCTCTAGTGGTCCCTTCCAACCCCCAAGTTCCTGTGATTTCTGATTCTTGAGCACTTAAGGAAACACAAGAAATAAAAACAATCTGAGCAAAACAAAAGAAAATGCTTTTGTTTTTGTTGTTGCTTTTGGGGTTTGACTCTTTGTCTGTTTGGGTTTGTTTTAGATCTGTTTCATGCATTCTTTTCCACCCTGACATCTGGTACAATCCCACATGTGCTCCTGCCTCTGAGGGGTGCAGAGCAGGGCAGTGCAATGTGCTGCCAGTGTGCCCTTCACGTCGCTGCTCCCAGAGCAGAGCCTCCACCTTGTCCTCAGCTTCAGGGGACAAAACTGCTGTTGGGTCAGGCTGGCCTGACAGTTGGCTCATAAAAGCGAAGGATAGGTTTCATCATAGAGTGAAAAAAAAAACAAGACTTGGATATAAAAGCTTTTTCTGCTCACTTCCATCACTCCAGGGGGATCACAGAGGGATGTTGCATTGATTTAAAGGTTGTCCCAAGTGTCTTCTCTCTACAGTTTCCTAAAAACCTTGATGAAAGAGCCCCAGCAGGTATTGTGGGGCAATTAATTTTGTTTTCCTCAGTCAGAATAATCAAGAAGAGGTCAGCAAGGAACATTGCAGAGCTTTGTCAGCTTTCTAGATAGGACTTATTGCTGTCTACAAGTACCTGAAGGGAAGTTGTAGACAGATGGGAGTTGATCTCCTCTCCCAGGTAAGCAGTGACAGCACAAGGGGACACAGTCTCAAGCTGCACCAGGGCAGGTTTAAGCTGGATGTGAGGAAGAAGTTCTTCACAGCAAGAGTGATAGGCATTGGAATGGGCTGTCTGGGGAGATGGCGGAGTCACTATCCCTGGAGGTGTTTAAAAGGAGGCTGCATGAGGCACTTAGTGCTGCGGTTAGTTAATTAGAAGGCTTAGGTGATAGGTTGGGCTCAATGATCTTGAAGGTCTTTTCCAACCTGGCTGGATGAGGCACTTAGTGCCATGGTTTAGTTAATAAGAAGGTGACAGATTTGACTCAGTGATCTTGGAGGTCTTTTCCAACCCGGCTGGATGAAGCACTTAGTGCCATGGTTTAGTTAATAAGAAGGTGACAGATTTGACTCAATGATCTTGAAGGTCTTTTCCAACCTGGCTAATTCTGTGATTCTGTGTGACTCTCAGTGAGTTCCATGGTTTGAAGAGGGGTGAATTGATGCTGAAATTAAAAAAAAAACAAACCAAAATCAACCAACCAACCAAAAAAACCCACAAAAAAACCCCCAAACCCAAAACACCCAACCCCCCAAAAAACAACCAACCAAACAAACAAAAAAAACCACCAAAAAACCCCCTCCCAAAACACCCAACCCCCAAAAAAACAACCAACCAACCAAAAACAATCTGGGCAAATGATGCAATTTATTTATTTACTATTTACTTTTTTTTTTTTTTAGGCAAAATCTACAGAATCTGCATCAACTTTGTTATATTTACTAAAGGGTATTTCCTAGGAGTACAAAGTGGATTTTACTCTCTTTCCCCCAAATAACAAGTGATAGGTGAAGAGGAAATGGCCTTTTTAGGGTTCTAATTTATTGAGGTTGTTGTGATACTGGAACAGGCTGCCCCAGGAAACTGTGGATGCCCCCTCCATGGAGGTGTTTCAAGGCCAGACTGGACAGGGACATTGAGCAACCTGCTCTAGTGGAACATGCCCCTGCACATGGCAGGGGGATTGGAACTGGGTAAGCTTTATGACCACCATTCACAAGCCCCTGGTTTCTTTTTCTTGTAGATAATGATGGTTTGGTTGGTACCAGTGGAGGCCCTGTAAAAGAAGTGAATCTGGCCAGGGGAAAGCTCCCCTTTAGCAGCAACTGCAAAAGCACCCTTAGTGACTAGGTCCGCTGGGGACATCCAACCTGGAACTGTCTAATTCTACCCACACTAAACCCTACCATCACATTTCCTCTTGTCCTTCTCAACTCTATGCTTTCCATGTGTTCTTCTGGATTAAAACTCCAATGGTTCTATGGGAAAAAGTCATTTTAGTGATTGATTCAAAGCCTAGAACTTGATTTCTAGAGGTAGCACTAATTAGAGCTGCTTGAAGGAAATCACCACCACCACCAAAACTCACCCAACCAACCAACCAATCACACCCACAAAAAATCCACAACAGAAACCAAACAAAAACAAAATCCCCAAAACAAATAACAAACTCCAACAACATCAAAAACAACAACAAAAAAAGAAAACCACAAACCAAACCAAACACCTAAATGAAAAACAAACAAAAAAGACCAAATAAACCTGATTAATTACTTAATATCTGTTACCCAGACAGAATGTTCCACTTATTCCTGCCTCCTAGAGAGTGACCCATGCCCTGAGAACTGGAACATTTATATATTTATGTATTATATATTTATAAATTTTAAATAGAAATGAATAAATTTCTATGTGTTTTTTTTTCATGACATTTGTGATGTTAAGGCTTTGGACAAGAACTTAAGCAACACTCTGGCTTCAGGGTGTCCTGTGTATCTGCCTCAAGGAAGCTAAGTTTCTGGGTCTAAACCAAATACTTTCCATCCAGCCATATATAATCATAAAATCATAAGGAGACATAAAAAAATAAAAAACCCTATCATTACTTTTTGGGTGATGAGCTTGCCTGTGAGAGGGGAAAAAAATGATTCTCATTCTTTCCCCAGGCAAAAAAAGAAACTACCCCCAAAAAGTCTCACAAAATAAATAGCCTCTGGAGTCATTCTAATAACTTTTTAATACTTAGTTTGGGGGAAATGGCAGAATATTGATTTCTAATTACCACTCCTCTACAATCTCCTAGTCTGAAATGGGAGGTTGCTCTGGCTCCTTCTTCCAGGGCTGCATTGACATTGAGACAATTCCCTGCTTCATGTCACTTCTCAATACATGGAAACATTTGTTCATTCATCTTTGTATTTTATTTTTTTTTCACTTGCATTATAGTTGTGGTCCATATGGTTACACCCCCTTTAATATCATCTACAGTGGATATTTATTGGACTCACAGAGATTTTTTTCCAGGGTGTAAGTCATAAAGTGAGATGCAACAGCTCAAATGTCATTAAACCAGCACAAAAATTATTCAGAAAACAAGTTATTTAAATTGGAAATATTTGATTCAAGTCAGCTTGGGGAAAATGATGCATCATAGTGTGAATCAAACCCAAATGTGATTTTGACTGGTCATTATTCCCCAGTGCTGGTGGAAAATACAATTCATTCATTGATTAATTTGGGCTATAACTTGACTCACGCAGCTCCATTCATCCAAGACATTTGTGCTGTTGGACTTAGGTATGTAAAAACTCTTTGGGGTAAAATCAGGGAAGTGATTCCTACTTCTGTGTCGTGTCAGATTGTAATTCTGTAACAATGCTGTGACTTCACATCTTTCCTCTCAGCAGCACGTGATGGCACAATCATAGAATCATAGAATGGTAAGGTTGGAAGGGACCTCAAGGATCATCTAGTTCCAACCCCCTGCCATAGGCAGGGACACCTCCCACTAGTACAGCTCACTCAAGGCCTCCTCCAACCTGACCTTGAACACCTCCAGGGAGGGAGGTGTCCCAAAGGCAACCAGGACAAATGTGTGAAGGGAAATGGTGAGTTAAAAGCTTGGAGAACTTTGAATGGTGAAGAAAAGAAGCTGCAAATTGTTTGTAAATGCCCATTTATCTCAGGTACACTTTGGCCACAACAACCCCAAGCAGCACTACAGGCTGGGGACAGAGTAACTGGAGAGCAACCAGGCAGAAAGGGACCTGGGGGTGCTGGTGGATAGTAGCTGAATGTGAGCCAGCAGTGTGCACAGGTGGGCAGGAGAGCCAATGGTATCCTGACCTGCATCAGGAGCAGTGTGACCAGCAGGACAAGGGAGGTTATTCTGCCCCTGTGCTCAGCACTGGGTAGGCCACACCTTGAGTGCTGTGTCCAGTTCTGGGCCCCTCAATTCAAGAGAGATGTTGAGGTGCTGGAAGGTGTCCAGAGAAGGGCAATGAGGCTTCCCAGGGAGGTCGTTGAATCTCCATCCCTGGAGGGCTTTAAAAGGGCAGAAATATGATGCTGAGGGTCATGAGGTAGCACCAGAGTTACATGCTGGTTGGACTTGATGATCTTGAAAGTCTTTTCCAACCAAAACAGTTCTATGATTCTATGATTATTCAGTCTTTATCTGTAAAAACAACACTAGCAACTTACCTTTGGAATGTAACCACTGAAAAAGTTATTAAGAGCTGAAGAGAAGGAAGTCTAACCTTTAAATTGTTATTTAGTTCTTAAAGTAAGGTTTGGTTTGTAAACATTTGCCAAGTTCTATTCATACTTCATCTCATACACACTTGTATCTCCTTTAAAAAGTAATCAAGGCTCTTTAGATGGCTGTAAAATGTCCTTTTCTAATCCATGCTCTGGACTCCATGAGGATTAGCTGACTCTTGTGTAACCCATAGGAAATGACCTAGCACTATCTATCATGAACATTTGAGTGGAGGTTATCATCAAGGTAGAAGGACATAGGAAGCCAGGATGATATCCTTGGATTCTGGAGTAGTTTTCAATGCAATGAGCATCCAGTTAATGAATGTCTAAAGAGCTTGATGTAAATTCTTTCCCTATTTGAATCTTCCAGTACAGCAAAAAGCAATTCTCTCTTACACTCAGGAATTCAGCTCAGGTGTTGGAATAAGATGTGGGGTTTGCCAAGGTCCTCTATGAATTTCTTTTCTCTGAACCTCTACAGGCAACTAAAATAGTGTGAAATGAGTCTGAGTTACTGTCAGTAGAAACTATATCAAGGCAGATCTTCCTATAAAGCAAAACAAAACCCAAACCTCTGATGAATATGTTCAGCTCTGGTGGAAAACATAAATCCTGTGTGGATGCAACCAGTGGAAGATGATGGAAATTTCCATGGCGCTTGCAAGTTACGTCTAAGATTATGCTGCCTCAGCATGTGATGGTGTACGAACACACAATGAGAAACAATCTGAGCTCTGTAAAGGGTGTAAATACCATGGAAAAGCAGGAACCAGGAGTGTCATCCAAGGTTGCACAAGGAAGAATCAAGAAAGTGAAAAATTTGGACACACACACACAAGTGGAACCCCAGGTTACTGCTCTATCCATTAGCTGAGATTGAATTCTCTTCTGGTTTGGAGTTTAGAAATTAGATTTGTCTTGCCTGTTTATCCTTCTCCTGCATCATCCACTCACCAACTGTTTCTTTCTCCTTTGATTCATTCTCTCTCTCCTTTGCCATCCACGTTCTAAGTCCCCTGAGAAAAGTGCCTGAAGATTAATGCAAAAAAAAAAAAAGACTTTATTAGCTGTTCTCCTGCAAGTGGATTTAATCCAGGCTCTCAATAGCACCCAAAAGTGTATTTGGGGATGTAATTATAAGTGACACACTCACATGTAGGTATGGAAGACACGTTAAGCAAGATGTTTTCTTTGGTTTTTGGTTGATTTTTTTTTCCCCCTTTCACCTGACACCACAGCATCAGGACACAAAACTGCAGTTTGACTGAAAATGATGAAGTGAGATGTTCCATTAAGTTATTTCTAGCTGATGGACTACATGCTACATTAATACACAGGAGAATCCCAGAGGAGACCAGCAGGTCGCTCAGGCTTGCATCATTTTCAGTCCATGGGACATCCACACCTCTCTTGTAAGTGGAGCAGTTTCCATGCAAGACATGCAGATGCTAGACTTTTATGGGCATATTTAGTTTGTAATCTTTTTACTTGCTCCCAGCATAACACCTACTGCTCAGTTTCAGCAATGATGTTGGTATTTCAGTCTGTGAGGATTGAATCTTGAGGTCAGGTAAGAGCATGAGAGAGCAAGTGCAAAGCAAGAAATTCTTCCCAACTTGTCTAAGCATTATTTTTCATGGAGAAGGATAAAAACAAAAGTGTCAGAAGAGGGTTTTTTGGTGGAAAATGGACAGATTCAAGACATTTTGCATCAGACAGAGAAAGGTCAGCATTTCTGGCAGACAGTGAGGCTGGTGCTCTGATTCAACTCAAACAGAACCATTTCTTCCTCAGGCTCCCCACTGACAAAGTCAGAGCAGTTTGCATTTGGATGAGGAAAACATCTCATGAAAAACAAGACCTAGTCATCGACTTTTGAACTAAACCTGAACCCAGACAGGACTTGGATTGCAATCTGGGCAAAGTGAAATTTCATTTTCTTCTTTCCCAACTTCCCTTTCTTTTCTATTTTACTGGAAACCGAAGCATCAGTTACAGATTTTTAAAGTCTAGGTAAAAATCCTACAGTCCTGCTTCTGTGCTCAACACTAGTGATGCTGCACCTCAAACCTTGGGTTCAGTTTTGGCTCCTTCATTCCAAGAAGGACACTGAGACATGTCCAGAGAAAGGCAACGAAGCTGGTGAAGGTTCTAGAACACAAGTCTTGTGAGGAGCAGCTAAGACACCTAGGATTGTTTAGGCTAGAGAAAAGGAGGCTGAGGAGAAACTTTCTGGCTCCTTACAACTCCCTTAAAGAAGTTAGGATTTACCTCTTCTCCCAAGGAGCAAGCTATAGCACAAGATGAAATGGCCTCAATTTGCAGCAAAGGAAGGTTTAGGTTGAACATGAGGAAAAATTTCTTCAGTGAAAGGGCTGTCAAAACCTGGACCAGGCTGATCAGGGTAGTGGTGGAGTGCCCATCCCTGGAGGGATTTAAAAGTCATGGAGATGTGGTGCTGAGGGACATGGTTTGGTAGTGACCTGGCAATAATGGGTTAGTGGTTGGACTTGATCTGAAAGGCCTCTTCCAAGAAAAACAAACCTCTGATTCTATGATATGAATGAAAAGAGATCACAAGTTTGGATACCTGCTTGAATTAATCTCATATTTCTCAAGCACATTCAGCTGCACTTAAACTAACAGTGCTGTCTTTCTGGTTTGAAAACTACCTACCACATTAATTTCCACAAGCATCATGCCTGTGCTTCAAAGCCAGGGTAGCTTTTTGATGTGCTAGTAACAGGAGTTGCAACAGACATTCAGAGTCAATAAAAAGAGGGAATTTTAGTCATACAAGAGCCACTGCTACATCACACAACCATCACAGCTTAGATGAGGGCAACCCAGGCTCTGTCTTGCCTGGCTGATCTCTCCTCCAGGATCCCCAGCAGCAGATAGGTTTCAGCTGAAGGGTGATGTTCTTTCTCCAGTCCCACCTCACTTACTGCTCCCTTCATTTGTTTTTCCACTGAGAACAAATTAAAGTAAAAGTGTCTGTGAAGGAATATTGCAGTTTAGAGGCCTGAGAATACCTTAAAGGTGACCTCAGCCTGTGTTTTTTATGCTGCACATTGTGACTTGTCCCTTTGGCAGGAGAAAAAAACTTCTAAGCTGAAATCCTCACTTCAGTGATGTCAGTGGCATTGGTGTGGTTGACATCTGCAGAAGTAGAATTTTCCTTACTAATTGCATAAATATCAAATTTAAGAAACATTTCCTTTCAATAACATATCCATCCAGAAGCCCAAGGTGGTGTCTTAGTCTGAAAGAAGTAGCAGCAGATGACAGTGGAAGGCTTACAGTCTCAACCCAGTTGGACGACTGTGTCCTGGACTGAGCCACAGCAGCATGGGCAGTGAGTGGAGAGAGAGGACTCTGCCCCTTCTGCTCTGCTGAGACCTCACTGCAGTACTGGGATCAGCTCTGGAGTCCTCAGCACAGGTAGGGACCTGTTGGAGAGGAGCCAGAGAATGCCACAGCAATGCTGGGAGGGTTGGAAGGGTTCTGCTGTGAGGGCAGGCTGAAAGTTGCGCTTGTTCAGCCTGGAGAAGAGAAGGATCTGGGGAGACCTTTGGTAGCCTTTCAATACTTAATGGGACCAATAAGAAAGCTGTGGACAGGGCTTTTAGGGTTTTTTAGCAGGGTTTGTTGTGACAGGACTAGGAGAGATAGTTTTAAACTAAAGAGAGAGATTCAAAGTAGAGAACACATTTTTAACAATGAAGGTTGGTGAGATCCTGACCCAGGCTGATGCCATCCCAGGAACCATTCCAGGTCAGGTTGTCTGGGGCTCAGAGGAACCTGCTGTAGTTGGAGCTGTTGCTGCTGACTGAAGGAGGGCTGGGCTAAATGAGCTTTGAAGGTCCTATATTTTATCAGGGACAGCCTCCTTGCTTTTTCACTCTACATCATGAGGTATCTTGAGTTCACTTTGATCTTTACAGAGCAGAGCTTTAAGATATATACTGCTCACCCCTAACAGCCAGTACGAGAAGCCAGGAACATTTACTTCACATAAAGCCACAAACTTATCTGCAGATTCCATATATGTGGCACAGTCCAGCTTTGACCACGTGGTGAAAAAAGGCCTGTTCATAGTACAAAAGGGTACAACATCATCCCCTGATGTTCAAAGAGCAAGTGAAGCCCCGTGGGAGGAAGAATTAGGAGAGGAAAACAAAACCTGAGAAAAGGACAAGACATGATCTTATGACACGAGTTTTCTCTTGAACCACTTGGGAGATCTCTCCAGAAGCAGATTGTGTTCCAGTCAGAGAGCATCACAGCTGCTGCTTTTGGCTGAAAAACACCAGGGCCTGCCCTTGACAAGTAACATTCATGACTAACATCCAAAACAAAGTATTTTAAAATAGGGAAGCTGACCTCTTTGTTTTGTGTGACAGCTCCACGATGAAAGAACCACATGTCAAAACGACTGAGGGATGATTTCTAGACCAAGGGCTTATCAACAGGCTGTGTTATATGTGGTGAAGCCAACACTGAACAAACTAAGTCTGGACACAGAGGGAAACATAGAGGGCAAGATGGTGCCTTAGCATGATATTTTGTTCAAGTTAATTAGCCTCTGAAGGAAAAGAAAAACTCTGTTTATTCTTCATAAGACAGGTCTTCAACTTTTGTGATCTGAACTAATGTCTAAGCACTGTGACCTGCTCTGCTGCCTTGGACACCAAGTTTTCTCGTTCTTTGGGGCATGTACCACTTACTTTAGGGTTGCATTGTACAGTGCAGGCTGCATCTCATCCCATCTCTGGCAAAACCAACCTTGCAGTCTCAGGAGGGGCTAGAACAGACTCAGAATTGATTCTATGATTTTATTCTAATCATAGAATCATAGAATGGTAAGGTTGGAAGGGACCTCAAAGATCATCCAGTTTCCAACCCCTGCCATAGGCAGGGACACCTCCCACTAGTACAGGTCACTCAAGGCCTCCTCCAACCTGGTCTTGAACACCTCCAGGGAGGGAGCAGCCACAACCTCCCTGGGCAACCTGTGCCAGTGTCTCACCACCCTCGCTGCAAACAGCTTCCTCCTAACATCCAGATTCAATCTCCCCTCTGTCAGTTCAAACCCATTTCCCTTGTCCTGTCATTACAGGACCTTGTCAATAGTNACTCCAGTGGGGTCTGAGGAGAGCAGAGCAAAGGGGCAGAATTTTACCCTGCTGCCCACACTGCTCTTGCTGCAGCCCAGCACACAGTTGCTGTCTGGGCTTCACTCACACTGCAGGCTCATCTGGAGCTTTTCATCACTCCAGACCCCCAGGGCCTGTTCCTCAGGGCTGCTCTCAGCCATTCCCCACCCAGCATGGAGTTGTGCTTGGGATTGTGCCTACCCAGGTGCAGGACCTTACACCTGGACTTGTTGAATGTCATGATGTTGGCCTGGGCACAGCTCTGCAACCTGTCCTGGTCCCTCTGGATGGATCCCTGCCCTCTAGCAAGTTGACTGTGCCACACAGCCTGGTGCCATCTGCAAACTTGCTGAGGGTGCACTGATTCCTCTGTCCATGTCACTGACAAAGATGTTAAACTTGAGATGGTCTATGACTATGAAACACCTGCACTGCTGCAGGCTCACCCAGTCATTGGACACAGTTGAATCAGTCAGAAGCTGGATAGACAAACTTCATTATACTAGTGTGAGACTTACTGGTGAGCCTCCAATATGAAATGGAACCATCATAACATTGCAGAACAGTTTGGGTGTGAAGGGATCTTAAAAATCATCTAGTTCCAATCCCTCTGCCACAGGCCACACCTCCCACCAGACCAGATTGCTCAAGGTCCATGAGAGGCTGAATCACACTGAAGATGGTGATGCTAAGAAGCTCATTCAGCTCTTTCACAAACTGGAGTGGCAGCTTTAATCTGGCAACAGCTTCTTGCTGAGGGTGGAGGGTGGATGCCTCTGTATGAGCCCTTCTTGGCTAATGCTGCAGCTTCAGTGGAGAGACACAGCATCTGAAGCATATTTGAATGTAGGAGGTCAAGTCATCATTTTTCATAGTTTGGCAACGCTCCACCGAAGTTAACACAACTCCCTTACATTTACCCCATCTGAAGATCTGGCCCAGGCCACTTAGTTCTTCCTACTTTCTGTGTAACTATATGTTATGCCTCATGAAAAAGGTGAACAGTGGCTTCTGGCCAGAACATACCAACCTTTTGGAGTTCATTATATGAAAATAAACGAGTGATACCCAGACGACAGAGTTCTGTGTAAAAAATCTCTCTCTTTATGTATATAGATACATATATTGGTGCTGTTCTCTGTCTTGGCTGGGGCCTGTTTTGGAAAGCAGGCAGCAGTGAACTTATTAAGAATCTCCACTCATGTTAAAATACCTCTTTAGTACAACAAAACACACTATTGTTCAGCTGGGAAAAGATATTCCATAAATCTCCTAAAGTCAAACACCATGACGGGAATATGGAAAAATAGATCTATATATTAACTGCTCTTTTAACAGCATCATTTGACCCTTAGAAAAAACAAATAGAGGAAAGAAAAATGTTACAAGCCCAGAAAAAAAAAAAAAAGGAAAAAAAGCCTCTGACTCTTATCAAAAGCACATTTGAAGAGAGGCCTCGGAGGCATCTATTGTTTAATGAGCTATGCTTGATTTATTGATGATTATGTAGAAAAAAAACAACATTAAAATAATTAAGGTAATCATTCCAAAGCCATGAGAGGTACAGGGCTTCAATTTATTACACCTTGGAATCAAGGAAGAGATTTCCCCAACCCCACCTCCTTTTCTTTCATTCAAAGAGCCCTGTTTGACCAACAGTGTGAAACAGTTTGATGGGCAAGTCCCTTGGTGCTGAGCTATACCTCACTCCTTTTCCATAAGTAACTGGCCACACGAGAGTAGTCCTGCAGTTTGAGTTTACACAGCTGGATGCTGGAGCTCAGAGTTCATGGTATTTATTTCAGGCTGCTTCTAGCAATGGCAGCAAACCCACATCCCTCTTTGCCCTTCCCTTGTGCTGCTGGGCCTCCTGCTGCACAGAGAGTCATAGAGTGGTAGGGGTTGGAAGGGACCTCTGGAGATTACAGAGTCCAAGGTCCCTGTCAAAGCATGATCACCTAGGGTAAGTCACACAGGAACACATCCAGACAGGTCTGGAAGGTATCTAGAGAAAGAGATTCCATGATCTCCGTGGACAGTGTGTTCCAGGCTCTGGTATCCTCTCAGAAAGAAGTAATTCTCTAGGTTGAGGTGGAACTTGCTGGGTTCCAGTTTGTATCTGTGACCCTTCATCCTATCATAGGACACCACTGAAAAGATACTTGACCCCTCTTCTTGACTCTCAACCTTCAGACATTTCTAAACATTAGTAAGATCCTCTCTGAGTTTTATTTTCTCCAGACTAAACAGCTTCAGGTCTCTGCAGCCCCATTTCACCACAGACATCTTAGAGTCAACTCTTGTTAGGTACAGGAGAGGGGAAAAGTGGAGTGGAGATAAAGGGGCAAAAAAAAAATCAGAGCAGTTCAATAGTGTTGAGGTAATGGTCGCTGATGCTTCTAGCTGGCATAAATTGGGCCAATCTAGAATCATAGAATCTCTGAGGTTAGGAAAAAAAAGATCTTTAAGATCAAGTTCAACCATTAACTCAACACTTCCACGTCACCACTCAACCATGGCCCTCAGCTTTTAAAAGCCTCGGAGATGTAGACCCCACCACTTCCTTGGATGGCCTGGGCCAGGATAGACAACCCTTTTGGGTCCTTATGTCCAACCTGAACGTCTCAAACAGTGGAACAGGATCCTCAGGGAGGTAGTTGAACCATCATCCCTGGAGGTGCTTAAAAGACACAGAGATGTGGTGTTGAGGGACATAGTTTAGCACCAGGCTTGGTAGAGAGAATGATTGGACTGGATGAATTTAAAAGTCTCTTCCAACCAAACCAATGCTATGAGTTCATTATTCTAAACCTTCCCTGGTAGAATTTGAGGCCATTTTCATTTGTCCTATAGCTTGTTTCTTGGGAGAAGAGACTGAGCCTCACCTGGCTTTAACCTCCTTTCAGGGACTCATAGAGAGTTAGGTCTCTCCTGAGCTTTCTTGTCTCCAGATTGAGCAACCTCAATTCCATCAGCCACTCCTCACAGGACTGGTGCCTGATGATGAGGTTCTCAGCTCTTTAGATCTCTCTTATCTTTAGATGTAATAATATGGCCACAGGAATTCAATCCACAGTGTTAGAGGGAATTCAGAGGAACACTGGCTCATAGCAGAACTCAGCTTTTGGATTGCCACCTGCAAAATGGGAAGACATCTCTGGAAGTCCCTTTGTCACCCTTCAAAACAAAGAGATGTGGCTACAGCAACTCTAACCAGTGTAACTACTGCAACAATAAGCAGTATTGATATCAGGATTATCAGTATTAATGGCCATAGTGCATTCATATCCCGGATGTGAGCATCATCTCACTGAGGACAGTCCAAACATAAGACAGAGAGATGGTATCTAGTTCCATCTATGCTTGAACAGGACTTGTGGAGAGAAGA
>VWZE01011758.1:123736-176838 GCA_013396675.1 Eubucco bourcierii
TTTTTTTTTTTCCTCTTTCTCTCCTTCTTTCTCTAATTCTGGGAACTGAAAAGTGAACTTAATGGTATAATTCTAGGGTTTCCCACAGACAAAACAGTTTTGCAGGCTGAACGAAGTAGTCTTCCTGTGGAATACTCTTGTTTTGGATGGAAAGTTTCAGCTGCTGTGATAGAGAGCAAAGAACATGTTACTGCCATCTCAGTGCTCCTTGATGACTTTATGGGTTCTTCTGGCCAGTTTCCTTTATCCCATGAATAATAATAACACAAAAAAGATGTCACTTGAGGCTCACTTCACCTACACCTCCATGACTTTGCTGTCTGTAAGACCTTTTTGAGTCATTTTCTAGCCCAGAATTTTGCCCAATGGATCCTAATGCTTGTGACTGGTGTTCAGCACTGAGTTATACCTCTCAAGGGAGGAAGACTTGGCTTTGGCAGGACCAGCGGACTCATTAATTACACCACAGCAGACATTTGGCAGATTCTCTATAGAAAGTTCCAGGACTGACCTAAATTGGCTACATAAAGATTCCTCAGCCCTAGGATGGGTGGCTTGACTCTTAACAGCATGAAGGTCACTGGAGGGACAGTGCCTCTTATGGTAAAGATCTGGATGGAGCCTGGGAACTGTGAGTAAAACCAAAGCTCTACTGCTCAGTGGTGTGGTTCTTCTGGTCCGTGTAAGCCAATTATGACAGGATCCAATCAGTAGTTTGGTGGGGGATCTCCAAAGAGATCCTTGTTTCTATGCAGGAGCACAACACATCAGTCAGTGAAATCAATTCTTTTTCTTTGAATCACTGATTCTCTAACTCCTAAAAGCAGTACCTTTCGGATAAGCAAGCTTTAGACCAGACATCCCAACCCAGAGAAGTATAGAGAGGGGTTTATCTGAGCAGCATTAAGTGTTTGAGCAGCCATCCCAACCCAGGGAAGTGTAGAGAGGGGTTTAAGTGAGCAGCATTAAGTGTTTGAGCAGCCATCCCAACCCAGGGAAGTATAGACAGGGGTTTAACTGAGCAATATTAAGAGTTTCTGCCCTGATTAATTTGTTAGTAAGGATCATGCCTATTCCCAGGTTTTCTCCAGTAGTTTCAACTGGAGGCAGTGTCACACACAAACCTCCACTGTAAATCTCAGGGAGGGAGCTGACAGCATAAGATTATCAGGTTCAACAAGACTTTGTTTCATGCCCTGAACTGGGAAGAAAATTGCTGCACGGTTAACAAACTGCTGGGTCCTGCTGAACAGGTAGTAAGAACTTCACTCTGTCTAATCCATAAAGTGCCTTGAAACCCTTTGGGACAGAAGGTGCTATATATGCATGAGATGTTATTGTTCCATAGCCTTTTTGGGGGGCTTTGTTTGGTTTTTTCATTTGGTCAGCTTGAACAAGCTCTCCCTGAGGCTTAAGTAGCAAAGCATTAGCCTGGAAAAATTGATGGCTTGGGGTTTTAGTCCCTTAAATGGTCTCTGTTGACTTGTTGGTTGGTTTATGAGAAGGGTGGAGAAAATGTTCCCCATTCACATGGAAACATAAGGGAGAAGTAGATGACTTAGCTTTTTGCACTGCTTCTTTTACTCCCATTTGTCAGGGTTATTTTTCAGCCAATTGTTCCCCAGTGATTTAGATCTTCAGCAGACAGAACAGCAAGGAAAAAAAAATTTTTTCCTCTCTTTTCTTTTATCTCCTGGGAGGGTGGAGGTCAGAATCACAGAATTCTGCTTCCAACCATTTATCTAATAGCTTGTCAGGAGAACATATTAAGATCAAATTAAATCTGTCTTGTTGATCAGAGTCCAGTCACGCTCTGTAATGGCTGTGGAAAAAAAGGAGTAACCTGTCAAGCTCTTAAATGCTACTGTATTTCACATGGTGCCAAACTGTACTTGGGCTGCAGAAACATTGACACTGGTGCTATAGTAATAAGAAAAACAATAACAAGAATAAGTTTGTTGTCACAGAATGACAGAATCACAGAGTCATACCATGATAGGGAGTTGGAATGCACCTCTGGAGCCCATCCAATTCAACCTGCCTGCTAAAACAGGCTCACCCACAGCAGGTTGCCCAGGATCACAATGACCAAGTGTGTTTGGAATCTCTCCAGAGTCCACAACCTCTCTGGGCAGCCTGCTTCAGGCCTCCAGCACCCTCACACCAAAGAAGTTTCTCCTCCTGTTCAGGTGGAACCTCCTGGGTTCTGTTTGTTCTGGGCACCACTGAAAGGAGTCTGTTCCCATCCTCTCGATTGCCACCATTTAGATATTGATGAGCACTGAGAATATCCTCTCCCAGTCTGCTCTTGGTGTGTTTGCTAAGAGTGGAAATGGCATGGCATTTGCTATGGTGTAGGGCAGAGATCAACCCTGCTGTGTGTCTTCTCCTCCTCCTCTACCTACCTGCATAAATTTCATAGCCGGATTAAACCAGATACACTAAACCAAGGCAAGATGTCAACTCTCTTTAAGGTTAGTAGCAACATCCACTACAAGGATTATCTCAATTCTCTTTAAGGTTAGTAGCAACATCCACTGACAAGATTATCTCAACTCTCTTTAAGGTTAGTAGCAACATCCACTGACAGGATTAAACTCAAAGCTTTGCCTAATTTTGAAGTGTTTTACAAACCCCAGTTGTACTTTCCTTATGAGCACAGGAAATATCTGTAAACCAGTAAAAACTGATAGGAATGGTTTAGCTGCTGTCTCTATGTTATTATTACATTTTGTCAAACATCAGTAAAATGTAGAATTTGAGGTTCTCTCTTCTATTCTTAGTATGAAAACAGTAAGCAAAAAAAAAAAGGAAAAAAAAGAAAAAAAGGGAAAAAAATAAGATTATAAAAAAAAGAAAAAAGAAGAAAAAAGGAAAAGGGGAAAAAATTAAAAAATTAAGATTAAATAAAAAGAAAAAAAGAAGAAAAAAGTAAAAGGGGAAAAGGGGAAAAAAGAAAAAAAAAAGAAATAAAGAAAAAAGAAAGAAAAAAGAAAAATAAAAAAAGGAAAAAATCTAAAAGAATAGAAAAGAAAAAGAAAAAAGAAGAAAACCAACAAAACCAAACCAACCAAACAAACCCAACCAACAACAACAAAAAACTCAAACATCTTTGGAATATAAAGGATGAAAAGAGTCTTCAAGCACCTGTATAATAAATACAACTCAATTAGAAAGACAAGAAGGGAATTATTAAGGTTTACCCCATTTTGTATGGAAGAGAGTTAAAAAAGGGGGTGAGGAAGAAAGAGAGGAAGAAAGAAAATGATAGAATGAGAGGAAATAGTATTAAATTGTGTTAGGGGAGGTTTAAGTTGGATATTAGGAAAAAAAAAATCTTTCCTGCAAGAGTCAGGCATTGGAACAGGCTGCCCAGGGAGGTGGTGGAGTCACCATCCCTGGATGTGTTAAAAAATGTGTGGGTATGGCATTTCAGGACAGGGACTAATGGTCATGGTGGTGTTGAGGTGACAGTTGGACTTGATGATCTTAGAGGTCTTTTCCAGTCAATAGGATTCTGTGATTCTATGATTTCCAAGAGAGGAACCAAGAGAGGAACAGAAGATGGTCAAGCATTTGCTGAGCAGGAAGATCCTCAACATGTACCCAAAGATGGTGATTTGTTCATTCTCACTACTGTTTTCTGGTCAGAGGTGAGTTCCATGTCCAACCAGTACCTGGAAAGTTAAAGCCACACCAGTGCTGACACTGTAAGTGAAAAACAGGAAACAGCAAGAGGACAGCTGAGGCTGATGCATGGTAGAGATTAGAAAGGCAAAAGGGAAAGAAATTTAAAAAGGACAAATCTTCTTGTGTGTAAGTTGGCACCAGCAACCTGTGATGTCAGGGTGATGTCAGTTGGGCAGGTGGTAACTTTTTCCAGTTCAGCTTCAAACCAGGCAAGGCCTTGTTTGTGTTGACTTTTCCTCTCCGCTCTGAAAAGACCAGTGAGACCTTTGCAGCTGGGGGCTGTGAATCACTCCACAGGGAGCTCCAGATCTGCCTTCCCAAGGTGGGGCTGGATATACAGAGGTGAGGACCCTGGTGCCCCAAAGGATGGATGGGAACATCAACCATCAACAGCCACTGCTGCACCTGCTCTGACCTAAATGAGCTAAATGTTCCTCTGCTACTTTCTTTACATATTCTGGGTTTGCTTCTTTTCTGTCTTTACCTTTACCTTTACCTTTACCTTTCTTTACCCTTACCCTTACCCTTACCCTTACCTTTACCTTTATCTTTACTTTTACTTTTACCTTTCTTTACCTTTACCTTCACCTTTACCTTTACCTTTCTGTACCCTTACCCTTACCTTTACCTTTACCCTTACCTTTGCCTTTACCTTTTACTTCCCTCCCTTCCTTCCTCCCCTCCTCCCTCACTTCCTCTTTTCCTCTCTTTCTGGAATCCAGAAGGTTCCATCCAACTATGAGGAGAAACTTCTTTGCTGAAGGTGTGCTGGAGACTTGGAGCAGGCTGCCCAGAGAGGTTGTGGAGTCTCCCTCTTTGAAGAGATTCCAAACCCACCTGAACATTGTGCTCGTAATCTGGGCAACGTAATCTGGGTGACCCTGCTTTAACAGCATGGGTGAGCTAGATGATCTCCAGCAGTCTCTTCTATACCACACCATGCTGACATCCTGTGATTTTTGTTATTGGGATGGTCTGAATGTAAGCATATTTATGACTCAAGAAGTCTGGTTACCATGTTGGGTTTTGATAGGGACTCATGAATAGGCAAGCAAAATTTGAGATGTCCTTCTCAAACATCACCAGGGTGCTTAGATACCAACTAGGAAATTGTGCATGTGGAAGTCTGATGACAGGATGAGGACAGGGATAACTACTGGGTTTTTGTTCTGGTGTCTACACTAAGTACATGCAGTGTTTTATTTTGTTGGGTTTTTTTTCTTCCTAATCAGGTCAGTTTGGCTTACCACAGAACCATTCACTTTTTTATCATACTCAGGGCCTCAGTATTTTATATGACATCTGTATCTAAACATGCCTACAAACTACCTTCTGGCCTTGAAAACTACCAATCCAGAATGGTTTGCATCCCCTAAGTCCTCTTTCCCTTCTTCTTTGAGACAGCCACAGCCTCAAGCTCTGTTATGAATAGTTCCTACTTCCTACTAACTCCCAATTTATACCCAGGAATTAATTTTAGAGATTGAAAGGTAGCCTGGGCCAACAACATCCTAAGGACATTATTAAGGATTTAACAGTGTGGGTGATTGAGTTCCATTGCCTATGAAAGTTTCCTGGCACTATTTATTATTACTCAAGATGGAGCCTTGCTTCCCAACCTTTACAAAGGTAGATAGGAATGATATGGGGAAAACAATTTCATTGAAGTACCATCTGGGGGTCAGAGAAGAAATTAGGGTCCTAAAGTCTGGGTTTAGTTTAAGTTACTTTTGAAAAAGTAAATTCCCTTACCTTCTCTTTCTTTTCTTTCTTTCTTTCTTTCTTTCTTTCTTTCTTTCTTTCTTTCTTTCTTTCTTTCTTTCTTTCTTTCTTTCTTTCTTTCTTTCTTTCTTTCTTTCTTTCTTTCTTTCTTTCTTTCTTTCTTTCTTTCTTTCTTTCTTTCTTTCTCTTTCTTTCTTTCTTTCTTTCTCTTTCTTTCTTTCTTTCTTTCTTGCTTGCTTGCTTTCTTGTTTTCTTGCTTTCTTGCTTTCTGGCTTTCTGGCTTTCTTTCCTTCCTTCCTTCCTTCTTTCCTTTTCTTTCTTTCTTTCTTTCTTTCTTTCTTTCTTTCTTTCTTTCTTTCTTTCTTTCTTTCTTTCTTTCTTTCTTTCTTTCTTTCTTTCTTTCTCTTTCTTTCTTTCTTTCTTTCTTTCTTTCTTTCTTTCTTTCTTTCTTTCTCTCTCCTTCCTTCCTTCCTTCCTTCCTTCCTTCCTTCCTTCCTTCCTTCCTTCCTCTTTCTTTCTCTCTCTGTGTTTTTCTCTCTCTCTTTTTATGTTTGTTTTTTTTACATAGATCAATATCTGTATATGTGATGTGATAATTAGAATATAATGTGATCTAAAGTGTGAACTGTGGCCCTTTATGTGTGTGGGCAGCAGCTGGAGGGAGGGGATCCTGTCTCTCTGCTCCACATTGCTGAGACACCACCTGCAGTGTTGGGGCAAGGTCTGGAGTCCTCAGCAAGAAAGAGACAGGGACCTACTGGAGAGGGGCTAGGGCAGGCCACAGTAATAATGGGAGGACTGGAAGCCCTCTGCTGTGAGGCCAGGCTGACAGAGTTGAGGCTGTACAACCTGGAGAACAGACAGATCTGGGAAGACTTGCTGGATGCTTTTCAGTGCTTAAAAGGGCAGGTGATATGAGGACACATTTTTTTAACAGGGATGGCTGCGACAGGACAAGGGGTGTTGATTTAAACCAAAAGAAGGAGATTTAGACTAAAGAGAAGGGATTTATTTTATTTTATTTTATTTTGGTTTGTTTTATTTTATTTTGGTTTGGTTTGGTTTGGTTTAGTTTTAATGCTGAGGGTGGTGAAACATGGACCAGATTGGCCAAAGTGGTCCTTCAAAGGTCTCTTCCCACTGAAAACATCCTATGGTTCTATGATGCCTCTGCACATAACCTTGTGAAGACTTTATGGTATTTATGAAGCAAGGCTGGAAGCTAATAATTGAGAACATAGACCTTTCCAGACCTTCACTTCCATTGATTTTCATCCATGAACTGAGAGGAACTTTCGCAAGCTTGGATGTCACAGCTTGGGAATGGAAAGGAACATTACACATCCTATTATCCAAGAAGGGAACCTTATTAGAGCATTTAATGAAAAGGAGCTGATGTATTTTATTTTTCTTTAATGAATGGTATTTGAACTCAACAATGGGGAGACTTCCCCCATGCCCCAAAGGACCAGAGATGCAACTCCCTTCAGCCCTTAGCGCTCACATTTGTGTGTGACTCAGATGGTTAAAGTCTCCCCTCCCTGTTTTCAGCCTCTCAGCCACAAAGAGCTAAGGAAGAAAATAGATTTGTTGCTAAAAATAAGGTCCTGGATGGAAATCAGTCGAATTCAATAGAGAAAGAATCCTAGCCCAATGGCACCACCAATCTCTTCTTTCATAATTTTCTTTTTCCTCAAAGGTCTTGTTTAGCCTTTTTTTTTTTTCCCATATCTCTCTCTTCTGTCTTCCCTTTCTTCTCTTGACCTGGTATTAATTTCTTTCTTTAATGAAGACCTTTTCTCTAGATTTTATTCTCAGCACAGACTCCTTTTCCCAGCCTTGCAATATTTTTTTGCATTTCTTCAGAGATGTGGTTTCCATTTTCAGTTCTGTTCATCTTTCTCTCTTTTCTTGACCTTCATCTCTTTCTCTGGATCTTTTCTCCTCTTCTACCAAGTTCATTTCCCTCAGTTGTTTCACTTCTTCCTCCCACCCTTTCAAATGTTCAGTCTCTTTTTTATTCCCTTACATCAGTGGAGGCAGGTTTCCAACTCAGATATACCATCCAAAAAACTCCAATTATGCAGCACTGGTATCAAAATACCCATTTTGAAACCACATCTCACGACAGAAGAAAGAGATTTCCACAAAAACTTCTGAAGTTTCATCATGAGCTTTTGGTTTCCACAGACAATTTCAATTTCCAGTGGAAAGGAAAATGAAGTCCTGTTTAGTTAGAGTGTCCT
Source organism: Eubucco bourcierii (assembly GCA_013396675.1). NCBI lineage: Eukaryota > Metazoa > Chordata > Aves > Piciformes > Ramphastidae > Eubucco > Eubucco bourcierii. Next base: position 131,395 of record VWZE01011758.1, read on the forward strand.
TGTGTGCTTCGCTTCTGAATCAGGCTTCAAATACTGTAGTTAGGTATTTATTTAATAAGTCTAAAAATACCAGTTAATTAAAATGGGATTGTTTTCTTTTCTTGAGTAAGTTTACCATTTTCAGCTCTATTTTCATTTATTCAGTTGAGGGTGGAATGTCTGATTGGCAGCACAGGAAGAAAAAAGTGTGAGAAAAAATAGACAATAGTTAATATATTCAGGCAGGATGTGAGAAATCCACAATCAAGTCACTGCAAGGAGGTCCATGGAGCTGGTTATTTCACATCCCCTTGGCAAGAAGACATTTCATACCTCCTTCTCTTTCCTTCCCCACTCTTTCACGCTTCTTCACAGCATTTAATCTTTTTTAGGTCTGCTCTGCTTCAATTTTTATCCAAGAAAACTGAGATTAGCTCTGTCCAGACATTGTTGCTGCTAACCAAAGGGCTGTTATTCCATAGAGTCCTAGAGTTGCAGGGTGGGTTGGGTTGGAAGGGACAGTGAAGGTCACACAGTCCCAATGTCCCTGCCACCTTCCACTAGACCAGGCTGCTCAAGACCTCATCCAATCCGGCTTTGAACAACTCCAAGGAGGGCACATTCACGATGTCACTGGACAACCCCTTTCAGTGTCTCAGCACCCTCACTGTAAAGAATCTCTCCCTAATCCCCAGTCTGAATCTCCCCTCTTGCAGGGCAAAGCCATTGCCTCTCTTCCTATCACTACAAGCTCTTGTAAAAAGTCCTTCCCCAGATTTCTTGCAGTCCTTTTTCAGGAGCTAGAAGGCCACCATAAAATCTCTCCAGAGCCTCCTCTTTTCCAGGCTGAACAGCCTCAACTTTTGCAGCTTGACCATCTTTGTGGCTCTCCTCCTTTCTAACCCCCTAAATGATCTCTGCTCCACCTCAGACCCTCAGCTCACTTACAGCCTCTTACATTACTGCTGCAATGCAAGCATGTTAATGATAACAAAAAGCAGTAATAGCCCAGAATTTCCTTGATTTTATTACTTGAATTCACATCTTGATCTGTCTGCAGGGCTGCTCTGTCAACACATGGAGGGCAAAGCCTCCATTAGAAGAAGCAGGGAGGGGCATATTCTCTTATTTTATTATTACTGTTATTATTTTTGACCACAGCCGTCAGAGGGAAATCATTAGAGGAAATCAATTCAGGATGTGAACAAAGCAAACATTTTTAATAACAGACTTTTTTTATGATTCATTGTTCTCACCAGTTGCTCTGGCTGCTTAGGCTGTTTGTCAAAGGAAAGTTCACCTTCATTATGAAAAAAATTAAAAGGTCTATGAAAATCTTCATGGCGTCATCCTGACAAATGCGTTTGGCAGGCTCCTGGAGGTGAGGTTGGTTCCAAGTATTCTAGGGGGAAAAAAAAGAAAATTCTTTCTAGGTTTACTGGGTATCCCAACTGGCAAGAAATGCTCTCCATTCACAGAACCACTTCTGCTGAATCTTCAGCTTGGCTTTTGCTGAAGATGCTGGTCTTCAAGGTAAATAATGAAGCATGTCTTGCAGGCTGGGGACAGAGTGGCTGGAGAGCAGCCAGGCAGAAAGGGACCTGGGGTTACTGGGTGATAGTAGCTGAAGATGAGGCAGCAGTGTGCCCAGGTGGGCAGGAAAGCCAATGGCATCCTGGTCTGGATCAGGAGTAGTGTGGCCAGCACGACAAGGGAGGTTCTTTTGCCCCTGTGCTCAGCACTGGGCAGGCCACACCTTGAGTGCTGTGTCCAGTTCTGGGTCCCTCAATTCAAAAGAGATGTGGAGATACTGGAACATGTCCAGAGAAGGGCAGCAAGGCTGGGGAGGGGCCTGGAGCACAGCCCTGTGAGGAGAGGCTGAGGGAGCTGGGGGTGTGCAGCCTGCAGAAGAGGAGGCTCAGGGCAGACCTCATTGCTGTCTACAACAGCCTGAAGGGAGGTTGTAGCCAGGTGGAATTGGGCTCTTCTCCCAGGCAACCATCCATAAAACAAGCAGACACAGTCTCAAGTTGTGCCAGGGGTGGTCTAGGCAGGATGTTAGGAGGAAGTTCTTGCCAGAGAGAGTGATTGGCATTGGAATGGGCTGCCCAGGGAGGTGGTGGAGTCACTGTCCCTGGAGGTGTTGAAGCAAAGCCTGGATGGGGCACTTAGTGCCATGGTCTGGTTGATTGGCTAGGGCTGGGTGCTAGGTTGGGCTGGATGAGCTTGGAGGTCTCTTCCAACCTGGTTGATTCTGTGATTCTATGTCCTCTTGCTCACTGTCATGCACTGGTTTGTTGGTTTTTTTTTTCACCTGAGCTTCAATGAAATGAACCCTGAATGTGGACAGTGTAAATGCTTTATGCATAAAAGAACTGTGCACTAACTAACAAAATAATAATAAATAAGTCTTATAAAGAGCAGTTGAAGGCTGGTGCAGTTTAGCCTGGACAGAATGAGGCTCAGGGGGAGACCTTTTCATTGTCTACAACTCCCTAAAAGGAGGCTGGAGGTAGATGGGTGTTGGTCCCTTCTCTCATGAAATGAGTGATAGGCCAAGAGGAAAGAACCTCAACTTGTGCCAGGAGAGATTTACATGGGATATTAGGAAAATTTCTTCCCCTTGAAGTTTGTCAGGGCCTGGACCAGACTTCTCAGCACAGTGGTGCAGTTTCCATCCCTGGAGCAGTTTTGAAACTGTGTAGATGTGGTGCTGAGGGACAGGGTTTAGTGGTGACTTGGCAGGTAATGGTCAGATTTGAGGCTCTTAGAAACCTCTTGCAACCAAAATTATTGTATTTGAAGAAAAAAAAAAAAAAAAAAGGAAAGGAGTTTTGCAATGAGGAGAAGGAAGACTGAAAAAGTAAAAAAGAACTAAAACAAGCAAGTCAGCTGCGAACTTTCAGGTGGATTTATTTCCACTGGCTAAGAGGTTTTCTGAGGCAGGGAAACATACAGCTCATTATCTGGATTAGTGTTATTACCTTCATTTTTCAATAAATATCCTGTGTCAGGATTTATAGCTTCTCTGTTCCTTTTGTGTGTGTGTGTGTGTGTGTGTGAAATGCAATAGGTCCATCTTCTAATGCCAGGGCTTCAGTGGAGCAACTGGAGCAGCACAGGCAGGAGAGCATGCTGCTGCCTTCTGCTGAGGCTTTGCTCCTGTCTTGGGCCAAGGTTGTGACAGCTTTTGGCTACTCTTGAGCTGAAGTGAAGGGGAATGAAATGGCAGACACATCGTTTTAAATAAATGACCTGCTCTGGAATTCTTTGATATATTTATTTGGGCCTCAAGAGAGTTTTAAGTGTTGCTGAAAAGAGTTGACGTAACATCTCTTTGCAGTAACTGTAAAGAGCTCCTAGTGCCCTCTTTTGGAGAGGTATAAAGCAAACCCTACCCCTTACTCCTCTTCCTCTTTTCCAGATCCCATATGAACTCTATGCTTCATTCAGCTGGAGGAACCCCATTTCATAGAATCATAGAATGGTTAGATTGGAAGAGACCTTTAAGATCATTAAGTCCAACCATTAACCCAGCACTACCAGGTTACCACTAAACCACTTAGCACCACACCTCCGTGGCTTTGAAACCCCTCTAGGGATGGGGACTCCACTACTGGCTTTAGCAGCCTGTTCCAGGGCTTGACAACACTTTCAGTGAAGAAATTTTTCCTTATGTTCAACTTGTTGCCATCTGCAAACTGCCTGAGCGTGCACTTGATCCCCTCTCTATGATAAAGATATTTCATCCCTTGCACCCCATCTGCTCTCTAACCCCACTACCAAAGCTTGCAAAATTAGCACTTTTGATTCAGACACCCACATTTCCCATTTTATCCATGGAACAAAACCTTCATTTTGCACCTGGACCATGTATAAACTATTTGAGACCTTGCACTGTTGAATTAAGATTATTAGTGATATTTTATTTCCAACCAAGTGTCATTATTTGATCAGCTGCCTGGAAAAGTGAGAGATAGGATGGAAATCAGTGTCTGATGTGAGACAGCCCTCAATGTGTATCTCTCCTATGTGCTTCTGGTTTTTAACTTGATACCTGTAGCTATCATTTATTATAAAAACCTCCCTGTAAAAGTCCATTTACTGTCTGTAAGATTTTTCTATCATAGAAACATAGAATCATAGAATGGTTTAGGTTGGAAGAGACCTCTAACGCTCATCTGGTCCAATCTCTCTGCAGTCAGAAAGGGTATCCCCAGGTAGATTAGGTTGCTCAGAGCCCCATCGAGCCTGACTTTGAATGTCTCCAGGAATTGGGCCTCTGCCACTTGCCTGGGCAACCTGTTCTAGTTTTCCACATAATGGTTGATAGAACTTACTGACTCCTATAGAGAACGGACATTATAAAACAGTGTAGAGTCATGTTAGCTCTCTGAAAAGCATCAGGATGACAGAGAAGAAAAATCTGCCTTACTAACCTAGACAAAAAACAAACAAGGGACATGGAGAAGATACCAGTATAAAGCTTTCCAATAACTCTTAGAATCACAGAAAATTTTGGATTGGAAGGGACCTTTAGAGGTCATCTAGCCCACCCCCCACACACAGTTAGCAAGGATATCCCCAGGTACAACAGATTTCTCAGAGCCCCATTAAGCCTGACTTGGGATGGGGCTCCTCCTTTTCCCTGGGTAACTTGTTTCAGTGTTCCAACACCCTCATAGTAAAGAACTGAGCAAATGGAAGATTGAACTTGTTGATATGGAGCCCAGGATCAATATCAAGAGCTGTAGAAAACTCACACTGGAGCAGATGAGGCACGAGAGATGCGCAGACATTGGTTACATGAACCAGAACATTGTGTTAACGACCTCAGCTTGCCTATGACCCATCTCATGCAGCACAAAGAGAGAAGTCCACCAAGGAGGGCAGAATCACATTTAGATTTGAAAAGAGCATGATGAACAGTGACCTTAAAGGAGGTGAATCCCATGACTGTGGTCCAGACTTATAAGAGGTCCATCCCCTTTGGTCATGAAGGAGACTGTGGTTAGATGTTGTGCTGAGAGAAGTAAAACTGCTACTGGTCAACTGACTTCGACTTCTTCTTGTAGACAATGAGGTTAATCCCCTGTTGTCAAGGGAGACAGTGGAGACCCAATGACAGTGATCCAACTCCCTGTTGAATCTGAATTAGAGAGGCTTGCCCCTCTGCAATGATTGCAGGAGGTCCAGAGTAGCTGAATTCCCAATCTAACCACCAGAATTAAGTCAGATTGCTGGAAGGATCCCATCTAACCTATAATGTTCACCTGAGAAGAGCCAGACTCTGTTTTTTGGTAGTAGGCTAATGAACACTTTGGTCTGCTCCAGGTCAAATACACCATAAACACGTAACCAAGAGTTTGGACTGTGGCATCGGATTTGCTTGGAGTCTGTTTTTATGGGAAGATCTGGAGCTGCAGCAGACGTGGCCTTCTGAAATTATCTTTATTGTAAAGAATGTATATAGTGGACCAAGAGGCTCAGACCCATGGGTAACTACATGCTGACCTTGCCAGCCTTCCTTGCCAAGTGAATCTTTGGCAACTGTGTAGTGATAAGTAGAAATGGTGCTGACTGAGGTCGTATGGGTAGCCATGGGAACATCTTTGTAATGGGACCTCCTGCTTCCATGAAATGCCAGCAGAGAACAACACTGCTTGCCAACGTCTGACCTCTTTATTATAAAGGATTTGAACTCCCAAGCCTTTTTTCTTTTTTTTTTCCCACCTTTTTTTCCCCCACCTCTGCCACAATGTTCTTGTGGGAATTTGCTTGTTATTGATTAACTTCTCAACACATGAGATTGGGAAAGACAACCATAAATTATGCCTGGGGCTGACTTTTACTTCTTCCCTCCGGCATGTGGGCGTTAAAATGGACAGAAACTGCCTCTCCCTTTTCTCAGTAATTTATCTAACCCCACTGGCTTTTATTAGGCTGATAGGTTTTTTCCCTCCCTTCCCACTCAGTTTGAAGTTTTCTCATCTCTAGCGCTGGCTCACAAAACCTATACGGCACGAGAAAGTACTCAATTGTTCGATTCCCTGCTTTACTCTTGGTAGATCCAGCAGGATGACTTTTGTTTGTCTGGGGGTAGCATGAGGGAAACTAAATTATGGGTTTAGGTTTTTTCCCCCCCTCCTTTTTATTTTTTTTCCCTTCTGTTTTTGGTTTTAAACATTGTCTTCATCCTTTTTCTTTCTACTTTTGGAGAAAACGTTTCCGATCTCAACAAACATGTAATGGAGCTCTGAGTGAATAACCAGGCTATACACTAAATGTTTTCCTGGGTGTTGCCTTCTGTACCAGCCAATTTTTTCCTTAGCTGCAGGAAGACAGCCAAGATAAGAAAATATTCCTCATTTCTGCACTGTATTATTTCAGTGGAAACAAAGGCTCATGCTGTGCGTTTGTGCCGGCGTGCGTAGATGCCTATGTTCATTATAGGCACTGTCTTGCTGAACCCAGGATTTTGGAACAGCTTTGAGACCTTCCAGTCCTTCACTCATTCAACTTGAAAGCCACCCAGATAAGTAAGGGAGGTAGTGGTTCACAGAATCATAGAATGGCTTGGGTAGGAAGGGAGCTTAAAGATCATCTAGTTCCAACCTCCCCACTATAGGTAGGGACACTTTCCACTAGACCAGGTTTCTCAGTGCCCTGTCCAACATGGGCTTGGGCACTTCCAGGGAGGGGGAATCTACAGGTTCCCTTGGGGAACCTCTGTCAGTGTCTCACCACTCTCACTGTAAAGAAATTCTTCCTAATTTTCAGCCTAAATCTCTGCTCTTCCAGCTTAAAATCATTGCCATTCATCCTATCACTACAAAAAAAAGTCCCATCCCAGCTTTCTTGTAGGCCCCTTCATGTACTCAAAGACTGCTCTGAAGTCTTGCCAAAGTCCTCTCTTCTCTAGGTTGAACAACCCCAACTCTCACAGTCAGTACTAAAAGGGCAGGTGCTCCACACCTTTGTGGCTCCATGTCTTTGTGGCTTTCCTCTATTTCTAGTCTAGCAGTTCCAGTTGCCCCTTTACTCTGCTCTTGCCCCTTTACTCTGCTCTTGTCAGACCCCACCTGGAGTCCTGTGTGCAGTTCTGGATCCCTCAGAAGAGGAAGGACATGGAAGTGTTGGAGTAGGTCCAGAGGAGGCCACGAGGATGCTCAGAGGGCTGCACCAGCTCTGCTATGAGGACAGACTGAGATAGTTGGGGTTCTGCAGCCTGGAGAAGAGAAGGCTTCGAGGGGACCTGATAGTAGCCTTCCAGTATCTGAAGGGGGCTACAGGAAGGCTGGGGAGGGATTATTTACAAGGTCTTGCAATGACAGGACAAGGGGCAATGGGTTTAAACTGGTAGAGGGGAGGTTTAGACTGGATGTTAGAAGGAAGTTGTTTGCAGAGAGGGTGGTGAGGCACTGGCACAGGTTGCCCAGGGAGGTTGTGGCTGCTCCCTCCCTGGAGGTGTTCAAGGCCAGGTTGGAGGAGGCCTTGAGTAACCTGTACTAGTGGGAGGTGTCCCTGCCTATGGCAGGGGGTTGCAGCTAGATGATCCTTGAGGTCCCTTCCAACCCTACCATTCTATGATTCTATGTCCTTCTGTTGGGGAGACCAGAACTGGATGCAGCACTCCAGATGGGTCTCAGAAGGGCAAAGGGGGAGAATTACCCCATTCATCCTGATGGTCACAGGTTAGATGCTTTGTGTTACTGCTTTCTGCATTTCTACACCTTGTATCCATAACCTTATCTCACCCCACTCTGATACATTATTTCTTCACAAATGTGTGTGTGGCCACTCACTGAACCTGTCCAAGGAACAGATCTAGCTGAAAAAGAAACCAGGGGTAAAAAAAAATTAAATCACTTTTTTTTTTTTTTTTTTTTTTTTTTTTTTTTTTTTTTTTTTTTTTTTTTTTTTTCTGCTGGATCAGTTCCCTCTTTAGGTTCACTGCCAGGTTATGAAAAAATGTAGTTCAGGAAGAGCTCTGAGGCTGACCTGAGGGCCAGAGAGAGGAAAGCAGGAGGGGATGTTTAAGTGATGGTTGACACCAAATGAAAAAAGGCTTTGCAAAAGTTCGCCCTGACTAGATGTTAGCTAACTATGGGCTACTAGAGATTATGTTACAGAGCTCTCAACACAAGGACATGGACCTGTTGGAGTGGGTCAAGAGGGGCACAAAAAATGATCAGAGGACTGGAGCTCACCTGCTGTGAGGACAGGCTGAGAGGGCTGAGGTGAGAGGAGGAGTTGGGTATCTTTCCAGTATCATTCACTGTACAGAATCACAGAATGATAGCAGGACCTCTGGAGATCATCTCGTCCAACCCTCCCACCAGAGCAGGTGGAAATTAAGTGTTTTTTGAATGCCCTGGACAAGTAAGCAATAATTGGCAAATATTCCCACACTGTGGCAGTTAAAACATCACAGTGTGTGAAAAATTTAATAGCTTAATATTTTAACTCACGCAGGGGAGACTCTCTGCAAGTTTTGGTCCCATTCCCATGGAACACTCCTCTTCAAGTGTCCCATTAGTCCAGGGCTCTATTTGCCCAACAGTTCCCAGCCTAAGCCTAATTTATGTGGTTTCAGCAGTGTTACCTATGGGAGTAAAGGTTGTAAGATCAGGACATTAGCAGTAGGAAAGAAGGTCTAATCAGGAAGGAAGGTTGTGGTAATGAGGTTAGTTCAGCCTTTAATGGCTGGGCAGGTACAGAGCAGCAATCACTGGGATGTCTCCAAGGACTGGAACCATATGTGAGAATATTACACATACTGCTTCCTTCCCTTGAACATCAGTACATAGTTCGAAATGCTGTTTAGATTCTGGCCAAAATAGCAGACCTTTACACTCCTGAGATAGCAGAAAGGAAGAGGAGAGGCAGTGAACAGAAAATCTCCCGTGATATGTGTCATTCAAAGCCAGAAAAAACTTTCTCTGACACCAGGAATATAATTGTAATGATCATAAACATTTTGCATCCTCTAGCTAATTTTAGTCTCATTCTTGTGATGCACGTAAGATATATATGACTCTCATAATAGGAAGGAAAGCATGAAAAGGAGGTTGTAGCTGGGTGGGGTTGGGCTCTTCTCCCAGACAACCAGCAACAGAACAAGAGGACACAGTCTCAAGTTGTGCCAGGGGAGGTCAAGGCTGGATGTTAGGAGGAAGTTCTTCCCAGAGAGAGTGATTGGCATTGGAATGGCTGCCCAGGGAGGTGGTGAAGTTACTGTCCCTGGAGGTGTTGAAGCAAAGCCTGGATGGGGCACTTAGTGCCATGGTCTGGTTGATTTGCTATGGCTGGGTGATAGTTTGGGCTGGATATGCTTGGAGGTCTCTTCCAACCTGCTTGATTCTATAATTCTATGAACATTAAATATTTATTCAAAGCTGGGATGAAATTTAATACAGTCTATGTGACTCCAGTGAAGCTGTACCACAACTCTTTTGTCATCATCTTGTCACATTTTTGAGACATAAATATGCTTAAGGTAGCAGATCACAAAGTTCCATTGCAGGCAGAAAGTGGAAGAACGAAAGAACTGCACAGGAGGGATGGACATGTGATGATGAAGTCAAGTGTCAGGTGCTGCACTTGGTTCACAACCCCATGTATGCTCCAGGTTTGGAGAAGAGTGGCTGGAAAGCTGCCTGTGGAAAAGGACCTGGGGGTGTAAATTGACAGCATGTGTCCAGGATGCCAAGAAGGCCAAGAGTATTCTGGTTTATGTCAGCAATATTGTGACCAGCAGTACTGGAGAGGTGATTGCCCTGCTGTGCTCAGCATTGGTAAGGCTGTAACGTGAATCCTGGGCTCAGTTTTGGGCCCCACACTCCAAGGAGATTGAGGTGCTGGAGTAGGTCCAGAGAAGGGCAATGAAGCTATTGAAGGATCTAGAACAGAAGTCTTGTGAGTAGCTGCTGAGGGGCCTAGGGCTGTTTAGTACTGTCCACATATCACAGCAGGTAACACAGGAGCCATCCAGAGGTTAAGACACAAAGCTGTAGTCTGGTTTTAGACTGCATGAGAGGTCTGTGAATGCTTTGAACATATGCACATGGAGCACATTAAAAGCAGCCTTGTCATTAGAGCTATAACCATGTCTCTTCCTTCACCCCAAGTCAATCCAGTCTTCCTCCATCTTCATCTATTACAGGAAGGTTATTAAATTTCTCAAAATTTCAAGGATCCTGTAAAAAAATCCTGATGAAGACAAAGGGGGTTTTGCCTCAGAAACCAGAAGGCTGATAGTGATGTAATGTGAAGCTTGTAGAGTGGAAAACAGAGATAAAGAGGTCAGAAGTAATGAAAAGGGAGAAAGTGTTCTCTTTTGCTGGATGAAAGTTTGGGAAGGGACAGACCTAGGTCAGGACTTGCAGGAGATGCTGTGAAATGAGAGTGTTAATAGAGATGGTCTGTGGTGAGATTGGGCCCTGGTCTGTAGCAAGCGGGGATGTTTCTGAGCTGTGGCAATGGCTTCGGTCAGAGCTCACTGTAAAACCCATCAGCTCGGTTCTCCAGAACAACTTGTTTATGTCATCAGTAGTCCTTTTAAGGGTAGACAGTCCTTGAAACAACAGGTTGCAGATTTAGCATCACCTGTAGGATGAGACTGATCATTCAGAACTCAGGGAATCTCCAACTTTCCGTTGACTGAGAAGCTGCCCTGATGCATAACGGATCCTGCTTAGAAGGTTCTAGTGCCTCGATCTCTTTTTTTTTTTTTTTTTTTCTTGGCACTTAGGAAAATATTGGCCCTCCTAACACCAGTTCTCTGCCCTGGCAAGCATCATGACATCGGGCCTCAGAAACCATGGGTGTGGTCTAATTTATGCAATTCTTCCCTTCTTTCCTCTGGTTGTTCCTGAACGTTAATTGTACGGGGACTGGGGCAGGAGCACTGCGTGCTCTGGAGGCTGCCAAATACAACGTATCCAGCCAAGTGAAAAAGAAAAAGGTCAGGTTCAAAAGTCTAAACTAGAAAGCTGTAGGTTTTCCGATGGGTTTGACATCTCAAATGGGCTGATGGATGTTTCCTTTGTTTGTTCTGTGACCACGCTAAAGGATTGTGGAAATGCAGGCAAAAAAAAACCCTCCCATGATCTACTGCTCTTGGCTGATCTATAGCTAACGTATCTGGTATTACTTGTACTTTTCATTACGACTTATCCCACATCAAAAGGTAGTCCTTCCCTAAGACTGGCACCCTAATGGCTGCTGCTTAGAAGTGTTAAAATACAGACAACCAATAAACAACTTTCTTCCATTCCTCCTGCAAGGTCTTTCAACTGTGGTGGAAAAAAAACAACATAGGAGGAACTTCAGTTCTTCGCTCAAAAGTCCTCCAGGGACCCCTCAACACAACTTACCTCTTGCTTCTCAATTTGAAGTCTAGCAGGCAGGGAGAAAGCTTGTCCTCTGTATTTAGAGTGAGTCACTTAATGGAGCACACTGCAGATAAAAGTGGGTGTGGTGGCTGAAGAAGGGAGGGTAGGAAACAGATGTGTCTGTGGTTTTTCTGTCTGGTCAAATGGGTGAGCTCAGGGACCTGGGTTAGTTGTGGAACTGGTGTAAATTAAGGCAGTCTTGTTGATACTCTGCTGATTTACTCCGGCTGAGCATCAACCCTTTCTCTGTTTGCACAGGTCATCTGGAGTCCAACGCTTGATGGCTGTGAAAAGCCAAGTCCTTCTACAGTTGGTCTATACCTCTCCAAGTGAAAGATGAGTTTAAATTGTTGCACTTATCTTTATCTAACCCAATTTTAGTAGTGTTGTTTGGGGAAATAGAAGATACGTAAGAAGAGAAACTAAAACTCCACTCTTGGGACCTCAGCAGCAGCTGCATGCCCTTTCCAGTACTGAAAGCAGGATGCTTGTCTAGTAAGGAATGAAAAAAGAGGCAGTTTCTTTCCATCAGACAGCTTACTTTGAATGTAATCAGATAATTGGTTTCATCTAGGCCACAGGATCAACATTGGAAGGAGAATATAGTGAGGCTCAGTTCCGCCTTCCCCGAATTGACTCTTCAACTCCTCTTCAGCCAAGCTTTCAGGTTGAACTTCTGCGTGCACAGTGCTTATCCCATCAGTAAGGACACTGGGAAGCACCTGATGAAGAAACACAGGCCTAAGCAGGAAGATCCAAACTAAACAGAAGTGGGAACAGAGCAGCCAGCTCTGCAGAACGTCGAACAACTGCAGTCTTTAAAGAAAATTTTCCACTTCTTCGCTTAAAGGCCACATCTGGCAAACATTGGAAGAGTGTTAACAATTAGAAAAATGAAATATCTTCCCCTTCAATTTTAGTTGACAAAATAAATAGAAGAATTCCATTGATCCTTTTAACAGGCTATTGTATTATTCTTTGGGATACAGTGAATTTCCAACCTCTTCTAATCTTATCCCATTAAGGGTAGCGAAATTTGATTGGCAAATCATGAGGCCTCCCCCAACTCTGGATCCAAAACACTCTCGTAAATACCTCTAGGAATTGTTTTTATCCTCTAGTGACTCAACAGGAACCCCATAAAAACTGAAGGCCACAGTTTAGATGATCTGCTGCTATGTTTTCCATGGATGGACATCAACTCTGGGACCTGTAACAGGGAGCCTTTGTATAGCCTGTGTTTTTTGTCTCTTGACTGTAGTACCATGCAAGCCCTTGTAGCACAGGGCAGTACAACCCCTTAATTATTTAATACACCCTTGAAGTGTGATGCCATCCTAGCCATCATAGTAGGTGGTCTGCAAAGTCCCCTTTGATGTTGACTTAGGAGAAATAAGAGATGATTTCTTACGTTATTCTTGCCAGTGCTCCATTAACTAGGAAGGATTTTTCCAGAGCATCTTAACTTTTCCCTAAGCTTAATGAATTGCTGTGACTCTGCTAAACAGACTAGTAACCACGATTTCTGTCAGAGTAGAACTCATAGAAGGAAGAAAAATCACCAGATTTTATATAGTCATTATATTATAAAATCATAGAATGGTAAGGCTAGAAGAGACCTCAGGGATCACCTAGTTCCAACCCCCTGCCATAGGCAGGGACACTTCCCACTAGTACAGGTCACTCAAGACCTCATCCAACCTGGCCTTGAACACCTCCAGGGAGGGAGCAGCCACAACCTCCCTGGGCAACCTGTGCCAGTGTCTCACCACCCTCACTGCAAACAACTTCCTCCTAACATCCAGTCTAAATCTCCCCTCTACCAGTTCAAACCCATTCCCCTTGTCCTGTCATTACAAGACCTTTTCAATAGTCCCTCCCCAACTTTCCTGTAGCCCCCTTCAGATACTGGAAGGCTACTCTAAGGTCTCCTGGAAGCCTTCTCTTCTCCAGGCTGCAGAGCCCCAACTCTCTCAGCCTGTCCTCACAGCAGAGCTATTAGTTTCTGTTCTTTTTTTAGCTCTCCTGAGTCTTCAAGATGAATGAAAAGTTAGATATCTAGCTTTCTGAACCCCCTCTTGCATCATGCTAAAACTGAGCAGCCTTTGATCACTTGAGCTTCCTCAACTCTTGCATTCACTCACTGCTCCTTGTCTGATATATTTTGACATGGGGATTACTCTCTAATTCTTTTCTGTAGATTTGAATCAGGCTGACTTAAGGAAAGTTCACTATGTCCCACCACACCCTAAAATACTTGCAAAACTGTGGTGCTGAGTACTTCTGCTGTGCAGGATTTTATTTTCTTCTCACTTACCCCAGCTGTGCAGTACCAAGTGGAGATATTTTTGCTTCACACTTCTATTACAACAATCAGTGCTCAATCTGTCTTCTATAAAGCATATGAGAAGAATTCATACCCCAGATTTCACTGTCTTGTCACATGGATGTCTCAGTTCCCATTGGTGTCAATGAAGGTGTGGTTAGTAGAGTAACAACTTGCTGTAGAAGTGTGGAGAGTTTTAATTGCATATGAAGCAGGTATGGCTCTGGAGTGACCTTATAAAGCCCTTCCACAACCTGAAGGGGGCCTACAAGAAAGATGGGAAGGGACTTTTTACAAGGGCTTGTACAGATAGGATGAGAGGCAATGGATTGAAGCTATGAGAGGGGTGATTAAGACTGGATATTAGGAAGAAATTCTTTACAGTGTGGGTGGTGAGAGACTGGAACAGGGTACCCAGGGAGGTTGTGGATACTCACTGCTTGAAGGTGTTCAAAACCAGGTTGGACAGGACCTTGAGTTACCTGCTCTAGTGGAAGTGTCCCTGCCCATGGCAGGGGGTTGGAACCAGGTAATTTTTTAGGTCCTTTTCAACTCAGACCGTTCTATGATTCTATAATTCAATGATTCAATGATTCAATGATTCCAATATTCCTTGATTCAATGGTTCCATGATTCAATGATTCCATGATTCAATGATTCCATGATTCAATGATTCAGCAATTCAATGATTCAATGATTCAATGATTCAATTATTTGGTTGCATAAATACCTTTCATATTTAAAATTTTTTAATCTGATGGCATAATCTGCTTTCTGAAATACTTTGTAGAATACATTTAAAAGCACATTGGGTTTCTGTAGAATCATAGAATGGTTTGTTCTGGAAAGGATCTTAGAGATCATCACATTCCAACTCCCATGCCATCCATTAGAACAGGTTGCTTAAAGACCACTCCAACCTGGCCTTGAAATTCTGAATACAGTATTTCTGATGGCATCAGCACCTGAAAACAACAAAGGAATATTTTACTATATTTCAGACACAATCAATAGAAAACAAACAAACAAAACCCTAAAAAAAAACCAAAACAAAACAAAGCCAACAACAACAACGAAGAAAACTACAAAGCCAAGCAAAACCAAACAAAAAAAAAAAAAAAACCAAAAACCCAAACACAATTAATGGAATTGATTAAGAAATTTGGGAGATATTGAGTTTGAGGTCCAGTGTACACTCAATACTACTTTAATAGCAATAATGTAATCAGGAGGTAATCTAATGAGAAATGTTGGATTCCAAGAGTCATTATAACTTTGTTGGTAGAAAGCAGATGTCTGGACAGAGACAGCTACATACAAGGGTGTGTAAGTGCTAAAGGTTTTCAGTAAACCTTTATTTACTGAAAACCTTTATTTACTTAACCTTTATTAATCATTACAGTTGTCTGTGCTGAGCCATTCTGAGGAAATTCACCATATCCATACTTAGAATAAAAAGGACAGGAGAACCTCTTAGTTATCCATTTCATGAAACACAGGAGAGTATTTTCTTCTCTGACTCAGGACAAGGATCTCAACATATCTTTAATGAATAGAAAATTCTCTGATGGAAGTTGTCCTTACCCATGACAGGAGGATTGGAAGGAGGTGATCCTTGAGCTTCTTTCCAACCCAAGTAATTCTTTTATTCTTATCTGGCTTGGGGACAATGACAATGCTACTTTAATTGCAAGTGATAGGTAACATTTTTTCCTCTTTTACCTAGAAACATCAGGCTTTCTTTTTTAAAATGACTCATTTATGCTAGTCAACTCTTAGATTTATTGAAACAGGACTCACTGAGGTTTAACAACATGATTGGAATTGTAGAGAAAATATGCTCGGGTAAATACATTTCTATATTTTTCAGGTCAGAAAAGGATCTTCTCTAAATCTCTGTGTAGCTAAGTTTTATTAGAGTATGTCTAAAGAGAGAAACTCTCTTACTGTGTGTTTAAGCAGCACCTGGCACAACAAGGAGGCTGTGGTAATTCCTTGAAGGGACATTGTGGAGAGGCTGCTGCTGGTCTGTTCTCACAGGTAGTTGGAGACAGAACAAGGGGGAATGGCCTCAAGCTGAGGTTGGAGAGGTTTAGATTGGATATTAGAAAAAAGTTTTTCATGGAGAGAGTGGTCAGGGACTGGAATGAGTTGCCCAGGGAGGTGTTGGAGTCACCTACCCTGGATGTATTTAAGGGTGGTTTGGATGTGGTGCTCAGGGCTATGGTTTAAGGTGAATCTTGTAGAGTAGGATTCTAGGCTGGACTTGGTGATCCTGAAGGGGCTTTGCCAACCTGCATGTTTCTGTGATCCTGTAAGACTCTGCTTTACTATCACCATCTTGGGGCAAAAATATCTTGTTAAAAGATTGTGGTAATGACTTCAAGTCAACATATTGTGCATAAATCCAGCTTATAATAGCATCATGGTTCTAATATGAAACCTTCTAACTTAACAAATGTTGCTCAGGGCTCTTCTTTAGGTGAGATCTTTCCAAACTCCTATCCTGTTGCTATATGCAGCACAAAACAAAAACTAAAATGGTGGTAGCAACCTCCATTTGGATTTACCTGCTCTTTGAAAACAGAATTGTGAGGCGTTAGGCTAAGTGATGTCTTGGCAAGCAGTTTGGTTTATGATCTCAAGAAGCTAATATGCAGTGCAGTGAAAGTAGCAGGCTCGAGTAATGGAGATCAAACCAATCTAGCTGGAAGGGCTGTGAGCAATGCTGCCTGCAGACATCACCGAGAGGAAGACTTGGAACATGGCTAAAAGGTGGAATGTTGGAAACAGCAAACTTACTCAGAGTGAGAAAAATAAATTATTTGTCTTCATATTGCCTTTGGAAAAAAAAAATAAAGAAATTGAAAACCCTTGGGAGTCAGAATCACAGAATCATAGAAACACCCAGGTTGGAAAAATCCCTCAGAATCACTAAGTCTAACCCATAACCCTACTCAACAAGATTCGCCTTAAACCATAGCCCCAAGCACCACATCCAAACCACCCTTAAACACATCCAGGCTGGGTGACTCCAACACCTTCCTGGGCAGCTCATTCCACTCCATGACCACTCTCTCCATGAAAAACTTTTTTTCTAATGCTCAATCTAAATCTACCCATCCTCAGCTCAGTGTGGTTCTGGGAGACAAAGATTTGGAAGCAATCAGTGTACATCTGTCAGAGTTTGCATCAGGGAAACTGACTAAGCTGTCATGTTTGAGGGGATGATTAACAGAGAAACAGTGAAGAGAGCAGGTAGTGATAACAGTCCCTTCTATGCAAAGATTATACTACACTTCTTCAGCATGGGTCAGTGTTGACCAACACACAACATCACAGAATCAGAGAATGGCAGGAGGGCAGGAGTTGGAAGGAACCTCTGGAGAGCATCTACTCCAGCTGGGTCACCCACAGCAGCTTACTCAAGATCACAGTGTGCAGGTGGGTTTGGAGTCTCTCCAGAGAAGGAGACTCCACAACCTCTCTGAACAACCTGGACCAGGACATCAGCATCCTCACAACAAAGAATTGTTTTTCTTTAAGTTCCAGTTCATTCCTGTCACCTCTTGTCCTATCATCGGGCACCACTGAAAAGTATCTGGTTCCCTCTTCTTGACACCTCTCACCCTTAGCTGTTGCTGGGTAGTGAGGAGATCCTTTTTCAGTCTCTTTTCCACACTAAATTCCAGGTTTCTCAGGCTTTCCTTACCGGGGAGATGTCCAAAACCCATCATCTACACAATCTGAAGTACTTGAACATGAAGACCTGAAATACTTGAACACCTAAAACATTTGAACATGAAGATCTTAAATACTTGAAGACCAAAAATACTTGAAGATGAAGACCTAAAATACTTGAAGACCTAAAGTATTTGAACATGAAGAAAACCTGCAAGGTGGAGGAGAAGACATGGATTTTGTCCTTCTGTCAGTTATTGGAAAATCATAGAATCATAGAATGGTAAGGTTGGAAGGGACCTTAAGGATCATCTAGTTCCAACCCCCTGCCATAGGCAGGGACACCTCCCACTAGCACAGGTTACTCAAGGCCTCATCCAATCTGACCTTGAACACTTCCAGGGAGGGAGCAGCCACAACCTCCCTGGGCAACCTGTTCCAGTGCCTCACCACCCTCACTGGAAAGAACTTCCTCCTAACATCCAGTTTAAATCTCCCCTCTGGCAGTTTAAACCCATTGGCCCTTGGAACACTGAATTAAGAGCCAGGCAAAGCCTCAGGACCTGATCTGAAGACAGGTTTCCAGTACACAGTCTCATAAGATGGGATTTAGCAGTTGATATTCAGTGGCATCATCTCTGCAGAGAGTGACCCTAACATACTCTCATCATCAAACTCTGAGTGTATTTGAATGGAAACCTTGAGGACTGGATGTCTTCTCTGCTTTTGTCAGGATAGAGTGACCAATAAAATGAATTTTACACCTCTTGGACTAATACTGTGTCAAACTCCTTGAATGTCTGTATGAGCTCTTGAAATCGCAAATCCTCCCCACACAACTGGTTGTGGCTGCTCCCTCCCTGGAAGTGTTCAAGGCAAGGTTGGATGAGGCCTTGAATGACCTGTACTAGTGGGAGGTGTCCCTGCCAATGGTAGGGGCTTGGAACTAGATGATCTTTGAGATCCCTTCCAACCATACCATTCTATGATTCCATGATTCTATAAGTGAGCCAAGATTTGGGCTACCTCAGTGTCTTCAATTCATGGGAAGTAGAGGATTTTCCTTCCTTCAGTGACCCTGCTAACACTAACAAACTGCTTGCATCTCGTAGTAAAAGTTCTATATAATATTTTAAAGGTCAGAGTTTGCACAGAGATGGCTTTTGTATAATACATCACTTTGTGTTGGCAGCACTATCATGAAATAAGTTGTTTTTCTGTAGCTCCACTAAGTAGCAGGGAGGATGTTAGGGCTGGATTCTGCTTCAGATTAAAAAAAATAAAATAATAATAATAATCCCCATGGCATTTCATGTACAAGCTTGTGGCTCTCATTAAACTCCAGTTAGCTGATGAACAGAATCACCTTTTTAACTGTTCCACTGTTCCACAAATGGTTTTGTTTTTTTTTTTTTTCTTCCATGACACAAACCCTTATGATGTATTTTAGGCTCAGAAAATTTGTAAGACAAGGCTTTCTCTCAGTGGGTTGAATTTTACTGGTTTCTTACACACCTATTGAAGAATATTAGATAATTCAAGAGCTAAATAATTGTTTTTCTCTTGGGCTTTTAGACTCTTTTCTCCCACAAACTGGTTCATGTAGATCTGATGATGGGTCCAGATGCATTGTACATGGTGATAGGCAAGAGTTGTGCCTTCTTTTGAGTTTAAAAACTGAAAATGTGGGAAATGAAAATAGGAAGTGATGACCCAGAGTGAAATCCAGCAAGAGCAATCCTCTGGTGTCTGGAAATAAATGTAGTGCCAGATGAGTCCCCAGATGCTCCTTCTCCTCTACTCTGCCATGGTGAGACTACATCTCGAGTACTGTGTCCAATTCCAGGCACTCAGTTCAAGAAGGACCTCAGGGAACTGCTTGAAATAGTCCATTGCAGAGCCACAAAGATGCTGAAGGGGCTGGAACCTCTCCTTGTTGAGGAAAGACTGAGGGAGCTGGGATACTTCAGCTTGGAGGACCTCATCCATGTTTGTAAAGATGTGAAGGGTGAGATGTGAAGGAAGATGGATCCAGGCTCTGCTAATTGAAGTCCAATGGTAAGACAAGTGACAATGGGTGGAAACTGGAGCATAAACACAAAGGAATACTTCACTGTGAGAACAACAGAGCCCTGGAACAAGATCCTTTTGTACATTTTCTTCTCCAAGTTGAATGTGCTCAGCATTTCCAATCTCTTATGACAGATGTTCCAGTTTCTTAATCATTTTTGTGGCCCTTAGTCTTGCTCCAGTACGTCCAAGTTTTCCTGAACTGAGCAGCCTAGAACTGAGCTGAACCCTCCAGAAATGTTCTCACCAGTGCAATTATTAGCAATTCTAGGGATATAAGCTGACATTAATTGGCAAAGTATGAGCCAGATGGAAATCACTTTTCAATAAGAGTGACCAAATCCAATCAAAGAACTACAACCACACACAAATAATGATAGATAGATAGATAGATAGATAGATAGATAGATAGATAGATAGATGAATAGATAGATAGATAGATAGATAGATAGATAGATACAAAGGGCAAAGGAAGAACAGAGTAAGGTCATCTACACCAATCTCCTGGTCTAGGAAAAGAAACACTCTACCTAGACAATTCCTGACACACAACTGTCTAGGTATTTTCCAAAACTCCCTGACTGTGGAATCCCCACACCCTTTCCAGGTAGCTAATTGCAGCACTCTAGTGACCCTTCTCATTCTCATAACGTTTTATTTAAATCTTCCTTCTTGCAAAATGGGACAACACCTATGGCAGGGAGTTGGAACTAGATGATCCTTGAGGTCCCTTCCAACCTTACCATTCTATAACACAAGGAGAGCCTGTCAACTTCAACCCCAGGAAAGGCTGTCTGTGGTATTAATCATGGAATCATAACATACCAGGTTGGAAGGGACTTCAAGGACCATCCATTCCAACCAGAGGTTTTCCAACCAAAGTTTAATGAGAGCTGTTGGGAGATTCAAACCATGGCACACTGCACTGCAGGAATGTTTCCTGTAGCCCCCCTTTAAGTGCAGAAAGGCTACAATAAGGTCTTCCTGGAGCCTTTTCTTCTCCAGGGTAAACAATCCAAACTCTCACAGCAGAGGGCTTCCAGCTCTCCCATCATTGCTGTGACCTCTTCTGGCCCCACTCCAACAAGTCCCTGTCTATGCTGTGCTGAGGACTCCAGAGCTGGCCCCAGCACTACAGGTGAGGTCACCAGAGCACAGCAGAAGGGCAAAATCACCTCCTTTGACCTGCTCTCCACGCTGCTGCTGCCCTGTAATTTCAGGGACCTGTCAGTGCTGGTGCCTTTTGGACTAAAAAGAATAATTCTGGGAGTGGATCCTATAAGACAGGCAAAAATCATTTCAGAGTGTCATTGCATTGCCCAAAAGCAATATCAATCTCTCCCCAACTGTCCTTTGACATGGAAAAGTTGTGTTTAATTGGATTCAGGAGGAGTAGCTGGAGGAAGTTCAGATGGGATCCATCCCAGCTAATTATACTCTGCCTTTCTGGTAAGCTTAAAAGGTCACTTAAACCTCAAAGCAGATTGTTCTCAGGGCTGTTCCCTTTAGTATCTCCAGTTGTAATTCCTCCATTTGAACACATTTTAGTGTATCTCTACCAGCACACAGCACGGTGAGACAGCAAAGAATTCCTCCCTCCACCAAAACTGATATATTGTGTAGATAAAATAAATTGCATTTGGGAAAGTAAGAGGAGTTTTATCTCCATTTTATTTTGTTTTAGGTGAGAGGTAGATGGTGTGATTTGTCAGAGTTGCTGGAGAGTCTAGAGTGAGAAGATCCATCAAGAGCTTTTCAGACTTTGGAAGACGTAGTAGCTGCATGTTCCTCCTCCACAGGGTCAAGTTTCATTTCTTTACTGAAAGTAGTTAAGGTTTCCAACATGCATCTGATTTTAAGTATCTTGAGGGTTTAAGTCTGACCAGATCCTGCTGAAAAAAAATCTCAAATAATAATAATAAAAAAAAAAGGCTTCACAGAAGTCTGTGGTTTTAATCATCATTATGCCTCCTGCCTCCCTCATCTTTCTTCGCCGGCTCTAATCTCTGCTGCTACATCTACAGATAAGAGTCCACAGAATTCTGGTTAGGAAAGATCATCTGAGAGATTAATTCTGTGCTTTGAAAGCATGTAAAGCAGTCCCTTGTGTGTGCCACTAAGCTGTAGGCAAAAGCAGATGCAAGAGTTAGGTAGGCTGTTGGTATCAGGCTACATAAAATGCAGGAGTGGTAGGGGGTGGGGAACGACGGACAACTGGTGTGCAACAGAATCTGAGTGAAGAATGACTGGGGTAGAACAGAGATTCTAATATGAAAATGGGTCTTGGAGTTTAACTTCTCTGCATGGGAAAGGAGTGAGGACTGTGACCATCTGCAGAAGAGGATGATGATGCTACAACCTTCTTCACTATTGTATTGGAACCTTACTGCTTGGCACACTGGAAGGAGTGTTGTCTGTGCAGTTTCTTCAGAAGCAATCAAGTTCCTTCCAAAGTCATGCTTCTCTGAAGCCCCCCTTCCAGTCCCTGACCACTTTATCCCAGAATTGTTTTTTAAAAAGTGATGAAGAGGTTGCAGCTCAGAAGGCTGCTGTGTCCTGGGCCGCAACAGAAGCATCGTTGAAGGAGATGATTGTCGCTTTCTACTCTACTCTGCTGAGATCCCAGGTGCATTGCTGGTGCCAGCTCTGGAGTTCTTAACACAGGAGAGACATGGGCCTGTGGGAGAGGGGCCAGAAGAAGCAACAGAGATGATCCAAGAGTGGAACTCCTCTCTGTGAGGCCAGGCTGAGAGAGTTGGGGTTGTTAAGCTGAGAGAACACAAAGCTCCAGTAGGATCTTCTGGTGGTCTTTGAGGACTTGAAGGGGCTGATCAGAAAGCTGGGGACAGAGTTTTGAGTAGGGTCTGTTGTGACAGGACAAGGGGTGATGGTTTGAACTGAAATAGGGAGGTTTAGACTGGAAAGATGGAAGAGAGTGGTGAAACAGTGGCTGAGGTTACCCAGAGAGGTGGTAGAGACCTTATCACTGGAACCATTCCAGGTCAGGTTATTTGGAGCTCCAAAGAACTTGAGCTAGCTGAAGATGTCCCTGCTGACTGTAGGAAGGTTGGACCAGATGAACTTTAAAGGTCCCTTCCAACCCAAACCATTCATGATTCTATGAAGTGCAAGGTCTGTCAATGTCTTTCAGCAGCCAATAACCAGCATAAATGCTGAAGAGCAAAACCAATAAAGCACTGAAGAGCAAAACCAATAAAGCAACCGAAGATTATTTGTCAGTCGCTAATTTCAATCTGAGGAAGCATCACCTCTCATTGTGGACCTGTCAGTCTGTCCTTGACTTTTCCATAGGTGGTACTGAATGATTCAGGCAGCTTATAGTTGCTGGTGCATTTCGTGGGTACTTCTGTGGTATGTATGATTTCTAGGAACAGGTATTGTGGACAAGTCTTGTTTGTTTTGGCTCTGTTTCTATGGGGATAAACAGAAGTAGTGTGATTAATTTCCATTCTGTTGCCATGGTTATTAATAATAATGAGGTGATTATTACTGCACTGTAAACCTTACAGTAATTCCAACGTTGCTATAAAAGAGGGAGAGGGAGGAAAAAGAGAGAGAGGGGGAAGAAAAACAACAACGAGAAAGCTGGGCCAGATCCTCAGCTCAAGCAAATCAGCACTCACACGTTGCCTTCAATGAGAGGCAATGAAATAGAAGATGTGTTCTTGGAGAGGCAGGACCTGTAGACAGAGCAATATTAATAAAATAAGTGATAGATGAGAAGCCTTCCCTGGCTTCAGCAGAGCTGTGCTGATTTCAACCCACTGAGATGTGATCAAGACAGAGAGTTGCCAGCACAAAGGTCCCACCTGGTCGATGGAAAAAACTCTGTCACAGGCTTAGAGTTTTCTGGATCAGACTCTATCTTATTAGTTTCACTATAAAAAGTGGTGGTGCTGTGTGTGGGGGTGATGAGTGCAGGAGAATAAAAATAAAATAAAGAAAAGCACAAAAGAAAAAAAACCCTCTAAAACCTCCTTCCTCCTTGGTGACTTAATAAGCGACTCCCACATTCCTGGTACCTGCTCAGCTGGCTCTATCTCATTGCACTAAGTGATTTGTATTCCTCCTGGAGACATTGCCATGGTGTTGGAACAATAAGTAACACTCATTTAATCAGATTGTCCCCACGGGTGAGATTAGAGTTTTGAAGGATTCTGCTCTCCTAGCTGGGATGTTTTGCAGATTTCCGTCTCTCCCGGTCCTGCTGGAGGTGCAGAAAGCTCACAATTGGCAAATGGCAGCCACTGGGCAGACTTCTTGTTGTTATTTTATGGCTAGCTGGGAATCAACATCAGCCTTTTCACACAAGTCTTGGAAGGACAGAAGGAAGATGACTTCTTTGCCTCGGTCTTTAACAGCAAGGGCTCCAACCACAATGTCCAAGTTGCAGAGGGTNCTTGGTGACTTAATAAGCGACTCCCACATTCCTGGTACCTGCTCAGCTGGCTCTATCTCATTGCACTAAGTGATTTGTATTCCTCCTGGAGACATTGCCATGGTGTTGGAACAATAAGTAACACTCATTTAATCAGATTGTCCCCACGGGTGAGATTAGAGTTTTGAAGGATTCTGCTCTCCTAGCTGGGATGTTTTGCAGATTTCCGTCTCTCCCGGTCCTGCTGGAGGTGCAGAAAGCTCACAATTGGCAAATGGCAGCCACTGGGCAGACTTCTTGTTGTTATTTTATGGCTAGCTGGGAATCAACATCAGCCTTTTCACACAAGTCTTGGAAGGACAGAAGGAAGATGAGAAAATGACTGCTCACATTCTTTCTCCCCCAGCCACAACCCGTTCTCAGAGACTTACTTTTCCATGTTTCCTTTCCCAAATGAGGGAAAACTACTTTGCATATTGTTTTATTTTCCTTCTCATGTGTATCATTTCTGTTTGCAAGTGGAGAGACCATTCTTCCTTTCCTATTATTTGCCCTTTTTTTGTGTTTATGATGCCAGCCTGTGGCAAATATATATCATAGAATCATAGAATGGTAAGGTTGGAAGTGACCTCAAAGATCACCTAGTTCCAACACCCTGCCATAGGCAGGGACACCTCCCACTAGCACAGCTCACTCAAGGCCTCGTCCAACCTGGCCTTGACCACCTCCAGGGAGGGAGCAGCCACAACCTCCCTGGGCAACCTATACCAATGTCTCACCACCCTCACTGGAAAGAACTTCCTCCTAACATCCAGTCTAAATCTCCCCTCTGCCACTTCAAACCCATTGCCCCTTGTCCTGTCATTGCAAGATCTTGTCAGTAGTCCCTTCCCAGCCTTCCTGTAGGCCCCCTTCAGATCCTGGAAGGCTACTCTAAGGTTTCCTGGAAACTTTCTCTTCCCCAGGCTGAAGAGCCCCCAATTTCATAGCCTGTCCTTATAGCAGAGCTGCTGCAGCCCTCTGATCACCTTTGTGGCCCTCCTCTGGACTCGCTCCTACACTTCAATGTCCTCCCTGTGTTGGGGGCTCCAGAACTGCACAGAGGACTCCAGATGGGGTCTGAGGAGAGCAGAGTAATGAGGCAGAATCCCCTCCCTTAGCCTGCTGGCCACATTGCTCTGCTGCAGCTCAGCACTCGATTGCTGTCTGGACTACTCATGCACACTGCAGACCTAGCTCTTCCCAACTCTGCTTGTCTGCTGAGTTTTCTTCAAGCAAAGGGAACTAAAGTCAGATGCTGGAACTGACTGACAAAAACTCATGAAAATCCAAGGTAAACACAAACAAACTACGGCTGTACAGAGGTTTTCCCTTTGAAAGAGGCCTCTCACATCATGCTGTGGCCCAGTGCTGATGCTAAAGAGTATCATCACCTCCTAGAATTCATTGCAAACAGACTGCAGGTGACTTTTCTTCTACAGACAGACTTCACTGTGGGCTTCCACCACACTGCTGTGAGATTGTTCACACTTTCAAAAAGGATCCTACAAGCCAAGTGTGTCAGAGCAAATAAGGACAGATGAAGTGTTGATACCCACTGCTCTGAACACAAGAGTGATTCTCTAATCACCAGATCAAAATTATCAGCTAGCAAGTGATGTCCTTTAGTGTGGGTGGATGCAAGAGACAGGACTGCACCCAGGGTTTATTGGAGTCCCTGAAGCCCATAGGAAAACTAAGATTAGGATCCTCTCTTCTTTTACCTTCCCACAACTGTGCATCACTTTCTGAATTCAGAGAGTGAGAATAGGATGTGGATCATGTGAGAGTCAGGAAGTGCCTTTGTCTAATACTAAACCAGGATGGTTATCTCCAGTGATACAGTCAATCAGTGATGCTATGGATGTCACAAGACCCTGGTAACCTGGGCCAGTATCTCACCACCAGAGCAGAAGAAATGTCTTCCTTCTCTCGAGTCTAAATCTTTCCTTTCTAGCTTAAATCATCACCCCTTGTCCTATCACAATAGGCCTTGCTAAAAAGATTGTCCCAAACTTTCTTACAGACACTCTTTGCCTGATTTCTCTCCATTGCTCAGATCCACAATATGTGTTTTGCAATTCTTTGAGGATTCTTTTTCAGCACCTGTGAGGATGGGCCTGTAAGATGAGAAGTCTAGGAGACAGATCAGAAAAAGGACAGTAAGATTATTTTTTTTAAAACATGAAGTTCCACACTGCAGTGAAATCTCAGGAGCAGCAAATGAAATCTTTAGACACTTAGAAGTGATGGGGTAGATCCTGCCTGCAACCAAGCACACAGAATGAAAGAGTCATAGAACCACGCAGTGACAGGGGTGGGAAGGGACCTATGGAGATCTTCCAGTCCAAAGCCCCCCCAGCCAAACCAAGGTTGCCCACAACAGGTTACCCAGGATCACAATGTCCAGGCAAGTTTGGAATCTCTCTAGAGAAGGACAATCTGCAACCTCTCTGAGCTGCCTGGCACAGGGCTCCAGCACCCTCACAGTAAAGTTTTTCCTTAAGTACTAGTGAAACCTCCTGAATTCCAGTTTGTGCCCATTGCCTTTTGCCCTATCACTGGCCACCCCTGAGAAAAACCTAGCCCCATCCTCATGGCCTCCACTCTTTAGATATTTATATATACTGAGGTCATCTTCTCTAAGACTGCTCTTCTCCAGGCTCAACAGCCCCAGGGCTCTCATCCTTTCTTCCTTCACAGAGATGCTCCAGGCCCCTCACTATCTTTGTAGCCTCTGCCGGACTCCCTCTAGTATTTCCTTACCTCTTGTGAACTGGGGAGTCCAAATTTGAACACAGTGCTCTAGGTCCTGCCTAAACACTCTCATACAAACACAAGTGAACAAGCAAAGATCCTTTGCAGACACAAACACACATGGACACTGCCTTCTGTAGTAATCCCATGTCATTGTGAGCCCATGGAAATGGAAGAGACTCACAGCATCTGAAAAGGAGAGAAGAAAAGAAATGAAAAGAGATTTCCAACCCAAACTTTCAGAGCAATGCTTTTGAAGCAATGCAGTGTGATCCTTCCTCTGGTTGGGATGGGGGAGGGAAGGGGATGGGGAGAAAAAGGAAAAAAAAAAAAAAAGAAAAGGGGAGGGGGGAGGACAAATTCGTGGTTAGGTGGGAGCTCCCACCCATTTCCTTTCCTTGCCCTTCCCAGGCATGTCAGAGCTGGGAGCCAAGACAAATCAAACTCTCAGGAGCCTGCAGACAGCCAGCACCACTTACCCAGATCCTAATTGCAGCCCTCGGAGGAGCCTGAGAGAGGGGATGAGCCTGGAAAATTAAGAAGGGGGCAGTGCCCTCTGCTGCCAAAGTAAAGCTGTGGAGGTGGAGGCTACCAAGGAGGGAAGCAAGTGGGATACAGAGAGATGGGGCCTCGAGGAGGAGGCAAGTACACAGCCAGAGCACATGGGATGGGAAGGAAAGTTGACTGAGGTTCATCTAAGGCCAGCAGGGTTCATCTGAGGCTTCTCCCACTTCTCAGCTTACCAGAAAGTGAAATGGATACAATGAAGTCTACTGCCCTCACGTAGGCATTAGTTTGGTTTCAAGCTGAGGTCCTTGGAGAAGTGGAAAGAGTTGCTGTTGCTAAGGAAAACTCCTGTGAGTTTGCAGAATCTCCTGTGGAAGGTACTTCTGGAGCTTGCAGTTGCTGCTGTGAGGGAGCCTCGCAAGGTCCAAGCAGCGCAACAAGAGAAGGGCAGGTTCCCATCCTCGCTTAACGGGATGGAGACAGTGGGGCCATGAGACTAAGGTCAGGGTTCATGCCACCTAACTTTAGCCTGCTGAGTGCTCATCACCCAGCTTGTTCCTAGAAAAGGGAGAGCCTGAATCCATCAGCCACCCCAGAGCAGGATGAGCTGACATGCAGAGGAGGTGTCAGATGTCCCCTTCTCCTATTCCAAGTGTCCCTTATAGGGCTCTCTGACACAGAAGAGGCTTTGACACCAGCCTGCAAAATAAATAAAAAAAACCCCAACTCTTTTTTTTGTTCTAAAGCTTCCCCAAACCCTGCAATTTCTTTTATCTCCTCTCTCAATCCATGACTTCTCTCTTTACAACACGAACCCACTTACTGGTGATGCAGCATTTCTGGGAGCTTTCTCCTTGGCTACTGCAGCGCTAAGCAAGGCACAGTTGGCTCTTTAAGGAGCAAAGGGACAATCTGCATCATCAGGACAACATAATTCAGTGTCAGCAGCTGCTCACTGACACAGAACTTTAGGCACAGGTTGCCAAAACATGGGGATTTCTAGTGTAATAAACAAGTTTTTCTTCCCTGGCACCAATCACCCCCAAAATCACAACATTTTGCTAGTTTAAGTCCACCATAGAAAGTAATGAGTACGAATAACAGCAACAATGATGTGCATATGGCATAAACACTTATTTAATATGTGTTGTATACCAGCAAGAACTTCTTAATATTGCCTGTTCAGTCCTTGATTGGGCTAAACTCATGTTTTTAAGAGCTTTATCCTGACACCCAGAGTGTCAACACTCTTCTTCAGCACGTGTTGGAGGCAGATATGACCTCCCAGGAGCTTTTGGGAAACCACTGATTATCAGGAGAGGTGTAGGTGCAGCAGGTTTGTGGAGAATTTTAGGTAAGTCATAATAAATAACATTAATTAACTAATAAAAAATAATAATAAACACCACCACCCCTAAAAGAAGCAAGCAGACAGACAAAACCACTTCTTGTGAAAACTTGGGAATAGATTTCATCAGGTCTCAGTGCTAGTACACACTGAGTTGCTTGGCCAAGGAAGCTATCTCCAGTCTGATCTTGCTCTCATTATGAGGAGGAAAGTATGAAAATCTACCAGATGTTCCAGTGGAGGAAGTACTCCAATGCAGAAGGCAAACCCCTGATTTCCACCTCCTTCTCATCATTATCTCCATCTCGCAACTAAAAGCTTTTAATTTTTCACTTTCTTGCACATCTGTTGTGTTTCTGACCTTCTCCCATCCCTCTTCTTCCTCTTGGTTCCACCATGCTCCCCAGATCATTAACTTTTCTTGTCTTGGTGCACATCTATCCAGTTACAGATGGGGTAAGAGGAATTCAAGGGTAATTTTCTTCTCACTAGACAAGCACTAGGAAAGGAGCTTTGTCCATATGCTGCAGTAAAAAAAATACCCTGTTGCTTTTACCCTCTTTCATGTCTGCACTGCTTGCAACCATAACTCTTGTGCAGACCACTAGAAAAAAAAAACCTACTCTCTGGTCAATCATTACCCAAGCAGGAGCTCTAGGCAGCACATTTTAGAAACCCTCTCCAAGTGGGAAATCTGTAGATTATCTAATTTATCAAGTCTGGCAGCATGGATGTCATGCCCATTGCCAGCTTCTGGTTCTTCCCTTAGCATGCAGAAAGAGCAAATAGTGGACACCATGTTGGTTTGGGTTTTTTTTTTCCCTCAGTGTAAAATCCTCCTTGTGCAGGAGCAGTCTTTGATGGCTCACAGAGCAATGACCATTGGATAACTTGTTTGGAAATTCCAGCAAATGGTCCTGGCAAAACAGCATCGGAAAATAAGGAGGGAGGGCACAGGATGCAACGTCACGACATATCCCACTGCAAAAGGGCCTTGAAAGGCTGGAAAAGCATTGGCATAGCCCTCCTGTTGAAAAGACAATAGCAGTGAGGGCTTGGCATGACCTTCCCTGAAAAAATATGGAAACTAGACATAAGAGAGAAAAGTTCTGGCAGCACCATATTTTCTCTCAGCCGCCAAGAGCTAGTGGTATTTGGAACACACCACAGCAAAATATATATATTAGGAGAAGGAGAAGGTGGGATGATTTTTCCCTTCTTTCAAAAAGGAGAAAGGAGCAGCTTGCTACAACTTCTCCTAGTGCAGAGTCTAGGGAAAGCAGTTAATGGCTTGTTGCTATCACTGCACGAATGCTCATTGATCACCATGGTAGGTGGTAGAGTCCCATTAGGTCAGATGCTGGGCAAACATCAAACTGAAAAAGAAAAGTACCAGTTGTGAAAATGCAGAGAGCAAGCTTGTTAAGCATGGACTCATACAACGGTCTGGGTTGGAAGGGGTGTCTGCAACTAGAGCAGTTGCTCAGAACCTCAAGCAATCTGACCTGGAAGGCTCCAGGGAGGCCTTCTGGTGGACCTCCAGGACTTAAAGGGGCCAATCAGAAAGCTGGGGACAGACTTTTTAGCAGATCCTGTTGTGACAGGACAAGGGGTGATGGATTGACCTGAAAAAGGAAAGTTTAGCCGAGAAAGGAGGAAGAAAATTTTTATGACGAAAGTGATGAAACACTGGCCCAGGTTGGCCAGAGTGTTGGTGGATATCCCATCTCTGGAGGTGTGGAAAAGATGCAGAGAAGTGATACTGAGGGACATGGTTTAGGACTAGATTTGGTAGAGTTAGATAATAGATGGACTCAATGATCTTGTGATGGTTTGGGAGTTCCCTGCCCCCCCACACTTTGTAAAATCACCCAGACCAAACTCATCCAGATGGAAGTTAAGGACTGAAGCTCTGTTTACAGCTTAGCACAAGATACAAGCAGAGATATACACAATAGACAGGAATAGTTACATAAATATGCAAGTTAAAGGTAACACAGAAACACAATTCCCCTCCCAGAAATCAGAGTCCCCAGGAGGGGCTCCCAACCACCCTTCCACCTTCTTCCCACACCTCTGATTTACCCCAGGATTGGCCTTACGAGCAAGGTGGGTTTGGAGGATTGGCAATGGTGGGGTTAGAAGGAGAGTGGTTAGTTAGGTTAGCAGAGAGGAGAGAAGCTCCCAGAGAGGCAGAGACAAGACTCTGAGAGTGTCTTATCTATGTTTTGGTTTCTTGTTCTTATACATCTCAGCAAGCCTATGAGTGAAGTAGACATCACCATTCTTTTCTTTTCACAGCCTATAATGTAATTTTCTCCATTAAATATATTCCAATTAGCCTCAAACCAGCACAGATCTTAAAGGTCTTATCTAATAAAAGCAGTTCTGTGACTTCAAAGCCCTGTATTGTGTCATTTGATAATGACAGTTATGTTCAATGCTGTTTAGTGAAAATCATCTTTGGGACCTTTTGTTGGATAGATGAGTCTTCAAGGCGTTCAAGGCCAGGTTGGACGAGGCCTTGAGTGACCTGTACTAGTGGGATGTGTCCCTGCCTATGACAGGGGGTTAGAACTGGATGATCCTTGAGGTCCCTTCCAACCCTACCATTCTATGATTCTATGATTCATGTGGTACCTGCTCTTCAAAGAGGATAAGGCACTTTCCTGCCTTTGAGGACTTGAGTTGAGGTACCTTCATGGACTTGCCTTTAGGTTAGTAAAAAGGAACTATATGAAACCTCACCTGCCCTATGATAAATGCATGAATACTATCCCTCACCTTTCTTCTACCTCTCTTGACCACTCCAGTTATAACTGACCACAGTCCATTCCCCAGGAGACTTGAAACAGAACTGGAAACCCAAGTTGTGGTTTCTCCACCCATCTGGGATAGGAAGGAGACACATCAGTTACTTTTGGCTGCTCAGTGTGCAACTTGGCTGTGGCCACATTTCCATGGCTTGTTCTCACCAGCTTGTCTTAGAGCTGACACCTTCTCTTTTGCCTCTGCCCAACCCACCAGACTTGGTTTTGCCTTGTGGGATCTTCGGCCTGTTTGTACATACAGTGTAGGCACTGCAACTTCCCACTCTCTTGTCTTGCACTTGAGACTGAATCATTCTTTGGCTTCTCCTTTTTTCTTTTTTTCTTTTTTCTTTTTTTTTTTTTTTTTTAATCTTGGCTTTTCTCAACTATCATACTTGGCTGCTGTCTCCTAAAAACCAGCTCCAACAGCTTGAGTCCCTCATTCATCTTCAGCATCGGACAGAGAGGACAAAGCCTGGAGCAGAATTTTTGTTCACTTTCCCCAACTGAAGATAAGGCAAAGTTGACAAGGGACTTTAGATGAACTGCCCTCACATGGATGATCACAGGAGGACATGGAGATATTGAGTGACTGTGGTCTTGTGCAGGCAAATGCTGAGGAACGTAAACCTTGTCCAAACAATGACACATAAAAGAGGAGACTGAAGGAGACAAATATTTTTGCTGCAGTGACCTCAAGTTCAGGTCAACCCCTCCTCAAACTCAGTGGAAAAAAATATTATAAATATAAAGATCACTGAGTTTCTTCCAAGTCCTGAAACTGAAACAGTGCTGAAAAGAATCTTTTACTTTCTCATACAGTAAGTCTGAGACTAAAAGAAGGGTTTCCACATCTTCATCTCTCGTGTTTTAGGCTGCCTCTGGACCCATTCCAGAGCTGTTCTCGCATTCCTTCATTTATAATCTTCCAAGTTGTGTTTGATGTTTGGAACTCTAAGCTACTTGTGAACATGGGACCAGAGTTGCAGAGATCATCTGTAACTATGAGATCTGAGTGATTCTGTCTTTATACAACATAAAGGATATTACTGAAGGCCAGGTTGAAAGGGACTCTGGGCAATCTGAGCTAGTGGAAGGGGTCCCTGTCTATGGCAAGAAGGTTGACACTAAATGATTTTTAAGTTCCCTTCTCACCCAAAACTTTCTATGATTCTATGATCCATGCAGTTGTCAACACCAGAGGTAGGTGGGATGACATTCACACACCACCAATGAAGAGAAATTTCTAGTCTGATAGCTTCAATGAGATAGTTCCTACCTAAAATGTGAAGTCCAAGACAGTTATATAGAATGGACTGTTCTTATCAGGTCTCTCCAGGTATAGTTGAAAGTGCATCTACACTGGAAATACATCTGTCTGCTCTCTGCAGTGGGAGCTGGCATTGATTATGTCACCTTATGTCTGAAGTTAGTTGTCTAAAATGGTGATTTAGTGGTAGAACCAAAAGTAAATCCCATCTGAAGTCTATCTATCAAACAATCTACCCATTTCTTGCCACATATCATAGTCATCTTCAGATACTAATGAGACTAGACAGCTATTGTATAAGGAAAGGTTGAGTCTGTTTAGCTTGGGGAAGAGGAGGCTGGAGGAGAATCTTCATAATGATTAGAAGTATCTAAGGGGTGGGTGTCAGGAAGGTTAGGCCAAACTGTTCTCAGTGGTCCCCACTGACAGGAGAAGAGGTAGTGGATATAAACACAAAGAAAATTCCATCTAGACATGAGGAAAGAACTTTTTTGCACTTGAGAGTGACAGAGCACTGAAACTTGCTACCCAGAGAGGGTTGGAATCTCCACCTGTGGAGACTCTAAAGGCCCACACAGATGTGTTCCTGTGTGATCTGCTTTAGATGATCCTGCAGAGACAGGGGGGCTGGACTCAGTGATCTTCAGAGATCCTTTCCTAGCCCTACCATTCTGTCATTCTAGCAGATTTAGGTAATGGTTAGACTTGATCTTGGAGGTCTTTTCCAACCATAGTGATCCTGTGATTCCAACACCTCCCCAATGAAATATTCCTCAGGAAACATCTCTACGGTCTCTACTAATTGCAAGGGATACTTGGAACATGGAGAATATTCACATAGCTCTTGACCCTGCATTGTCTGCAAACAGTAGGAGACTGGGACAACTGAGGAATGCAGCCTGGAGACACAGTAGTCATGGACACCTTCCTTTGGATGGAGGACAGAAATCAACCACCCTCATTAGTACTTAAATTGGCAAAGTGCTACCAAGGTAACAGCTCTCTCCACAATATTGTTGTCTTGACTAAACAGCTCACTCTAAGCTCAGTTGAAATAATCTGTTTTTTCACCTGCAGGAGTGAAACATTCAAGACAACATTCCAAGACGGATCTGGTTGAGGTCATAAAAAATTCTGTGGTAACCTATATATTATTTTTATGCATATGCTTAATGCAATGTGTTTTATGAATGTGCTAAAGTGCAATAAATCACCTAAAACATAGTGTAAAACACTTCAGCCTCTTACCAGAGTATCAGATGCTCTCATGTAGTCCATACATCTATGGGCTCATACAGATGCACAAGCACCTCCTGACTGCACTTGGCAGACAGGAGTGCTCCTTGCTTGTCTTCTGTGTGGTCATTGTGTCTGTGATGGATTAACAGTCAGAAGAAAGACAGATAGTGTGGAGGAACACCATGGCTCCAGCATTGATTGTGGATCTCAAATGGACTGGAGGACAGAGTTCCACAGGAATTACATTGCAGGAGAAGGGAAGTCTGTCTCTTCCAATGGATAAAGACAAATACCCTGAAATCTATCCTTCTACAGAAGAAAAACATGAGAATTCTTAAGGAAAATTGAAACCTGCAGCTAACTCTGCTTATGGTCAGGATACAGAGTGGATGACCCCTTGATTAACCTTCTATATCTAGTTACTTTGATTTTAGGAGTCTGGGGATATGAGCCTCATTCCATGCTATAGAGATGTAGAATCATTGAAGCACAGAACTGTTTCAGTTGGAAAAGGTCTCTGAGATCATCGAGTCCAACCATCAAGCTAAGATCACCATGGCCATTAAACCATGTCCCAAAGTCCCATGTCCACACATTTCTTGAACACCTCCAGGGATACTGACTCCACCACCTCCCTGGGCAGCCTGTTCCAATGCCTGACCACAGTCAACATTGTGCAATGTGAGTTGTGCACTTACACAAGTTATGTGCTGGCTTCACCTTAATCATCCAAGTTTGCTTTTCAGTTCACCTGTTCAGGTTTGCTTTCCATCTGTAGTAAGTTTAGAGCTTTAAATCAGGCTGGAAGAGCATCCAAAACACAATGTGAGTTTATGGGAGTGGAAATATCTGGAGGTGGAGAGGAGATGCTCCAGAAATTTTCATAGAGAGTGTTCATTCTTTACAAGTCATGTTGGAAAAAAATGACATAAAATAATTTCTTCTCTTTCACCCAGATATCAAATTAAATGGGTTCATAATGAAGGTTTTTTTGGTCTTAACCTGAACAAAATATTAGAAATATTGTCTAGGAAGAAGGGTTTGGTATAGGAGGCTGAGCAAATGGTCTACA
Organism: Eubucco bourcierii; assembly: GCA_013396675.1. Classification (NCBI taxonomy): domain Eukaryota; kingdom Metazoa; phylum Chordata; class Aves; order Piciformes; family Ramphastidae; genus Eubucco; species Eubucco bourcierii. The sequence continues at coordinate 166,288 of VWZE01011758.1, forward strand.
GGTTTAATATCATACTCCAGTCATGATCGGTGAAGGACACTTAGGAATGAAATAAACATTAGTGTGAAATGCTTGGTCAAGTGACATGGAAACAGAAGAATCCTTCCTGTTTACTGTATCTTTTGTTTTATTCACCTAGTGCATACTGAAAGAGCAGCCTTTTTTATACTGCTGAAGCATACCCACAGCAGCTTCTGATGGTATCTCAGAAATTTAAGTCAATAGCACAAACATTATCCAACATTTTTGCTTTTCTACATTTGAATCAAAACATGAGCCTTGTGTTCAGCCTCCTCAGAAAAGTATCCATCATTTCCTAGGCCATGAGGAAGGTCTGCATAGACTGTTAAAGCCCTCAAAGTGTAAGAACCAGGTAGAGCTTAAAAAAAAACAAACAAAAAAGAGATGCTCTTAACAGAGAAGGAAAAAGGAACTGAGTAGATCTTTTCTCATTTATTACAGCAGTGCCTTTGCTAGGCTTGGTAGGAAGGTAGGAAGGTAGTAAGAGAGCAACATGACAGCAGCTTGCTGAGAGAGCTGCTAGTGATTACAATTATCCAGGAACTCAGAATCCCTATATCACTGTGCTTAACATTTGTGGCAGCAGGCAGGAGAAAGATGGCACCACCTCTTACTGGCAGAGTCCAAAACTCTAAGCATGACCCAAGATTGATTCTTCCAGAATGAGAACTGCTCCCCAAGAACTGAAATCTCAGTTGTGCACATAGGTACTAGTAAAGAGCAGCAAATGTAGCAGTTCAAATTGCTTTCTGGGTGGCTCAGTCCCCTACCCGCAGAATCATGAAGCAACTTATAGATCATAGAATGAGAAGGTTGGAAGGGACCTCAAAGATCATCCAGTTCCAACCCCCTGCCAGAGACAGGGACACCTCCCACTAGTACAGGTCACTCAAGGCCTCATCCAGCCTGGCCTTCAACACCTCCAGGGAGGGAGCAGCCACAACCTCCCTGGGCAACCTGTTCCAGTGCCTCACTACCCTCACTGGAAAGAACTTCCTCCAAACATCCAGTCTAAATCTCCCCTCTGCCAGTTTAAACCTTGTCCTGTCATTGCAAGACCTTATAAATAGTCCCTCCCCAGCCTTCCTGTAGGCCCCCTTCAGATAATGGAACTTCTAGGGGTCATCCCATCTAGGGGTCATCCCATCCAACCTCCCTGATGCAAGCAAGGACATTCTCAACTAGATATGATAGCTCAGGGCTCCATCAAACCTGACCTTGAATGTTTCCACTACCTTCCCAGACAACCTGTTCCACTGTTCCACCACTCTCAGAGTAAGGAATTTCTTTCTATGTCCCTTCATCTCCAGACAGCTTACTCCAACAAGCTGCAGGCATCATATGTTCCTGCAATGGAAAACCAGCTCCAAGGGAAGCATCAGATGGAGAACGCGGCAGGAGAGCTGGAAGGGGGAAAGGTTCTGACAAGTTTCATGTCCTGCCAATGCTCCACCAAAACCAACACATTTCCACAGGACTCTTAACTCTCACCAGGTAGGTGTTTTCCAATGGAAAAATGCTCCACAGGCAAACTCATGACCGGCTCTTACAAAGAGTCAATTCAGACACAGATAGAATTAAGCTCTTTGAAAGTAGGGCTTCCACAGAGACCAGCTAATTTTTCACTTTTTAGTAAAAGCAAGAATAATTTGTTTGATTTTGGCAGAGGAAACACCCATTGGCTTTGGCTGACCTCAAGTTTCAGCCCTCAGAGAGGACAGCGTCAGTTAGAAAGCTCCAAATTATTGAGTAGTCCATGTGCTGGAAAGACAACCCTGGAGAAAATGGGTGGATAATTAAGGAGTGGGAGGTCTTTTTTACTGGGGGTAGGAGTGAGAGGAAAAGGAGAAGCAGAATGAGTTAATGGTATAAAAGTGTCTGGAGGGGAAATAATGCTCCTCTGCCTGAGGTGGAATCAGTGCCTAGGTCTGTTTCCTAGGATACTCTGTCTCTACAGTGCTCATGGACCAATTTAGCAAGTCTCAAGTTCCTGCAAAACAAAAAATCTCATGGATTCTCAAACCCACAAGGACCAGCAGAGGGTATGGATCTGGCAGGAGTGTGTAACATAAGAGAGTGTTTGTTGGTGGCCTGGGAAAAACCCAGATCCTAGCCCTGGCTGTCAACTTGGAAGCTCCTTGAGGGTCTGAGCACAAGAAGTGATTCTTAAATAATATCAGCAACTTGGTTTGGAGATCACCATATCAATTTGGAATGTCCTTCTCTTCTTGCTAGCAAGCTATTCTGCTGCAGGCTTTCAAAACACATGAGGGGAAAGAAAAAGGGATGGATTAAAAAAAAACATAAAAAGAGCAAAAGAGAAACACAGTGTGAGGCACCATTGTCAGGAGCTGATGCTTGGGACTGAGCTCAGGAGAAAGTTTGTAGTGGGTGGACATGTGTGCACAGACAGTGATGCAAAGAGATGGGAGGCTATGACAGTGGCAGGCTGGTGTGCCGAATCTTAGAATCATAGAGCCATAGAATGGTAAGGTTGGAAGGGACCTCAAGGATGATCCAGTTCCAACCCCCTGACATACGCAGGGACACCTCTCACTAGTACAGGTCACTCAAGGCCTCCTCCAATCTGGCCTTGAACACCTCCAGGGAGGGAGCATCCACAACCTCCCTGGGCAACCTGTTCCAGTGCCTCACCACCTACCACCAGTCTAAATCTTCTCTCTACCAGTTCAAACCCATTGTCCCTTGTCTTGTCATTACAAGATCTTGTCAATAATCCCTCCCCAACCTTCCTGTAGGCCCTCTTCAGATATTGGAAGGCTACTATAAGGTCTCTTCTCCCCTCCCCTTTCTTTTGCTTTTCTGTCCTTCTCACCAACCTCACAGTACTTCAGTCCCAAATTTCAATGAGAAAGAAACTCCTGGCAGGCACTGGTAGGAAATTTCTGACCTTCATGAGTTGCTGACAGCCTTCAGTGTATTTTCAGGTTAGCCATAATGGTGTGAGGCTTGCTGTGGAGCATTTACCTTCTGCTGAGAGAGACAAGACATGTGAGTTTCTATTTTTGGTCTGATTTGTGTTATATTACTGTCTGAGAGACCACTACCTGAGAAGAACTACCAAGAAGGTAGTTTTTGTGCCAGTTTGACTAATGATGAAGTCAGGTTGCCTTTAAAAAGCAACATTTGGAGGTTCTTTCTCAACTAGACTAGCTGGTGTCAGACTTCTCCCATCCTGAATCCTGCTGCAGAGATCCATAAGACCTCTCCTTCAGGAAAGCAAGCAAAGAAAGAAAAAAAAAATATTAGTAAGGGAAATATTCTACATGCATCTAAACAGTTTTCATCCCTTATACTCCTCTTAACATCCATTTCATTTAGATGTTTTTATGGGACAAGAAACCTCAAAGAAGCACAGAATCATAGATTATCATGACGATGATTTCATTCCCTGATTCTGTAGCAGAAAGAATAAAACTTGGGATCCATCTCACCTATGCTGAGATACCTTACTGGTGTTGTACCTGTGAGCCTGTCATCCAACCCCCTCAGTAGTCTATGGAGAGAAAGAGGCCTCCAGTGAAAGATTCAAGTGCTTGGGGGCAAGGTGAAATTTCTGAAGATGCCTGTCTCCCCATGTTGACCCTAGGCACAGTTAGGTCTTCTCTCCTTATATTCAACATAAATTATGACCCTTTAAATTGCAATTCACACTATTTTGTTTTCCAAGCTGTTAGCATTTTTCTTTCTTTCTTTCTTTCTTTTTTTTTTTTGTTTGTTTTGTTGCGTTGTTTTTGTGTTGTTTTTTTTTTAATCCTTTCCTCCAAATCCTATGAATAAGGCCAAAAGATTTTTTCCTTGAGCTAGCCTATGCAAATCCAATGCAAATCCAGTAAACCTTCTGCAGGGTGATTAATCTGAATGATCTCACTTTTCTTTGTTACCAACTCAAGTGGGGAATGAAGGCTCCTTCCAAGCAGGTAGAGCACAGCAGGCCCTGTCCAAGGTTCTAGCCCAGATTCCCACCAGCACCATTTAGAGCAGAGAGCTGTCTCAGAAGGGAATTCAGGACACATGTTGATTTCAAGTCACCCCTCTGAAACACAGTCAGATACCTTGTTCTTAGGATTCTGGAATCAACATTTATTCACTGTGGGTTTAGCTTTACAAGAGTTGGCAGCACCATTCTCCAGCAAGCTGGCTAAGGATGGTTGAAGAAGAAAGAACTGAAAGTAAGATGTATTTGACCCTCCAAGTTCTATTACATTGTCATTGTGGTTTTGGTTTTTTTTTTAAGTATTTGGAAATACAGAATAAGGAAGGATCCAACTCAAGGAAAAGGCAGAAGTCTTGTCAAAGGACTGACTAGACAAACACTGGATCAGTATGTTCAAACAAGAAAAGGAGAGTGGCATTTCCTTCCTGATTAAGACAAGCTTGTACGGAACTGGAAATGGAAGAGGATGTTCAGGTGGTATTTAATGATTGACATCAAGTCTGCCATAACTCTTTACCATAAGTTTACTTTTGTGCCTGGCATACAAATGTCTTTCCAGTGATTTTCAGAAGGACAAACCCCCATGGGAGTAGCCTTTTCATTTGGAGAGAGCCCTGATATTGCTCCCTCAGCTGCGCATTGCTGTTTCTTAACAGAGATTCTTGGTCCAGTAGCCATCATGGGTTCTTCTGCAGCCACTGTGAAGATCTGGAGAGGCATCCTGCTCTCTGCTGAGCTTTCTGTCCTTAACTCTACCTAGTGTTTCCTCAGACTTGTCATCTGACGTGTTTTGCTAGGGGTTTCTAACCTGTGTTAGATAAAACAAGCCATTTCACTTAACCTCTGCTGCTAACCTAATCCAGCTCACTTTGGCCTAAGTGAGGACAGGGCCATCACATGGGCAGATTGGCTGGCAAATATAAAAGGTCAGAAATGTCCAATGCTGTGGGGTTGATTACCATATTAGGTGGTCAAGCTGCTCTTGGAAGCATGGATATGCCCTGAAACATCATTTGAGAAGAAATTATGTTAACCTCCATCTGTACCTTTGCTCCCAAAGTGCCTGTACTCTTCTGAATAGAAAGCTGAAATAGAGGCTGCTGCCATCCCTTCTCCACCACCTTTCCTGAGATCAAACCCTTGAAGAGAGCAGAACAGAGAGGGATCAGAAATAGGGAAGAATGTGAAATAGCAGAGTGGTGGGAAAACTTCGCGGTACACTGCTGAGCCCTCCTGTTCCTATTCACTTGCACATCTCTCCTTAGCTTTTCATTTCCCACATTTTCTTCTCTTCTGCTGCACTGAGACTGCTGCTGAGATGATGGTGGCTGCAGGCTGTCCCCAAGTTGTCCTTTCTTTCTGGTGGCCAGAGTATGAATCAGCAGTGGACACCTGAATTAAGTACTCTGGTTGATACTGGCTGTGCTCATTTCCTCTCCTAGGTTGCAGGGCAATCAATTACCTCATCACTGAGTAGAAACAGCTTGGGTGCTGGATTTACACTGGCAAACCTTTCACCATGCCTGGAGGTATTCATGTTCAGGGGAAAAGACCAAACCTTTCTTTGATTTTCCCCTTCTAATGAGTATCCTTGTATACACAGGCAGTGGAAAGAGTGAGGCCTCCAGAAATGTTTGAACATGATAGAACAAGAGGAAGTGGCCTCATGTTGCACCAGGGGAGCTTTAGGTTGGGTATTAAAAGAAACTTCTTCACTGAAAGGGTTCTCAAACACTGTAACACTCTCCCCAGGTTGATGATTGAACCCTCATCCCTGGAGGTGTTTAAAAGAGGCAGAAATGCGATGCTGAGGAACAGAGATCTAGCACCAGACTTGGTAGGTAGATTATGGTTGGCCTTGATCTTCATTTTCCAACTGAAATGATTCTATGATTCCTTACTGCAAAGTCATCTTTCCAGAATCTCCTGGTGCTGCAACATGTGAAGGAGTAAACAACTGTTTTACAGAATGATGTATGAGATTTAGATTGAGGCTTGAGAAAATGAAGTGAAACTTATGAAGGACAAAAGTAATTTAAGCCTTAAAAGTTCACTGTGAACTCAATTCTTCAGTCCCTCAGCAGAAGGACAGTCTGAACACCAAACAAGATTAAATGTCTCTGCTCCCTTCAGGGGGCTGGACTAGATGGCTTTATAGGTCGCTTCCAAAGCAAACCATTCCATCATTCTATGATTCTTTTGCAGACATTTCTAACTAAAAGGCACTTTATTTTAATTAACCCCCCCAATAGGCAGAGTGATAAATGAACTAGAGCTCTTCCTTTCCTCATGTGCTTACTCATCTTGAATATATTTTAAACTCTCTCTTAAGGGAGACTCCTTTCAAAAATTAGGTTATTTACACTTCTGCTCTCTCCACATATGATTTATCTGAAACATGAGATGCGCCTCTCCTTATTTCCAACCATACAAGAAACCTCTCTTTAATAGTTTATTTCTTAATTTGTCTCAAAGTCAAGTTCTCCAAGTGCTGAGGGACAATAAGTCAAGTCAGACATCTCTCAATTATTTTTCATCAAAAAATTTCTCCTCAAGAATTCAGGCCAGCAAAGCTTTCTTGTGCAGAGGTGTTCCACAAACATGGCACTTCAGGATGTGGTTTAGTGGGCATGGTGGTGTTGGGTCAGCAACTGGACTTGATGGTCTTAGAAGTCTTTTCCAACCTTAAAGATTCTATGATTCCATTCTATAAAAACTAACACTCAGTAAGGCTTGCTGAGCCTCTTCCCTAAGTCCTGTGCACCTAAAACATGTAGACATGGCATCTGGGACATGGCTTAATGGCCATGGTGGTGTTAGGTTGATGGTTGGAATTTATGATCTTTGAGGTCCCTTCCAACCAAAACAATGCTATGATTCTCTGATTCCATGTGTGTTTTATTTTTACCTTTGTGTGAGCTCATGTGTGAGTTCAACCACAACTAAAGCAGCAGCAGAAGTTTGCAATGTCTGTGAAATTCTGTTTCCCCTCATTAAAAAAAAAAAAAAATTCTTATCTGTCTGTGAATTCCCATATTCTACACAATCTGTTATCCCAGATCTTTGTGAGACCATTTCACACTTTGCTTATTCATTAGGAAGGACATGGAACTGCTGGAGCGGGTCCAGGGGAGGCCATGAAGATACTCAGAGGGCTGCAGCAGCTCTGCTCTGAGGACAGACTGAGAGAGTTGGGGCTCTGCAGCCTGCAGAAGAGAAGAGAAGGCTTCCAGGAGACCTTAGACTACCCTTCCAGGATCTGAAGCGGGCTACAGGAAGGCTGGGGAGGGACTATTGACAAGGTCTTGCAATGCCAGGACAAGGGACAATGNGTTGTACCTCACAACAGGAAGTTCATTTGCTGGGCTGTAGAGAGCTGTCAAGTGCAAGACCTGTTTTATTCCATGACTTGGTGACAAGCTAGAGCTTTCCCAGCTTGGGCTAGTGTAAACAGTTTGGCAGCCACCATTTCTGCTGACACTCTGGGAACTGAACAGGTGGCCTCTAGAACTAAACCCAGATACTGCTACAAGTTGAGGTCACACTCCCCAGGTGAGGATGTTCTTTGAGCTAAACCCAGGTAATGCTACAAGTTGAGGTCACACTCCCCAGGTGAGGATGCTCTTTGAGCTAAACCCAGATACTGCTACAAGTTGAGGTCACACTCCCCAGGTGAGGATGTTCACTGAGCATCAAGCCTCAACAAAGAGGTCTATGACACACGTATCAACAAGATTAACAGAAGGAAAACTGGTGAAAGGGAATGATGACAAAATCCATTTTCTTTTGCCTTGCCATGTTTAGTGGGCTAAACTAGTGCAGTGTTGGAGGTGCACAAGTGCTCTCTCAGTGTAGAGGAGGTGGATAAAAGGTCGTGTCATAAAAGAACACGCAATTAATGGACTCAGAGTGTTTTATGTAAGCATTAAAGTCTTAAGTGCTTCGTATTTGTAGGGTTTGTTATTCCTGGATATTCCATCCAAACCTGTTGAGAGACACGAAGCAAATTTCTGGAACCTTTCCCTAGATTTTCTTAACGTGGAGCAAACTCTGTTGTGTGTCTGCTTGGCTTCAGTACCCCAAAGATCCTGTGCTGCAGCAGCTTGAAAGGTGACTGGATTCCAACAGCCTCGCGTGTTTGTTTAAGGTTTGGGACTAACACACCCATCTGACTTAGTTTTTATTCACCTCTCCCTCCATGCTACACCCACCTCTTGCATTACACTGCCTGTCCAGGCCAATATTGCTTTTTTAAATGAGCACTTTTTTTTTTTTAAAGATACATAGAATGTGTTTTAATTATCCCTTTTCTCCAGTGACACTCGTCAGATGTAGACTGGCGTGCCTGAATCTCTTGGGACCAGAGAGTTATGCAAGAAAACCCCAACATGAGTAAGCCTAAGCCCACCCAAAATGTGAGGACTGATATATATCTCCTGCTTGCCTCAAGGTGAAACTGAAAGTCAACCCAGCAAAATGAATTGCAACTTTGTTTTGTGGGATAAGATTATCCAAAACCAAAGACAGAACTGAGGGTGTAAGCAAAGTAAGCCAAAGTAAGCAAAACTGTTTCTCAGGTGAAATGAAGTAGTCAATGCCTGCAGAAGTTCTTCTTCAATCAAGAAGAACTTGATTCAGTTGCCCAAACAGAGGTAATTTTAATGTTCTACGATACTCAAATTGGCCTTCAGAATCTAATTTCTATCCTTGCACCTGCCTGTGTACTATGACCATATCCCTGCTCCCTGCTGGGAGGAATCATATCTATATGTCATTCTGCTTGTTGTCATTTCCATGAAGTGGAATAGAATCACAGAATCATCAAACCATAGAATGGAAAAGACCTTTAAGTGGAACAGTGCTGAACAACAGCCAAGCTTCTGGAAAAAGAAGTTGTGAGAATCTGATCAGTTTCACTCAAATACAGACAACTCAACTAGTTGTATCAGAATTACTCTTCAGCCAAAGCAGAGACACAGGCCTCCAAATCAATCCAAGACAACAGAGACTCATCTATCCCTCAACTCACTTTTGGAAAGTCCACCAGGTTCCTAACTGAGGTGAATGAGTTCAGAGTGGCTTCATTCAGATCCAGCTTCAGTCCAGCTTCAGTTCAGCTTCCACAACCCATGGAAACAGAGTCTGCTGTTTCCTATTTGCCTTAGTTCTTCACTATGTAATGCTATATCCTCACTTGCAACAGACACTATCAAGATGCTCTCTTTGAGACTTCTTCAACTGTTGTCATACTGCACACATTAACACTTTCTACTTCAGAGCAGATTTTGAGTGGTGCGTTGTGAAAGAAGCAGGGGGAAAAGTGGTGCACAAGATGAAAATCATGGAGGGTGGTTACTCGGTTCCATGTTTATGAGGTGGATGTTTATCCTGAATAACACTCTTAAAGTAGCTCACATTCATACAGGTCCCATAAGTGGGTGACCTCATGAGTGTTTATCAATATGTAAAGGTGAGTGCCAGGAGGCTGGAGCCAGGCTCTGCTCAGTGATGCCCAATGGCAGGACAAGGGCAGTGGGTGGAAGCTGAGGCGTAGGAAATGTCATGTAAACATGAGGAGGATTTTTTTCCCCTGTGAGGATGACAGAACAGCCTGGAACAGGCTGCCCAGAGGGAGTCTTCCTCTCTGGAGGTATTAAAACCCCACCTGGATGTGTTCCTGTTGTGGCAGGGGGTTGGACTGGATGAGCTTTCAAGGTCCATTCCAGCCCCTGACATTCTGTGATTCTGTTATCATGTCATGTCTCAATTCTCTCATTTCTATTAGTTAAGAACATGTCATAGAATCATGGGATGGTTTGGACTGGAAGGGACCTTTAGAGGTCAATGTAGACCAATTTTGCTGCAGTCAGCAGGGATATTTTCAATTAGAACAGACTGTTCACAGATTCAAACAATAGTTCCAGCAATGAGGTTTCTACCATCTCTCTGAGCAGCCTGGGCTGGTGTTTCACAATCCACAGCATAAAAAATGTCTTCATTTTTACTGGTCTAAATTTCTCTTTTATTGCTTAAGATCACCACCCTTTGTCCTATCACAACAGGACTGCACTCTGTTGTCTTTGACCCAAAATATGCCACAGCTCCCTAATGAGAAGTCATGAGGAATTCCTTATTCAGTGATCCATGTAGTTCAGAGAATCATAGAAACACAGAATCATTAAGGTTGGGAAAGACTTCTAAGCTCATTGAGTCCAACCACCAGCCTGACATCACCATACCCACTAAATGATGTCTTAAAGTGCCATATCTATACTGTTTTTGAACACTACCAGGGACGGTGACTCCAACACCTCCCTGAACAGCCTTTTTAGCTAAGCCAGAAAGGCTCAACAGTCGCCAAATTTGTATCAACAATCACAGGCTTCTAAAGTGTTTTCTCCCACTTATCAGCATGAGGAAAAACTTTTATAGTCTGAAGGTGAGAGCACACTGGCACAGGCTACCCAGAGAGGTTGTGGAGTTTCCTTCTGTGGAGACTTTCAAGACCCATCTTGATATCATAGAATCATAGAATCATAGAATGGTAAGGTTGGAAGGGACCTCAAGGATCA
>VWZE01011758.1:178316-212511 GCA_013396675.1 Eubucco bourcierii
ATCTTCATGGCCTCCTCTGGACCCGCTCCAGCAGTTCCATGACCTTCCTGTGCTGGGGGTTCCAGAACTGCACACAAGACTCCAGATGAGATTCTTTGGTTAAGCAGGCCTGAGACTCATGGGTGTATTAGAACAGTTTCAGGAATAACTAGATCCACTATTTTTTTTGCCCCATCATTCCTCTTGCATCTGGTAGCAGCATATGCAACATATGTAGCTATTTGAGAGAACTGAGATCACAAATTTTAGTATTAGAAGTTCAACACATTAGCTGGACAATCTTGGTCAAGTCAATCCAACTCACAGATGATGGATTATCACAGGATCATAGAATGATTTGGGTTTGCAGAAACTTTCAAAACTCTATACCAATCCCACTGCACTCATCAGGGGAATCTTCAACTAGATCAGGTTGACCCAAACAACCTAATGTAGAAAGATTCACTTCCTCTGAAAGATCTCAAACAAAGATCACCTTTTAAATCAGACAACCCTAATGACTGAAGCCTTGGAGCTGATCAGACACAAAGACTAGCATCACATCAGGCATAGATTTGCATGGACACTTTGTACTGGTGCCTTTCTTCTCAAGCAGCTGTGATTTACATGGTATTTCTCACTGTTTCAACCAGAGAGTGAACATATGTGTGAATACACATTCCCTTGGTTATTGTAAAGGTTGATGATTTAGATGAGATTTAGCCTTAGCATTCAGTTCAGGTCTTGCTTGATATGTTTTCAGCTTGCAGATCTTCTTCTGTGATCCTTGCTGCAGCCATTGAGAGGGTCACGCTCATAATAGATCATTTCAAGTCTCTGTCAGATTAATGACTTCTTTAATTCATTCTACTTGAAAGCATCTGAGTGCAGACAGGGTTTTACACTCTCCCACCCAGGCTGGCATATTCTCCACATGGCAGTTAAGCAGCTGTGCACAGAGCCAGGTTTTCTTTAAACATCATCTATAATTATTTTGTATGAGTCCTCTGTTGCCTGAAAAACCCTCTCTCATTCTTCCATTATTATTTTTACACCCTCTTCTCTTTTCCTGAACGTATTGTGTGTAATGGATGCAACCCAGACCAGAACAGGAAGCCTTTTTAGCATGTCTGCAGCCAGGCTCAGTGTACCCCCATCAGACTGCAAGTGGTTGGATCTCCCACATGGGTGTATTAATAACGCTGTGAAGGGAAAGCTCTATATTGGTGTGACATACAATACAAAGGAACCTTGGCACATCAGGAAGTGGAAAGGCAGTTTTGGCACCACCCTTGGTAAAAGCATGTCACATTGGTGGTGTCTGTAGCTCAGCCTCATACCCAGACAGTGAAGACCTGAAATCATATCTGTGTTTGTCTGGCTGGAGCTACAGGCGCGCAGTGTATTTAATGTGGATGAAGTTAAAGGGATGGATGACAAGCGATGGTTTCAGACATGTTTACCTCAATCTTTCTGTTATTTCCAAAGGCTTATTGCATCAACTCTGCTGAATTTAAAGGAAGAAATCATTCAAAGGAGGGAATCCTTCAAAGGATCCTTCAAATCCTTCAAAATCCAGAACTCTCCTGTTTACAGCAATCTGATAGAAATTTTCTCAGAACCTTTGAACTAGATGCTCAAAATTCTAGAAAGGCAGAGCTCTCCACGTTGGATATGTGCCATCCCATAACTTCCTCCCATTCGTAAGCATTTCATCTTCCCTAGTCACCACTGAAACAGTCCTGTGAGGTAGGCTGGCAGCATCATTTTCTGGCTGAAAAAGCATTTTAGAAGTGTTAACGAGCTCAAAAATGGGAACCTGCAATGTCTACACTGGTGCCTGTGTGCATAAACCTCACTGAAAATCTTGGAGAGCAAGGAACTATGAAAACAGGACTCTGAGCAACCTGATCTAATTGAATATGTCCCTACTCACTGCAGAGGTGTTGGACTAGGTGACCTTTAATGATCTCTTCCTTCCCAAAGAATTCTATGAGTCTCTGATTCACTGAATATGGCAAAGCATTCTCTGTTTCCAAGGTAAAACTGCTTCAATAAAACTCATTGACAGAACTGATTAATGACAGTCAGGTGTTTCTCTATGTGTATTTCTCCATGCACATGAGCCTGTCTGCATGCTGCATGATGCACTCTCATTCCAGTTTCAGTCAGAAGAGAGCTAATTCTGCTTGGTGACTTGACATCTCAGCTGAGTACCTGTTCAGTAAGGGCACATTCTGAAGTTCAGGCCATGCTTGCACAGACAGTTGCTGCTTCTAGCAGGATGAGAACCCTGATAGGGTTTCAGCCAAGAGTTGGGCTGGCAGAAAGGCTTTTGCTTCTGGGCAGACCAAAATAACTGCTACATCTTGTGCCCCATTTTGGAGTGCAATAAGTAAGAAGTGCACCTGTGGGGAGGAAAGGACAGGACAGGAGACTCTAAACTGACCTTCAAGGCATTCCATACCCATTGCCTGTCTTCAGGAGAAAGCTGAGGGAGCACTAGTGTCACCATGTCAGGAGATCTCTATCTCTTTTGCCTTTGATTCTGATCAGTGTTTCTGAATGCAGTTCCATAATCCAGCTCCTGAATCCATTTCCTATGGAGTTCAGCTTGGGACTTCCCCAGTGCCTGCCCCCAACATAAGTGATCACAGCGACATCATCACCATCAGGGATTGGGCTGATATTGGTTTGTACTTATTCAATTATATTGTTCCTATTCTCATTCCAGATGGTTTAGTTTATTTCCCAACACATCAGTGTCTCTTTTTCGTTCCCTGTCTTTTGCTTTGAGGAAGAGAGAGGGATTCATGGGGAGCATCTGTCACTTACCTTGTGGCCAGCCCAACCCTAACTCTTGACAGCTCTCTACAGAATGAACTCCAAACTTTTCACACTACTTTCAGTGTTCAGACTAACAGGCATCCTTATCACCTGCATTTATTTGAGGAAAAAAACACTTCTGAAGTAGCAAAAATGAGTGTCAAGCTGCTAACCACTCGCCATGACTAGAAGACTGTCAGTGGTGTATAGATGACAAATTAACTCTCCTTAATCTAAGCTGCAATTCTCCATACCAAAAGCAGCTCTCAGAGCTGGAGAATGGGCTTCCTTTCACTTAAACTGAAACAAATTTGTTGGGAAACAATTCTTCGTAGTCAAATGTCTATGTGAAGAAGCTTTTTATATTTTTAAGTGTTGATTGTTTCTTTTTTATTTGGTATTATTATTATTATTATTATTATTATTATTATTATTATTATTATTATTATTATTATTATTATTATTATTATTATTATTATTATTATTATCTCTTTTTAATAAGCAGCATTTGTAAGAGGCAAAAATTTCTAATTAAGCTAAAACATCCTGTTGCATTTCAGGAAGTCGACTAGAAAACTAAATTTTCATACTTCCTACCATAAATATTTGATGAGAAGCTCTCACTTTCTCAGCTGAGAAGTCACAGGCTGGACCCTTGTTCCAATGAAGGTATTTCATTCCTGGAGAGCTGATCTTATACAAAGTCAGCACACTGTCAGCATCCAACAATCATGAGTTGTCATGGACAGAACCATGCAGCTGCAGTATTTAGTTGACCTGAACCAGTGATCCATGTGGAAAAAGGCAACTACAGGTTTTTTACTTACATCAATACATAGAACCATAGAACCATCGAACCATAGAACCATAGAATCATAGAACCATAGAATCATAGAATCATAGAACCATAGAATCATAGATGCATAGAACCATAGAATCATAGAACCATAGAATCATAGAACCATAGAATCATAGAACCATAGAATCATAGAACCATAGAATCATAGATGCATAGAACCATAGAATCATAGAACCATAGAATCATAGATGCATAGAACCATAGAACCATAGAATCACAGAACCATAGAACCATAGAATCCTAGAACCATAGAATCATAGAATCATAGAATAATATATCCATAGAACCATAGAATCATAGAACCATAGAATCATAGAATCCTAGAACTATAGAACCATAGAATCACAGAACCATAGAATCATAGAATCCTAGAACTATAGAACCATAGAATCACAGAATCCTAGAACCATAGAATCATAGAATAATAGAATCATAGAACCATAGAATCATAGAACCATAGAAATATAGAACCATAGAATCATAGAACCATAGAATCATAGAACCATAGAAACATAGAATCCTAGAACCATAGAACCATAGAATCATAGAACCATAGAATCATAGAATGGTAAGGTTGGAAGGGACCTCAAAGAACATCTAGTTCCAACCCCCTGCCATAGGCAGGGACACCTCCCACTAGTACAGGTCACTCAAAGCTTCATCCAACCTGGCCTTGAACACCTCCAGGGAGGGAGCAATGCATCTTTACCTGTTGAAGGAAATGGATGTCTCAGCTGGTATCTTAGTTGAAGGTTTGGGTGAGTCATGAAATCTTTGTAAGGCAGAGCTGAATGTAGTGAAAAGCAGAGCAAGCACAGGCAGGGTGGTGAAAGATTCAGAATTTACGGGGATGTGGTTTATATGACTGTCTGGCATTTAGTACTTGTGAACACACCACCTCTGAATCGCTGCTTTGAGAAGATCTTCTCCTCAAGTTGCTGTGAAACACAGGTGGATGAGATGCGGGAGGAGGCAACACTGATCTCTTTTTCTTTCTCTCTCAACACAGTAAGCTGGGCATTAGAAACTAAGAAGTTCCTCTGACCCAAGCAGCCACACTTCCATGAAGCTTTCTTTCCCATCAGAGCAGCACAGTGATGAAAACTACCCCTGCCTGCAGGGCAGAAAGCAGCAGAATTTATAACTCCTCATAAATAAAGCCCCGTGCCTGTGTTTTTCATTGCAGCAGATCCATCCAACGACACTTCTCATGGTGCAGTTTCTGGATCCAGGGGAAACCACTTTTAATGTTGTGTGTTAAAGTACTCCTCTGGCTCACAGTTCTCTTTTCTTTCCAGTCCATGCCAGTTCGAATGGGCTGGGTACTAGAAGTCAGATGGGCAAAACCAGTTCATGTTGTAATAGCAACATTTCTTAAGGGCCCCTCTAAAGTTGTTATGCTGCAAAATGAATCTTCTTCAAGGTCGAGACTGTGGGTTAGTTTTCTTGAAATAATCTTTGTTTTTCTTCTACTTTCTCTTTACCTCACTCTTTCTTCTTCACTTTATCACAGTCTCACAGTATCACCAGGGTTGGAAGAGACCTCAAAGTCCAACCCGTCACCACAGACCTCAAGACTAGACCATGGCACCAAGCGCCACATCCAAATGCGCCTTGAACACCTCCAGGGACGGCGATTCCACCACCTCCCTGGGCAGCCCATTCCAGTAGCCAATGACTCTCTCAGTGAAGAACTTTCTCCTCACCTCCAGAGGTGCCTTTTGACTCTACTTGGAATGACAGAATGGTTTGGGTTGGAAGGAACATTTACAGATCATGTAGTTTAACTCTCTTGTTGAGGAAATGGACTTACTTCACTAGACCAGAATACTCCAAGCCATAGCCAGCCTGGCTTTTGGCACTTCCAGTGATGAAGCATTCACATCTTCTGTAGGCCAAAAATTCCAGGCTTCCAGTTCCAGAAGACTGCAAGATTACTAACACTATCATTGTAAATGGGTAAGGCAGATGGAAAACAAAACAGAAACCAAAACCAAACCGAACAAAAAACAAACAAAAAAACCCCTCACAAAGCAAAACAAACACCTAAACCCCCCAAAAAACAACCCAAACCAAAACACATTACCCCCATTTCATGAATGCAGCTTGGAAAACTCAGCATCTTGCCCACTCTTGCAGGTACTTTGAACATGAACCACGAGGTTAAACCTGGCTTAATATGTGTAGGGTCTTATTTATCATGAAAATAATTGATCTAGATTTGATCTAAAGAAAAAAATATTATGCTGAGGTTGTGAAACAGTGGTCCAGATTGCCCAGAGAGGTGTTAGAAGCCCAGGTTGGATGGGCCTCTGAGAAACCTCCTGCTGCTGTTGATGTCCTCCTGACTGCAGAAGGATTGGACTAGATGACTTTTAAAGCTCCCTTCCAACCCAAACCATTCTGTGACTGCCTAAAAGAAAGTTGAGGAGGGACTTTTTAGGATGTCATTAGTGACAGGACTAGGGGGAATGGAACAAAGATAAAGATGGGTAGATTTAGATTAGATGTTAAGAAGTTCTTCACCATGAGGGTGGTGAGACCCTGGAATGGATTGCCCAAGGAGGTGGTGGAAACCTCATCCCTGGAGGTGTTTAAGGCCAGGTTGGATGAGGCTCTAGACAGCCTGATCTGGTGTGAGGTGTCCCTGCCCATGGCAGGGGGGTTGGAATTAGATGATCCTTGTGGTCCCTTCCAACTCAGATTCTATGACTCTATGTCCTTCTGACTGCAGAAGGGTTGGGCTAGAGGAATTTTAAAGGTCACTTCCAACCCAAACCACTCTGTGATTGCATGCTTCTATGATCCTATGGTTCTATAAAAGGAGACCCTACTTATGCTTAAAGACTTTAGGTCAAATTGTGGTATAAATCATGAGTTATTAGGACAATGCCATTGGATGTTTTCTGGGAAGGTGCCATGAGGAATATTCATCTGTGATAAATCTCTGTAGTATCAATCCTAGGCTCTCCTGAGCAACAAATGGCAGCAAAAGTTCCATAAAGCAAGGCTGTAGTTGATTTCCACAGCCAGCATAGCTCCACAATAACAAAACAAGCACTGAGGTGTTATTGCCTGGCCCATGTGTGGCCATGGCCTCCTTGCTAAGAGTTTCCGCTGAGTCTGAGACTAGGAGGGTGTGTGGTTTGCTTGAATAATAGTGCTGGTGGAGTGAGGTGGCAATTAACTAATCTTGGGTGTATCTTCAAAAGGAACGAGTGTTCAAAGGAGAGTTGTACAGGCAGCTGGGAATGGAGGCCAAGAGGAGAAGAGCAGAAAGGAAGGAGTTTCTGAAAGAGACAAGACTAAATTATCAATATGTTCCTTTCTGGCCTCAAAATGGCAACATCCTAAGACAGACAAAAGCAGGACAAAAGGCTGTTTAAAGATATTTCGCTGACACTGTCACACCTCCAGGAGTTTATTTGAGATTTCTTTTATATCTTTGCCCAGGAGATAAACTGTTGGTCTGCTGTGTGGTGATCTAAATGGAATCTCTTGATATTTGTTGTCAAGACAACATGGAGTATCCTGAGACATACTCCTGGGAAAAAAAAACCCAAAAAACAAACAAACAAAAAAAACCCAAAACCCCATCAACCCAGCTTTCTAAGGGGAAAACATTTTAAAAAAGGAACCCATCAGAATTTCTTTCCCTTAAATGTACCCTTCTGAAAACATCTTCTGATGAATAATTGAAGCCCAAGCCTATATTTACCTTTCTGTCTTATTTCATCCAGTTAAGCATCATCCTGTGTCTGCATGTGTGTGTGTATGTGTGTGTGTGTGTGTGTTTTCCCTCTAGACTGAAAAGCAATTTTTCATCCAAGAACTAATTCTTTTGCAGCTATTTTATGGGGAAAATCATAGAATCACAGAATCATAGAATAGTAAAGTTGGAAGGGACCTCAAGGATCATCTAGTTCCAACCCCCTGCCATAGGCAGGGACACCTCCCACTAGCACAGCTCACTCAAGACCTCCTCCAACCTGGCCTTGAACCCCTCCAGGGAGGGAGCAGCCACAACCTCCCTGGGTAACCTGTGCCAGTGTCTCACCACCCTCACTGCAAACAACTTCTTCCTAACATCCAGTTTCAATCTCCCCTCTGCCAGTTCAAACCCATTGCCCCTTGTCCTGGCATTGCAAGACCTTGTCAATAGTCCCTCCCCAGCCTTCCTGTAGCCCCCTTCAGATCCTGGAAGGCTACTCTAAGGTCTCCTGGAAGCCTTCTCTTCTGCAGGCTGCAGAGCCCAAATTCTCTCAGCCTGTCCTCATAACAGAGCTGCTGCAGCCCTCTGAGCATCCTCGTGGCCTCCTCTGGACCCGCTCCAGCAGTTCCATATCCTTCCTGTGCTGGGGGTTCCTAATTCTTATCTGTGGATCCAAGTAATCCACATTTTTTCACCGAAACATTGTGCAATCAGTTTACTTTAGCTCTCTTCTTGCGTGATTTCACAGGACTTTTAATACTCTTCATAAGACTTGAGATCAAGTAGAGCATTAGTTCAGATGTACATATGTAGATATTATCAAGGAGTAGTCAGTACATATTAGGTGTCCAGATTTTTCCTTATAACTGGTGGAGATAAAGAGTAGGATTTAGTTCCCTGTTTGTAGGTATCCAGAGCTTTATTTTCTTGTCTTGTAGAGATTCAAAGTGCCTTGGTATCACAGAATGCATCAGGTTGGAAGGGATCCTTGAAGGTCATCTTGTCCAACCCCACCCCTGCAGTAAGCAGGAAGACCTCCAACTAGATCAGGTTGCTCAGGACCCTGTCAAGTCTGACAATTCATCTGAGAAGGTAGGTATGACATGGGACAGCACAACGAGCCCAGCCATATAAAGAAACAACTCAAGGTCAAATAATGTACCCTACACAGCCTAAAATGGCAGAATTTAGGACAGTAAATTCTCTTCTTTTATCCTTTGTTTTTTTCTCCTTCCAACCAACAGGGACAATGGAGTCTAAAAACATCTTAGCTGCCCAAAATAATTCATCTTCTTCAAGATGAATTTCATCCCTGGCTTTCAAAACTGAGAGAAGAGCTTTATGCCAGGCTGAAGGAAAAAAAAAAATTAATAATCATCATTTATTTCAACATAAACTCTGGGTTTCAGATTCTGTACCTTAATTTCATCAAGAAGAAATGGCTATAGGCTACAATCTGTAGTCATTTGGAATGGAGAAAAGATATTTTCCGATGAAAGAAACTAGAAAAGGGAGGATTAAAAAAAAATAAAAATCTGGAGTTGTTTGTTCCTGTGAATAGGTAGTTAAGGGAGGTCTAACTACAGATCTTCTTTTGAAGGGTTGTTCCAAAGAACTCTGATTCAAACTTTTCTTGGTGGTGTTGGATGGAAAAGAGAAAATCACTTCAAAGAGTAACCTGAGACAATTACATTGGACAGAAGGGGAATTTTTTTCTTTAGGAGAGTAGTCCAGCACTGAAAATTAAGACATGGAAAATCTGTGGAATCTTCATTCTCATTGATGCTCAGGACTTGGTTAGACAAAAGGAAAACCTGACCTGACGTAGCACCAATTAGCAGTTGGTTCCTCCAAGGAACTGCAAAAGTTTGGGCTAGAGACCTCCAGCTGTACCTTCTGACCAACATTTCTGCAATCCCATAATTCATAAAACATATGGAGAGTCAATCCAGATTGCAAAGAGCCACGAAGAAGTGGTTCTGGTGTTTTTGGAAGAGATGAGCAAAGTAGGGTCTTAGCTCCTCTCTTTGCTTACCTAACTTCCATAGGTTCTCCTGAAAATCCCACCCACTGAGCCGCCAGAATTATGGTGACATTTTCCAACTAATCCTAGCAAAGCACATGCCTGAACCCCACCTATATCCTATGTCAAGTAGGTCTACTGTTTCCCTTGGAAACCTCAGGTGACATCCAGCATGACTGCAAATATATATATATATATATATATATATATATATATATACACACACACATATATATATAGTGTTTATCATAAATCAACCACTTAAAAAACACAACTATGAGAAAGAAAGCAGCCTTCACAGAAGGACATGTGGCTCCTTTACTTCAAAACAGGTCCAGGACTGTCAGTTCTTGAAGAACCAGGGTTTGAGAAGAACTTAAAAAGAAGAGATGTCTGTGGTTTGGGGAGGGGAGAGGAGGGGATGGAATGGGAGGGAAGGGAAGGGATCAGTTAACAAGACCCTATTCATGAGATGGGGAATCTAAAATCTGAAGTAGCTACCAGCTGAGAGAGAGCAACCCTGACACCTGGTCTGACCACATCAATAGTTTATCACTGGATGGTGACATTAAAGACTGTTAACACCTTTCAAGCTCATCATCATTGTAAATGAAGGACCCTGACTTGGCAGGGTGGTTGGGCTAGCTGGTCTCCTGAGGTCCCTTGCAATCCCCACCATGCCAGAATTCTGTACAGAAAGTTAAGATGTCTCAAGAGCAAGAAAACTGGTGAAGTCAGCTTGGCAAGGGGTTGGGAAGGAACCTCTAGATATCATCTGGTCCAACCTCCTTGCTGAAACAGTCACCCAAAGGAGGTTGTTCAGGAACATTTACAGGTGGGTTTGGAATCTCTCCAGAGGAGACTCCACAGCCTTTTTGGGCAGCCTGTTACAGTGTTGTGGCATTCTCAAAGTAAGGAAATTTTTCCTTAAATTCGAGTGAAACTATGTATGTTCTAGTTTGTGTCCCTTGTCCTATCACAAGTCACCACTGAGAAGAGCCCAGCCCCATCCTCGTGACCTCCACTCTATAGCTATTTTTGTGTTTGGAGAAGATCATCTCTGTCTGCTCTTCTCCAAGCTAAAGACTCTCAGGTCACTCAGCCTCTCCTCATAAGAATGATGCTCCAGTCCCCTCAGCACATTTGTAATCCTCTATTGGAGTCCTTCTTGAACTGGGGAACCCAGAATTGAGCACAATACTCTACAAATATCTGTGTTTGTTTCAAACACAAACGCTGGACAGCAGGAGGAATTCAGAACAAATTCATGTGCAGAAAAGAGACCAGATGCCCAGTGAAAGAAAGTCAGAAGGACTAAGAGGAAAAAGAACAAAACAAAGCAACAACCAAACCAAACCAAACCAACAAACAAAAAAAAAACCACAAAAAAAAAACACAACCAAAACAAAACCAAAACAAAACCCAAAAACAGAACAGAGAGAGAGAGAAAATAAAGGAGAAAATAAAAGATAAATAAATCAATTTTTAAAACTGATTAAAAATGAAGGGAAAAAAAAAAGAAATAAAAGCTGATGTGTCAAACCAGTCTGATGTCTCACTATAGACAGTAACGAGTTTGTAGGTACAGGAGGAGCAGTAGCTGCCAATGCACACACTGATTTTATTAGGGCTTTTAACACTGTCTCATATGACATTCTCAGAAACAAACTAGGCAAACACAGGAGAAGATTAAACTACCCAGGGTGAGAGGCAAAACAAAAATGCTGGAAAACCTACTGACAAAAATAGGTGCGAATGGAAACAGATATTAAGTGGGCTCTGCAAGGGAAAATTCTGACGATGGAAAAGGGGTGATGGGGAATTGACAGCAGCATTTGTGGTTCAGAGTGGAAGAGAAAGTACGTTGGTTAAGGTGTGATGTAATAATAAGGATGGATCAACACAAAATAGTCATAATCTGGTAACCTGGTAGACAGTAAACTGACCATCAGAGAGCAAAGTGGCTGAAGAAGGCAAATGGTCTGATGGAATGCATTAAGAACAATGTGACCAGCAGGTTGAGAGAGGTTCTCCTCCTCCTCTATTATGCCATAGTGAGGCCACAGTTGCAGCATTGTGTCCAGTTCTGGGCTCCCCAGTTCAAGAGAGACAGGGAACTACTGGAGAGAGTCCATCAGAGGCTACAAGGAAGATTAAGGGAATAGAACTTCTCTCTTACAAGTACAGCCTTAGAGATCTGGAACTGTTTAGCCTGGCGAAGGGAAGGCTGAGAAGAGATCTGATGAATGCTTAAGAGCTAAAGGATCAAGCACATGAGGCAAGACTCTTGTCGGTGGTGCCCAGTTACAGGACAAGTGGCAACAGACACAAACACAGGAGGTTCCATGTGAACAGGAGGAAAAATGTCTTTGGTGTAAGAATGCCGGAGCCCTGTTCCAGAGTGCCCAGAGAAGTTGTGGAATCTCCTTCTCTGGAGAAATTCCAAACCCACCTGGACATTCTGATCCTGGGCAAGCTGCTATGACCCTGCATTACCAGTGGAGTTGCACTTGATGTTCACGAGAGATCCCTTTCACCAGGCTGTGGTTCTGTGATTCACAGATATCATAGAATGGTAAGGTTGGAAGGGACCTCAAGGATCATCCAGTTCCAACCCCCTGCCATAGGCAGGGACACCTCCCACTAGTACAGGTTACTCAAGGCCTCCTCCAACCTGACCTTGAACACCTCCAGGGAGGGAGCAACCACAACCTCCCTGGGTAACCTGTGCCAGTGTCTCACCACCCTCACTGGAAAGAACTTCCTCCTAACTTCCAGTCTAAATCTCCCCTCTGCCAGTTCAAACCCATTGCCCCTTGTCCTGTCATTGCAAGACCTTGTAAATATGCTCCAGTCCCCCCAGCAGCTTTGTGATCCTCTCTTGAACTCTTTGAATAGTTGTATTCTACTTCCAGTAGGAAGCATCCAAGCAACTGAGCATCTTCCTTCATGGTGATGTCTGACATTGATCCAGAGAAGTATTTATTAGCAGTTAGCTGTCAGGAGTAGATCCTGTTCCATTTTCCCATTCTTGTAGGTCTTCTCTGCAAATATAGCTTCATCATATTGGCAGAGAACACAAAGAATGAATTTTCATGACCCCAGCTTCTACACTTCTAATGCTAAACACCAATGCTTTCCCCAGGAGGGGTAGGAGATTCAAAGTACAGTACTCTGCTTTGTTTTGAAGTGAGATCCTATGTCTCTGTAAGAGACCAAGTAAAACACACAGCTCAGAACTGGTATGAGTTTGGAGATACAGATAGTCTGAATCTGAATTCCATGGCTTAGACCCTCTCTATATGGACACTTTTAATGTTGTTATGAAAAAGCCCACATTCCATCTGCTACATGCAAATCCCTCCTTATATTTTCCTTTTGAGACCTCCAAGTGCTCTTAAACCATCTGAACTTCTTCCTGAAGAATGCTGTTTATGCTTTGCTCAATACAGTTTCAACTTGATACGTTACCCAACATGGGACACTCCAGTGTGAAAGCAAACAAGCTGGCAGGTTTTATTAGATTACCTTTTATTAGGAGAAGAAACCCCCAACACCAACAACGATGACTCTACAAGAGCACCATTCAGATCCTGTTTCCTTGACAGCCAAAGCTTGCCTCTGCTTATGTACTTTTCTCTCTGTCACTCAGCCTCCTAATGTGGTGTCAGTTGACCTCCTGAAGCTCATAGATTGTCTTTTACGTTGCCACCTGAAGGTTATCATACAATGTGTTGGCTGCCTACAGCTTTGTGAGCTACAATTGCTTTGCACAGAACAATTCTTTGACTGCTTTAGAATCACAGAATGACTTGAGTTGGAAGGGATCTTAGAGATCATCTAGTTCCAACTCCCCTGACACCAACAGGGACACATCCCACTAGACCAGGCTGCTCAAAGCCTCATCCAGCCTGGGCTTAAACACTTCCAAGGAAGAACTGTCCACAACTTACCACAACCTGTTCCAGAGTCTCACCACCCTCATAGTAAATAACTTCTTCCTCATGTCCTATCTAAATCCACCCTGCACTCCTGGATAGGCTACCCTAAGGTCTCCCTAAATCCTTCTCTTCTTTAAGCTAAACAACACAACTTGCTCAACCTGTCCTCACAGAAGAGGTGCTCCAGCATCTTTGTGGGCCCCTCTGAACCTTCTCCAACAGATTCAAGCTCTTCTTGTGTTGGGGGCCCCAGAGGTGGGCACAGTACTCCAGGTGGGGTCTCACAAGAGCTGAGTAGTTTCTCAAACATCCAAAATCACAGAAGTAACCAGGTTGGAAAAGATCTAAGATCATCAAGTCCAACCCATCACCCAACCCTTCTAATTAACTAAACCATGGCACTAAGTGCCTCATCCAACCTCCTCTTAAACATCTCCAGGGATAGTGACTCCACCACCACCCCGGGCAGCCCATTCCAATGCCAATCACTCTTTCTGTGAAGATTTTCCTCCTAACATCCAGCCTAAACCTACCCTGGCACAGCTTGAAACTGTGTCCTCATGTTCTGTTAATGGGTGCTTGGGATAAGATATCAATCCCCACCTGGTTACAACCTCCTTTTCTCTCTTTAGATTCCAGCAGAGAGTGCTGCAAAGGGACTAAGGAGGAATGGCTGGAGAGAGGACAGATAGTTTGAATGTTTCCCCCCCTGCAGTGTCCCTTTTCCCTTAGGACAAGAGAAGTCTGTGCAGAAATCAGGTCATTGCTAATTGAGGGGAGCTGAGGGCAAGGCTGACGTGTGGCAGGGTGTATGATGCAGACATGGAACATGTGCCAGACAGTGCTTCATTCAAACACAGCTAAACACAGGAGAGAACTCATTTCAGTTTGGATTAAATATTCAACTTCGTACAAAATAGGACAGCGAAAACTGGGGTGGGGGAGAAGATTCTTGTGTAGAAAGGCTTAATGGAACCTGTCTCAGATCCCTCAAGGTAAAAATGCTGGAATCTAGAGGAGTTTTAGAAGGGAGCAGTGGGTTTAGAATAAATAGCTGAGAAGAAAATGTGACTGAGATAGTCATGAGTCTGCAAAAGAGGCTCAAGCTGTTTTCAGGAACGAGTGCGTTTACACGGCCTGGAGAGGACAGGGTGTGCAAAAAACCCTTCCACAGGGAACACAAATGAGGCAGCTGTTGACTACAACTTATGGATTTGCAAATGGACTCTGGAAAACTTTACACAGGGTGTTACTGAGCAGCATGAAATGAAAACCCATGCCAGATGGATGTCCATGCTTTGCTTCATCTCTACACTCCAACACTCGGGCTCCTCCAGGCTCTGCCATCATCTATAGGGTAATTTTGGAGCCAAACAAAGAGCCAGGTCAGCTTTTGATCGTGCAGATTTCTACACAAAGTCAAGGTCCTTACCCCTTAAAGGGGGAATAAGATCCTAAGAAAGGAAATTCCCGCTCTGTGAATTTAAGAGTATTGGATGATGTGGTTTTTAAATAATAACACATAAGAGGAAAATAAAACTGTAGATGGGTTGATGAAGGAAGGTATCTACAAAGAGTTATATCACAGTGTCTGTGAACCTTAGACATATTTTCTTGGTTGTCTTCTTTTCTGTGGAACAAGTCCAGAAGATCCCTCAACTAAGAGGCTAATTTTGTTGGCAAGATTGGAGTCCAAGTTTCAGTCATTAGAACACAAATCTCCATGCTTTGGTTTCTATACTTCTGTCAAAAGCCCTGAAATGAGACAGAACCAGAATATTTTAATTTTTTTTTTCTTTATTCCAAGCAGCAGAGTGACTGCAACTGAATCATGGAGTAGCAGGAGAGAGTAATGCAGCTGTAAGAACTTTCTAACATGCAAATGCTGTCATCTCCCAAGACAATTTTGAAGAAGAAATTTACAGGAATAACCAATTCCAGGAAGCTTTCCTGAACTCTACTTTAGATGATGTCCAAAAAGGTCTGTTTACTTCTCCCCATATTTATCCAGAGTCATCACTGCTAGGATAAAAATGCACAAATTCAATTAGATATTTTTGGCCATTGCTTTTCTTTCTTTCTTTGCATCGGAGCTGCAAATGGTAGGCAAGCAGAAGAAGCAGCCTAAATTCCTGATGATGCAGAGCACTACCCTGATAATCAAGTTCTATATTTCTTTTTGCCCCTACCAAAAAATCCCCTGTAGTCATCTGTGAGCATCACAGCTAGCATGTCATAGATGACTGGAAACACATAATCAAGGCAGTGACAGTTACTGTTAAAAAAACAACTTCATACAGGATCACAAAATGTCAGGGGTTGGAAGTGACCTCTGGAGATCATCTAGTCCAACCTCCTGCTAGATCAGGTATGCCTAGAGCAGATTGCATAGGAACATGTCCAGGTGGATTTGAAGTCTTTCCAAAGAAGAAGGCTTCACAACTTCTCTGGAAGACCTGGACCAGGGCTGCAGTACCCTTACAGCAATGAAGTTTCTCCTTAAGCACAAATGAAAGCTCCTGTGTTTGCACTCATCTAATTTGTGCTCATTGCTCCTCATCCTGTCACCGAGCACCACTGACAAGAGCCTGGCTCTACCCTCTTGCCCTCCACCCTTTAGCTCTTGCTGAGCATTGAGAAGAGCCTCTCTCAGGTTACTCTTCTCCAGGCTCAACAGCCCCAGGTGTCACAGACTTTCCTTCTCACAGAGATGCTTCAGGCCCCTCAGCATCTACATGGCTTTCCACTGAACTTTTCTGCAGTAGCTCCCTGTCTGTCTTGAACTGTGGAGCCCAGAACTGGACATGATATTCCAGATGTGGCCTCACTAGTGCAGAGTAGAAGGGGAGAAGAACCTTCCTCAACATGTTGACTACACTGTTCTTACCCCAGGAGACCATTTGCTTTCTTTGCCACAAGGTCACATTGATGGCTCATGGTGAATATGTTGTCCCAGGTCCTTCTCTGTGGAGCTGCTTTCCATCAGGTCAGCTCCTCTCCTATACTGGTGCAGGTCAACTCCTCACCTATACTGGTACAGGTCAGCTCCTCACATATACTGGTACAGGTCAACTCCTCACATACACTGGCACAGAAGTTTGTTCCTCCTTAAGTGCAGGACCCTAGATTTGCCTTGGTAGAACTTCATGAGGTCTTTCCAGCCTGTCCAGTTTACTTCAATTTAGTGTCCTACCAATTGCTGGATCTCTTTGAGACTGAGATCACCATAACTGCTGGAGAACATAAAGCAGGGAAGGGGAGAGATTTGAAGAACAGAGGAATATGTTCCTTCACAGAGTAAAGGTTTCCTATGGATGTCATCCTGGGAGCAACACTCCAACAGAGGTGGTTTTTTTCTAGTAAATGCTGTTCTAATTGCTGCTTCTTAGTCTTCCCTGGTTACAGTAAATAAATAAATAAATACATAGATAAATAAATAAAATTATATTATATAAATAATAAAATGAAGAAGAAAAGAAAAAAGGGGAGGGGGTAAAGCAGTAGGGAAGAGTGTGGAAGAAAGAAAGGCATCAAAAGAACAGAAAAGATTAATAGTAATGATAATAGTAATAATGGTGATAATAATGGTGATGATGGTGATAATAACAATAACAATAACAATAACAATAACAATAATAATAACAATAATAAAAATTATTATTATTATTATTATTATTATTATTATTATTATTATTATTATTATTATTATTATTATTATTATTATTATTCCCTTGCAGTGAGAAGAAAAAAATAAAAAGAAGAAGAAGAAGAAATAATAATAATAAAAAAAAGAGACCTGGCGCTAACGCTAAGCAATTTGCACCTTGTGCCCAGATCATAACTTTCTACCTCCACTGCTTCCACACCCCATGATTTATGTTTGACAGTCCCAAAGTGGTTTGGAAATGGCACAGCACCGAGACCTTGTGGTGAGGGTAACTGATGTTTGAAAAAACAAAAATGAGTTAATTTATGAGAGCGTTCTTTTGGGCTGGAATTCCAGACCAACCTCTCCTCTAGTGGAAAAGTTTTGCACGCACACACACATGCACATACAGAATCTCTTCCTCTTCTTTTTTTCCAGCTTGGTCTCTCTCTGACTCTTTCTCTCATTATTCTCCTTATTTTCATATCTCATTCTTTTTTACTGAGGACCTCTACCCAGCTGAAAGAACATCACGTTATGTTATTTTGGATTTCACTGCTGACTCTATTCTCGGCTAAGAACAATGCAATGTTCTTGCTTTTTGAAGTTCTCATCACTTCTTAGAATCATAGAATGGGAAGGTTGGAAGGGATCTCAAAGATCATCTAGTTCCAACCCCCTGCCATAGGCAGGGACACCTCCCACTAGTACAACTCACTCAAGGCCTCCTCCAACCTGGCCTTGAACACCTCCAGGGAGGGAGCAGCCACAACCTCCCTGGGTAACCTGTGCCAGTGTCTCACCACCCTCACTGCAAACAACTTCCTCCTAACATCCAGTCTNATAATAATGATGATTATGATTATAATAATGATAATGAAAATAATTAAAATAATATTAATAACAATAACAATAACAATAACAATAATAAAAATTATTATTATTATTATTATTATTATTATTATTATTATTATTATTATTATTATTATTATTATTATTATTATTATTATTATTATTATTATTATTCCCTTGCAGTGAGAAGAAAAAAATAAAAAGAAGAAGAAGAAGAAATAATAATAATAAAAAAAAGAGACCTGGCGCTAACGCTAAGCAATTTGCACCTTGTGCCCAGATCATAACTTTCTACCTCCACTGCTTCCACACCCCATGATTTATGTTTGACAGTCCCAAAGTGGTTTGGAAATGGCACAGCACCGAGACCTTGTGGTGAGGGTAACTGATGTTTGAAAAAACAAAAATGAGTTAATTTATGAGAGCGTTCTTTTGGGCTGGAATTCCAGACCAACCTCTCCTCTAGTGGAAAAGTTTTGCACGCACACACACATGCACATACAGAATCTCTTCCTCTTCTTTTTTTCCAGCTTGGTCTCTCTCTGACTCTTTCTCTCATTATTCTCCTTATTTTCATATCTCATTCTTTTTTACTGAGGACCTCTACCCAGCTGAAAGAACATCACGTTATGTTATTTTGGATTTCACTGCTGACTCTATTCTCGGCTAAGAACAATGCAATGTTCTTGCTTTTTGAAGTTCTCATCACTTCTTAGAATCATAGAATGGGAAGGTTGGAAGGGATCTCAAAGATCATCTAGTTCCAACCCCCTGCCATAGGCAGGGACACCTCCCACTAGTACAACTCACTCAAGGCCTCCTCCAACCTGGCCTTGAACACCTCCAGGGAGGGAGCAGCCACAACCTCCCTGGGTAACCTGTGCCAGTGTCTCACCACCCTCACTGCAAACAACTTCCTCCTAACATCCACTTTCAATCTCCCCTCTGCCAGTTCAAACCCATTGCCCCTTGTCCTGTCATTGCAAGACCTTGTCAATAGTCCCTCCCCAGCCTTCCTGTAGGCTCCCTTCAGATACTGGAAGGTTACTATCAGGTCTCCTGGAAGCCTTCTCTTCTCCAGGCTGCAGAGCCCCAACTCTCTCAGCCTGTCCTCATAGCAGAGCTGCTCCAGCTCTCTGATCATCTTCGTGGCCTCCTCTGGACTCGCTGCAACAGGCTCTTCTTTGACTCTGGTACTCCTTATGCATTTTGGAGGCTTCCTTGTACAAGAAAAATATGAAATTACTTAGAACAAAAATTAAAAGCAGTGATTCCAACCAGCCAACTGTGAATATATTTAAGATTGTTGAAGTATCAGAAGATCGGGAAAAACATTGTTCTTTTAGCCTCCATAGTCTGGCCTTGGCAAAGAAAAACTATAGAGGTTCTTCAAGCCATTAACTATGCTGGAAAATATTACCTGTTGCCTCGTGTTAGACCAATTAATGCAGCAATTTAAATCAGAAAAACATCAGTTTCTCTTCTGTGATGCCTTGAGTAAACATTTTAGCAGTTGCTACCTGTCTGTCCTACCTATTAAGGGAAACAAACCAACTGTACAGCTTTGATTTCAGTCTGTCGGTTGACAGCTGGTTGAATATGAACCAGTGTCTGCACAGGTAGCCAAGAAGGCCAACAATATCCTGGCTAGGATCAGCAAGAGTGCGACCAGCAGGAGCAAGACAAGGGTCACTGCCCTGGACTGGGCACTGATGAGGTCACACCTCCAATCCTGGGTTCATTTTTGGGTGTCTCACTCCAAAATGAGCATCGAGGATATGGATTGTTTCCAGGGAGCAGCAACAAAGACAGTGAAGCTTCTGCAGCACAGAAGCTTCTGGTGAGGAGCAGCTGAGAGAACTCCTGTTAGTCTGGAGGAAAGGAGGCTGAGGGGAGACCTTCTGGCTCTCTCCAGCTCCCTGAAAGGAGGTTGGAGCCAAGTTGGTGATCTTTCAAGAAATAAGCTGAGAGGAAACAGCCTCAAGTTGCACCATGAGAGGTTTAGGTTGATTGTTAGGAGAATTTTTTTCCCCAGAAAGGTTGTCAAGGTCAGGAAAAAGCTTCCCAGGTCAGTCCCCATCCCTGAAGGGGTTTCAAAGCTGTGGAGATGTGGTGCTGAAGAATATGATGGAGAGGTGACCTGGCAGTGTTGGGTTAAGGACTGGGCTTGACAGTCTTAAAAACCTCTTCCAGCCAAGACAAATCTCTGATTCCATCACCCGAGGGGCTGGGTTGCAAGCAACAAATATTGACATAGCTCTGTTGATTACAGTGGCATCAAACAGGTTTGTACCAGTTCTGGAGTTGGCCCTTGGCCATGTAAGAGCCTGTGTCAGCTCAGATACCACTTTGGGCCACAGTGACTAATAGAAAAATTAAAAGGCAGAGAATTCAGAATCTTAGCAAGTGTATCATGTGCAGTGGAGCATGATAGATTGCTGCACAGCAGAAGAAATTGAGAGGAGGATTTACTAGAATAATAAATAGGAATCTCATATCCATTTTCCAAGTCCTGCTTCTGTGCTGGATGTTGTTTTGGTTGGAATCACAATTTCCATAGGGTACTATGAGGTTCCTACAACTTGAGATAAGTAGTAAGAAATCTTTCTACCTCTGTCATAGGTTCACAGGTCCTGTAGATTTAGTGCAGGAAACATGGGAAGGTGGAGGGAGGCAGATACAGAGCCAGCTTCTCTCTGCACATCAAACATCTGTGATCCAGCCAGGAGGAATTCTCCAGCCTCTCACATTTGCACTGAGACAACTAAGGAGATATGACGGGTTTTATCATGCAAAAAAAGGACAGTGCTTTCCAGATTGCTTTTCTGTCATCCCGGCACAAGAGCAAACAAAATAAGCCAGACAAAAAGTGACCAGCAGCCCATTCTTGGTACTACAGGTACAAACCAGGTGTGAACAACACAGGTGGAGCATCAAAGTGTCAGCTTTATCAGTCTCAGGTATTCCACCCTTTGTCCCTTCTTTATCAATATCCTTTGCCCCAGGTGCTTCATCTTCTCTCTTGCTACCTTACCTCTTTCCAGATTTTCATTCTGTCTTGCCACCTAAATTACCTAGAGGTATGTCAGAGAATTATGGAATGATTTGGCTTGGGGGGGATCTTTAAAGATCTCAGCAGTCAGCAGGCACATTTACAATTAGACCAGGTTGCTGAGAATCCAAATCAACCTAACCTCAATATTTCCAGGGCTGGGACATCTACCACTTCTCTGGGTAAATTGTGACAGTGTTTCACCACCATCACCACAGAAGTTTGTTCAGTTCACTACCCTGGCTGAAGAATTAAATACTGGGGCTGTATGTAGAGCTGCAAGTGCATAAAAGGAGGCTGGATGAGGTACTTAGTGCCATGGTTTAGTTAATTAGAAGGTGTTAGGTTGGACTTGATGATCTCAAAGGTCTTTTCCAACCTGGTTAATTCTTTAACTACCCACCAAGCAAAGATCTGGACAACCAGTTTAGGAGTTAGTTCTTTTTTCTCCACTTTTAAAGACAAAATTGTTAAAGGACTTGGCATCACATCTGCACCCAAGATGCTTGGTAAATACTGATGTATTGCTGACTGATTCCCTTTCACCAACTCTCTCTCTCCCCTGGTAAGTTGTGTTAGTGGCTTGTGCTTTTCAATCACCTCACAGGGAGACTTGGGTTTGCCTCTGACCTTTCCCCATTTGTGTCCCTCTATCTATGAGCTTTTAACAAGTACACACAGCCATCTGCTCAGCAGTGCCAGCAAGCTCAGCTGCTCTGCCCACCTCTCTGGCACCTCACCACCCTCCATCCTGAGAGGGGAAAAACAGCCTGCTGGCTATAGATACCTTCATCTGAGCAAGCAACCTTTCCTATGAGAACCACCCAGATGATCTTACCCCTCATCCCAACCTCCCTCACTGACTATATCTGGCACCAGGGCCTGTGCTCCACCAGGGCCCTTCCTTCTCCTCTCCTATCAAAAAGAGGATGTTAACTGAAGCCAGAGCTGGGTGTAAAGCCTTTGAGATAGCAGCACTATCACCTCTCTCTCTGGGTGAGAAGAGGCAGTATCAGCCCCTTCAGAGATAGCTGGCTCTGCAGTGAGTGACAGTGCACAGATAAAGGTCCCTGCTGATAACAGCCTGCCTTGTCTCCAAGGGAGCACCCTGATCCATGAGCAGCAATCCAGACAGCCTGGTGATCCAGGGGAGTGACTCTAGTGGGCTACAGCAGTTATTTTTGAGTACATCTGAAATAGCTTCAAAACCAAAAAGGGTTAATCCACTTCTGTCCACTGGCAAGCCTTAAGCCCTCACTTCTGTATCACCTAAGGTGGGATGCAAACATCAGTTCTGGCTGCAGCCCTTTAGTTTCTCAGTCATCAGGATGTATTATTTCAACCTGGTCTTGGGAGAAAGGCAATCCCACTAAGCATGCAGCTTTGCCTCCAGTCTAGCTTTCAGGAGCCCAGATGATACTTTAACCCTGCTGTAAACTTATCCTAAGGCTCTTCTGTGTTTAGAGGTCTTACAATCTTCCATCCAATTTTTTTTTATTTCTCATCCCATTAATTCAAATCCTCCCTTTACAAGTAACAATAAAGAACTGCTCATCCTCTTCCATGTTCCACACTCTTCCTGGACTTTCAGGATCCATCCAACAAGTCTTCTGAGGAGAGGCTTAGGCAACTGGGATGTCCTAGTCTGGAGAAGATGGCACTCATTGGTCTCCATAACTCCCTGAAAGGAGATTTTAGTGGGGTGGGGGTCCTTAAATATTCCTTCAAATATCAGATAATAAAACAAGAGGAAATGGTCTTAAATTGTCCCAGGGGAAGGCACCTTAAAGATCATCTACTTTCAACTTCTCTACTATGGGCAGGGACACCTCCCACCAGACCAGGTTGGCCAAGGCACTAATTGCTCCTCAAGATCCCCAGTTGCTCCTTTTAAGAGAATTTCTCTTGCAGGCCAGTTGAAATTTGACTTCTTTCCTAATCTAACCCAATTTGAAATGGTTAACCTGAAGGAGGTGTTGCAAAATGGTTAGCCTGAAAGAGGTGTTGCAGTAATCAGTGCAGATTGTGAACACCATGACAGTGGCTGAGGGATGTGGGATTGTTCAGCCTGGAGAAGAGAAGGCTGAGGGAGACTTTCTGACTGTCTCCAACTCCCTGAAAGGAGGTTGGATTGAGATGAGTTTGGGCTCCTTCTCCCCAGTATCAAGTGATAGAACATGAGGAAACAATCTCAAGTTGCCCCAGGGGAGGTTTAGGTTGGCTATTAGGAACGATTTCTTTCCTGCAAGGGTGGTCAGGCATTGGAACAGGCTGTCCAAGGAGGTGGTGGAGTCACCATTCCTGGAGGTGTTCATGAAACCTGTGGACATGGCACTTTGGGACACAGTTTAAAGATCACAATAGTGCTGGGTTGACAACTGGACTGGATGATCTTACAGGTCTTGCTCTGAAGCAATTCTTTGACTCTATAATTCTATCTTCTGCACTTTGCTTACTCAACAAGCAGATTTTCACTGACCTCTCTTCTAGTATAGAAATAAGGAGAAAAAAAAGGGCAGGGAAGAGGAAAGACAATTCACAGCACCTATCCAAGCTCCTGCTCTAGATCACCCTAGCAGAAACTCAACATCTTTGTTGGCAACAGGAAATTTCAGCAGCTGAGTCAGCAAAGGCAAGAACCAAAGTTTTGCTGCTGCAAGTATCCATTTCTTGTACTTTTTGATCCCTATTTTATCCAAAATTAAATACTCATGCAAATAAACTCCCCAAAACAGACTCTGTTGGGGTTTTTTTTGTTGTTTGTTTGTTTGTTTTACTGCAAATATTACACAAATTATTTCTTCTCTTCATTCTGATAAATGTCTGAATCTGTTCCATTTATCAACATCTTGACAGCAATAAAATTACCACTAGGGATGAGTTTTGGTGTGAGTGTGTGTGCACATTTAAAGGAGGTGTGTGTACGTGTGCAGGACTGTGTCTCTCTGCTTGCATAAATAGACACACTCACACATCTCCTGTGTTTTGGAGCCCAGGCAGAGCAGAAAGGTTGGCTTCCTACCCTATTTTCTGTGTTTTCTGGCAGCTAGCTATACCCAGGTTAACCTGATCTTCACCACATAACTTCATTCCAGGGGATGTGATTATAAAACTTTCCCATCCATGCAGCTCTCAAAACCAAGCTCATGATACTGAAAGATGGATAGATTCCAACCTCAGAGTGTCTGTGTGTGATGGATTCAATGGGTAGGAGGCCTTTAGAATCACCATGCAACTTTTTTTTAACTACTTCTTTTTTTAACTTTCTTTTTTCTTTTCTTNTAACCATTGGCCAAAAGAGTTGAATCCACCAGAGCCAAACATGAACCTCAGACCTACCATCTACCATCTCCCTGGACAGCCTGCTCCAGGGCATCATCACCCTTCAGTTGAAAGAGTTCCTCCTCAAGTTTAGATAGACCTTCTTGTGTGCCAGTTTGTGCCTGCTTACCCCTTGCCCTGTTGCCAGGCAACACTGAACAAAGGCTGGTCCCATCCTCCTGACACCCACCCTTTAACTCAGCATTGGTAAGATTCCCCCCTTAACCTTCTCTTTTCCAGATTAAAAGACACAATTCTCTCAGTCTTTCCTCAGCAGTTCCCTCAGCATCTCTGTAGCTCTTTTCCATACCTTCTCAAACAGTTCCCTGCCCTTGAACTGGAGAGCCCAGAACTGGACACAATGCTCCAGATGTGGCCTCAGCAGCGTAGAGTAGAAAGGGAGCAGAACCTCCCTCAGCCTGTGTGCTGGTTTGAGGCTAATTAACCTCAAACCAGCACAGCCTGCTTGCCACTCTGTTCTTGATGCCCCACAGGATGCCATCAATGCTTCATTATTTAAAATCTATTGAATTATTACTCAGTTTAGAAACCTGAATTTCATTCCCTGTGTATTTAAATAGACTTTTCGCCTAATAAATCGTAGAACCGAACTGGGAGGTTGCTTCCAAATCATTTTTTTTTTCTCCTAGAAGGCAAAATTCCCTTTTTAAAAAGAGTAACTCTTTCCCTTGATTTGGAGAATGGAAAGGGAGTTTTTAAAAAACATTAAAAAAAAATCCAGGCAAATATTTTGACATTTAAAAATAAAGATGTCCAAAGTCAACAGCTCTGGTTCTCCTGAAATTCCCTTTGCCATCCCCAGAGAAGATCAAACATGAAGGAAATTGCCCCTTTCTTGTAGCTATTTTTAGACATCTCTACTGTGTGTCTTCCTAAAGACCTTTTTTTGGGGTCTGAGCTGCTATGTCTACAACTACATTCTTATTGAAATAAACTGCTTCAAGATTACTTTGGACCTATTTGAGGTAATTAAAACAAAAAAAATTACAAAAAAAATCTCAGAAATAGCCAAAGGGTTGTTGAACAATGTCTCACCTCTCTAGTAATGACTTCTAAAACGTGAGATAAATATGTTTTTAGATGAAAGGATTTGTTCTCATAACTTCAGGAGTGGAAATGTCCTCAGAGATGCTAGCTTCCCCATATTCTTTCATCATGAAAGAAGAACTGGCTTTACAGAACCATTAAGGAATTCTGAGCTTCACTACCTGGTTTCAAGGCCTTAAGAGACCACAGGGAGCAAGTGGATTGGAGAATTCAGGTGTGCAAAACTAGACCTTGTATCTTTATCTTCACTCAGATGCCTCCTGATGTATTTGATATCTTATTCTAAGATGGGATAAATTATGTAACTCAACATATTTCTGGATTCTTCAGCTGAAAAGTGGTGAGAATCCAGCAGAAGCTATGAAGATGCTGAGGGACCTGGAGTACTTCTGTGAGGAGGAAAGGCTGAGAAACCTGGGGCTTTTAAATCTGGAGAAGAGCAACCTGAGAGGAGATCATCCCAATGCTCAGCAAGAGCTAAAGGGTGTGGGGTATGAAGATGGAGCCAGACTATTTTTGGTCCTGCGATAGAACAAGAGACGACTGACAGAAACTGGAACCCAGGAGATTCCATCAGAACAGGAGGGAAGGCTTTGTGGTGAGGGTGATGGAGCCCTGGCTCAGGTTGTCCAGGGAGGTTGTGGACTCTCCTTCTCTAGAGACTTCCAAGACACATCTGGATGTATTCCTAAGTGACCTGCCCTAGGCAATGCTACTTTGGCAGGGCATTTGGACTCAATGACCTCCTGAGGTCCCTTCCAACCCCTCCCATTGTGCCACTCTAAGGCAACTACCAAGAACTTTAGGGATCTCACCATCATCTGATCTATCTATCTTTGACTTCCCAGCCCAGATCACCGTTTGGAAGCATCTTGATACAGATCCAGGGTTGTAAATTTGAGCTTTGCTCTGTACTTGCACTGTTGACTCAGCTGCAGCGGGTATCCGGTCATTTGGGCTGAGAAGTTGGAGACAGATGGTCATAACGTTAGCCAAATCACTCCCTTCAGTGCTGTTGGCTACAGAAACTGGCATGCTTCAACCATGCTAGCCCAGTAGGCCATCTGGATTCAAACAGACCTTTGACCCTCTTCCTGGCATGCCTAAGTAGTGTAAAAACTTAGCCTGCTGGCAACCATGAGGGTTTCTGGATTGCTTTTTTTAAAGCACATGTCCAAAGGAACCATGAGCTGAGGTTTCATTTGCTGCGTAGAGTTTCTTCTCACTTATTTCAAGACTCTGCAAAGTAGATGGTGTTGTGGAGCTGGTTCTCTTGTGGAAAACAAAACCTGGAGGGAAAACTGAGGCTACATACAGCGTAACACACTAATTACATCAGCAAAGACACTGGTCCGGACAACCAAGTAGACCTTTCTGCCCTTTTATTTTTCTTTCTCCTTTTCTCTTTCTTTTCTTTTCACTCCTTTAAAGATTAATCTACAGCGATATCTTTGCTCCAGACTTGAAGAAAAGAATGCTTTATTCAGCTGTAAAATCAAACCCTCTAAAGCTCATGAGATGGTGGCCCTTAGAGCCCAGCATGACTAAATAGCATTCACCTAACATCACTTTAGGCAGCAAGATTCCAGCGCGCTCACACACGCAGACGCTCGCGATAGGTCCACACCCAACTCACCCAGCCAACACCTCATCTGCTGAAAATGAAACTGGTAATGTGTGTTAAAACAGTTGTGGGAAGTTTGGATCCTGAGGTAT
Source organism: Eubucco bourcierii (assembly GCA_013396675.1). Taxonomy (NCBI): domain Eukaryota; kingdom Metazoa; phylum Chordata; class Aves; order Piciformes; family Ramphastidae; genus Eubucco; species Eubucco bourcierii. The sequence continues at coordinate 205,312 of VWZE01011758.1, forward strand.
TTTGCCTCAGTCTCTCACCCTTCCAATGAATTCATGAGTCATTTTCTCCACTCCCTTCTTCAGCACCAGAGGCTATTGTCTTGTGTTCCTGACATCACGACCAGTCGCCTTAGGAACAGTGATGATGTCACGAGGGTAGAATTAGCACCTATTAATACACAGAAGAGATGAATAATGAGTTTGGGCCCTGGAATGGACACAAATTGCTAGGAATCTTTTTTTGGACAGGAAAAATACTTGAAAGGTAAATGGGGCTTACATTTAAATATTATGTTTTCATTGCACTTGGACGGCCAGCAGAAGTTGATATTTGAGTAATAAAATTACAAATAGTGGGGTGAGAACAGCTGCAGAGGGTCATGAGAGGTTTTTTTCCATGCAAATGAGCCAAAAATTATGACTTTAGTTTGAATGCTAAAGGATAAGAACCTGTGCCCTAAAACCCAATAAGGCACAGGGGCTAGTTGTAGTTACAGAGTCACAGAATCACCGAATGATTTGGAAGGGATCTTTAGAGATCATTGAGTCCATTACTCCTGCCAAGGCAGGGTTACAGTCATGCAAGAATACATCCAGACAGGTTTTGAATATCTCCAGAGATGAAGACTCCACCACCTCTCTGAGCAACCTGTTTCTGAAGTTCCTCCTTATGTTTAGATGGAACTTCATTTGTTTGAGTTTGTGCCCATTATCCCTTGCCCTGTTACTGGCCCCCAATGAAAAAAGACTGGCCCTATCCAACCAACACCCACCCTTTAAGTATTGATCAGCATTGATGAGATCCCCTCTGGGGCTGTTTCCTTTTCCAAACTAAACACCCTACATTCTCTGTTTTTCCTCATAAATGTTCCAGTCTCCTCAGCATCTCTGTAGTCCTTTCCTGTACCCCTTCAAGCAGTTCCCAGTCCATCTTGAACCGGGGAGCCCAGAACAGTACTCCAGATATGACCTCACCGGGAGAGAGTAGAGCTCAGAGCCTGAGAGACCATGGTTTAACATGGCATTGCATGATCCCTAACCACAACATCCCTCTGCTTTCCACTGAGATGTCTTTTAGCACACACTTGCCCTGGAATTGTAACTATTGCCTTTTTTCACATTCCTCTCTATTTTATTTTCTCAAGAAAAACAAGAACTATGGGGTTCACTATGTCAAATTTCTGGGTCACCAGTTTATATGCACATCAACTTTGGACATCTTGCTTATTTATAGCTTGATTTGGGACTAGGAGAACTTTTCCACAGGTTAAACTGGTACATGGGAAGAGAAGCAAGAATGGGGAGAGGGTGTTTCCCTTCTCTGAGATTTAGAGTTCCAGGATGGTTTGGGTGGAAAGGAACATGTAAAGGTCCCAGTGGGCAAGGACATCTTCAACAAGAGCAGGTTACTCAAAGCCTCAAATAACTTTACCTGGAATGGTTCCAAGCATGGGGCAGCTACCACCTCTCTGGGTAATCTGTTCCACTGCTTGGAGTAATGGTACCTGTTGGATACCACATGGACAATGATGCTTTTGCAAAAGACTCCATCAAAGGACTCCTGCATATTTCTTACTCAACCAAATCTCTCTTACAAGGAAGTGTTATTCTCACTTTGATTCTCTTAGTTTCCTGTTCCTTGATTGTGTTTGTCATTAAACTTTATGAGCCCAGATTCAGCTCATTTATCTTATAAATATGGTCAGTGCCAAAAGGATGGAGCTAGGTTCTTCTTGGTGATACCCAATGACAGGACGAGGGGCAATGGGTGGAAGCTGAGGCATAGGAAGTTCCATGGAAGCATGAGAAAAACCTTTTTGACTGTGAGGGTGATAGAACACTGGAACAGGCTGCCCAGGGGGTTGTGGATTCTCCCTATTTGGAGATACTCAAGACCTGTCTGGATGTGTTCCTTCATGATCCTGCTCCGGCAGGGGGATTGGACTAGATAATCTCCTGAGGTCCCTTCCAGCCCCTTACATTCTGTGATTCTGTGTGATTCTGTGATCTTGGCTAGCAAACTGAAGGTTTTGGATGAGGCTTATAATCACCTGTGTCTCTCTCAGCAATCGGGAGGGAAAAGTAGACAACTCGAGACTATTTCTGCTGATGGAAAGTTGCCTCTATGAGGACAATTGCTGCACATGAAGCTCAGTCCTGATAGAGGAAATGCTTTGGGTTTAGTACAGGGTATTTGATGAAATGTGACAGTTGATCTTATCCAAGGAGAGCCACTTGAGCATCAAACCACCACCTCTGACCTGCGGTTCCACGAAACTCTGAAACAACTTCTTCACTGCACAATCACTTCTCCACTTGTCGCTGCTTGCTTGCTGGCACCCTTCCTGGCTGCTGTCTTCAGTTTAGGCTTCTTCTTGGCATTTACATTTTCATTTTTCTACTGGTATCAAGAAGGAGTTTATTTGACTTTTTCTTTTAAATAACAAAGAAAAAAAAAAGAAAGAAAAAAAAAGAAAGAAAAAAAAAAAAGAGTGCAGTCTTCTGGTTTTAAAGCCTTCAGAACTTCTCCTTTACCCTCCTTTCAAGGTCAGGCTCGATGAAACTCTGAGCAAGCTGATCTAACTGGGGATGTCCCTGTTTACTGCATGGGGTGAGCTTTAGAGATCCCTTCCAGACCAGTCCATTCTATGATTCTATGATTCTGTGATTCTATGAGTCTATGATTCTATGATTCTACTGTTTAATGATCCTACAATTTAATGATTCTACAGTTTAATGTTTCTATGGTTCCATGATTCTATGATACCATCATTCTATGATTCTATGATCTTACAATTTAATGATTCTACAGTTTAATGATTCTACAATTTAATGATTCTATGGTTCCATGATTCTCTGATTCCATGATTCTATGATTCTATGATTCTGCTGTTTAATTATCCTACAATTTAATGATTCTACAGTTTAATGATTCTACAATTTAATGATTCCATAATTCTATGATTCCATCTTTCTATGATTCTACAATTCTACAATTTAATGATTCCACAATTTAATGGTAGTACAGCTTAATGATTCTACAATTTAGTCATTCTATGTTTCCATGATTTTATGATTCTATGATTCTATGATTCCACCATTCTATGATTCCATCATTCTATAATTCTACATTTCTATGATTCTATGATTTAATGATCCTACAATTTAATGTTTCTACAATTTAATATTTCTACAGTTTAATGATTCTACAATTTAATGATTCAATGGTTCCATGTTTTGTGGTTCTATGACGCCTTATTGTTCTTCAGAAATGAAACTTAATTATCATTTCTTGTGGAAGAAAAAAATAAACAAGGAAGATGAGCAGCAAACTCCCTGCCTACTTGATATGCAGTTTGGAAGATGGGTCAGCTTCTGAGATTTTAAATTGAAATTGCTTAATCTTTCTACCCTCCCCTTGGAAGGCAACACCTACACTGTCTGCCCAGGAGTTACTGATGGCAGGAACACCCTGTCCCAAGCACCTTCCCTCTCTGAGTGTTTTTCCAGAGGCAGCAAGGTCTTCCACTCCATCTTTTTGGCAGGTGATACATAACACCAAACCTTAGAGCCAGGCGGGTGAAAGCCAACTCTTGAGGATGCTGTCAGCATGGCAGGATGTGCTGGGACAGTCGGCTCTGTGCCCAGCCCCATGGATCCCTGGTAGGTGGCAAATGGGTGCTTTTTCGCTCCTTGCTCTTGACATGAGGATCAAGCTGCCCATCACAGCTTCCGCCGCTCCTTCTGATACTGGCTCCCATGGACTCACTGTGGAGCCACACTGGCTTCACTGACAGAGATAGCAGTGACCTGGTGTGTCCTCAGCTTGTCACTCTCCAACCCAACAGCCCTGAGGAGAAGCAGCTGTCCCTGTGGCAGGAATCACAGCTACCTACATTATCTTCTCTGCTTGCCTCTAGGTGGTTATGAACAAATATGTGGGGAAAGCATCTCCTTTCCCCATCTAAAAGTCATCTAAAATATGTACATTGATCTTCCCAAGGTGCTGGAGCAGGTGTCCCAGTTCTTCTGGGTTCAGAAAGGTGTCTCAGCAGCCCTGGATGAATGAAGCCCAAGTGCCTGCTCCTGATAATGCTTCTCAGCACCTCTTTGAACTGCTGGATTTGTAAACCAGTCCAAAATCACTCAGGGTCACTGTGACAGACCTTGGTTTTCCTTCAAACATGCTTTTGATGCTAGACTGACCTCAAATAACCATTAGTTGTGTGACTATATCTGAATAATCATAGAATCATTGAATTGTTTTGGTTGAGACCTCTGAGATCATTAAATCCAAACATCAATCCAGCACCATCACAGTCATTAAATCATGTCCCAAAGTTCAATGTCCACATATTTCTTAAACACCTCCAGGAATGATGACTCCACCACCTCCCTAAGCAGCCTTTTCCAACACCTAACCACTCTTGCATGAAATAATTTTTTCTTGATATCCAACCAAAATCTCCCCTGGTACAACTTGAGACCATTTCCTCTTGTCCTGTCACTTGATGCTGGAGAGAAGAGACCAACATTCATCTCACTCCAATCTCATTTCAGGAAGTTTTAGAGAGTAATGATCTTTTCTGCAGACTTAACAACCCCAGGTGCCTCAACTGCTTCTCATTATACCTGTTTCATGGCCCCTTCACCAGGTTTGTTGCCCTGCTCTGGACCTGTTCCAGCACTTCAATGTCTTTCTTGCAGTGATATGGCCCAAACTGTACCCAGTATTCAAGATGTGGCATCACCAGTGCCCAGTACAGAGAATCACCAAGCTACAAAAGGTTCTGTTTGCTGCAAGAAGCACATGCAACACATCTGGCACATATTTATAGCCATCCAGCAAAGACAGCATTCATACAGATGAGCAGCACCAAAGAAAACAGCAGCAGCAGTCTGAAGTCCTGGGCTGATCTCAGCCAGACTCTGCTGCTCATGCTTTTATGGAAAGCTTCCTGCCTTTATGCTTAGAGTGTGATGGCTCTTCCATGCAGGCTGACTCACCCCAAGTGTCAGGAGCCAAAGCTCCCCACCTCTCAATTCCTCATTTATCACATCCCTTCACTCCTTGCTGTCTGCAACTACACAGGCATCATCACTACAGATCAAGCTGAGGAGCCAGTTTTGCTCCAGAGAAGACAGAAATAGTGAAACAGACAATATTTTTTGCTTATGTTCCCATGTATTTCCATCTCATCTTGTGTTTAACACCAGATTAGATGGTCATAACAAATCCCTCTAGCTCTGCAGCCTGCTCATTTGGAAATATTCATTCTTCCTTTAGCCTGGACAAATATGCAGGTAGAAATAAAGACGTGCACGTAACATATGTATTATTAAAGCATGCACATTCACAACTTGCACACCACAGATGCATTTCACAACCTTTCACCTAGATAGCCTCACAAATCTCTTAAGTTCTTCTCTTTAAATTGCCCCTAGATTGGAGCTACAGATCATTATTGATAAAACATGAACTAATGCTCGTAGCATCTCTGTGTACTTCGGGTGAGATTTCGCTTCAGCTAACATTAGCCCACAAAAAGTAAAAGCTTAAGACTAAGCTTCTCTTTATATTCAATAAAAAGTGACAGGCATATCCAGAGGGCAATTTGGCTGATCTATTTCAGTGTTTAGTGGATCAATCATCACAGAATCATAGAATGGCTTGGGTTGGAAAAGACCTTAAAGGTCATCTAGTTCCAACCACTCTGCCATGGGCAGGGTCACCTCCCACCAGAGCAGGTTGCTCAAGGCTCCATCCAGCCTTGCCTTGAACACTTCCAGGGATGGGGCATGCACAACTTCTCTGGGTAACCTGTTCCAGGATCTCACTACCCTTAGTATAAATAATGTCTTCCCAATATCAGGTCTAAATCTGCCCTCTTTCAGCTTAAAGCCATTTTCTCCCATCTTATCTGTACAAGTCCTCATAAATGGTCCCTGCCCAGACAGACAGAGATGTCAAATGCAAAGCATGGCTGATAGGTTAAATGAATTTGAAATGGTTAGGGTAGAATTTAGACACAGTTTCAGAAAGCAGCTGTCTTCAGTGCTGGTGTGTTCACCTGATCTGAAAGTGTACATCTCCATTATTGTCATCCAATAAAAAAATGGTTTGGGTTGGAAAGAATCACAGAATCATAGAATGTTAAGGTTGGAAGGGACCTCAAGAATCATCTAGCTCCAAGGAGCTTTGCAGTAAGAAGGGGACACCTTCACCTAGATCAGATTTCTCAGGGTCCCATCAAGCCTGAATTTGGAATCATTGGAGAACTATTCAGTGCAACTGAGGAAGGAGGGGAGGTGGAGAAGAGACCTTCTGGCTCATTAGGGTTCTCTGGAAGGAGTTTGGAGCCAGATGAGTGTTGATCTCCGCTCCAAAGTAACAAGTGATAGGACAAGAGGAGGCATCACCAAGTTTCACCAAGGAAGGCTCAGCTTAGACATGAGGAACAATTTCTTCCCAAAAGAAGAATCATAGAATGACTTGAGTTGAAAGGGACCTTAAAGATTACCTAGTTCCAATGACTCTGCCATGGGTAGGGACATCTTCCACTAGACCAAGTCTCCAAGTCTCATCCAGCTTGACCTTAAGCACTTCCAGGGATGACTCATTCACAACTCCCCTGGACAACCCATTCCAGTGTCTTGCCACTCTTATAGTAAGAAGACATCTTCTCACTAGGCACTTCACTCTTTCCTTTTCTGGCTTTGGCCATCAGGTGGAACGATAGCCCTAGTGCTCCCATTCCAAGGCACACAAACTATGGAGCCTCCACAGTTTCCTTCTCCAGGCAGAGGAATTCCACAGTCCTTATGTCTTTGGTGCAGGAGCTGAGGTCATGGGTGTGATTCAGCGGCTATGAATTTTGCAGCGTGGGGCTCTCAGAAGGTTAAAGCCATGACTGGGCAGCAGCCTACAGCAATTGGAAAACCAGACACTGCTCTGGCTGACCTGCTGGCAGCCAGACCTCAGCGCAGGAGAACCAAGGCTGAGCAAAGACGCGACGCAATGGGCGAGCAGTCATGGCAAGTGTGGATGTTTCAACCAGAGCGTGAAGTTCACCTGGGGGTCATTGCAGCTGTCAGCTGCTTCTGAGGCTTGATCTAAAACCCACTGACCTCAATACAAAGCTTTCCATTGCTTTCCATTTTGGCAGACTTTGAATTAGTCCCTTGGTGCTAAAGTTTTGAAACAGTATAAAAAAAAAAAAA
>VWZE01011760.1:3659-16335 GCA_013396675.1 Eubucco bourcierii
CAGGACTGCAGGTGGGGTCTGAGGAGAGCCAAGGGGCACAATCCCCTCCCTTGCCCTGCTGCCCACACTGCTCTTGCTGCAGCCCAGCACTCAGTTGGCTGTTGGATGCAGCATGGCAATTGCCCATGCCTCTCCTGTCTGTCCTCCATAAGCCCCAGAGGAGGCCTGGAGTAAAAGGAGGTTCAGGGGAGGGGATTTTATCTGTAACTACCTGAAAGGAGGTTGTGGCCAGGTGGGGATTGGTCTCNCTAAGAGAGTTGGGGCTGTGCAGCCTGGAGAAGAGAAGGCTTCCAGGAGACCTTAGAGTAGCCTTCCAGGATCTGAAGGGGGCTACAGGAAGGCTGGGGAGGGACTATTGACAAGGGCTGGCAATGCCAGGACAAGGGGAATGGGTTTGAAGTGGCAGAGGGGAGATTGAAAGTGGATGTCAGGAGGAAGTTGTTTGCAGGGAGGGTGGTGAGACACTGGCACAGGTTGCCCAGGGAGGTTGTGGAGCACAGAAGCACCCAATGTGATCAAAGATCACATTGGGTGCTTCTGTGCTCCACAACCTCCCTGGAGGTGTTCAAGGCCAGGTTGGATGAGGCTTTGAGTGACCTGTGCTAGTGGGAGGTGGGTTGGAACTGGATGATCCTTGAGGTGCCATCCAACCTTTCCATTCTATGATTCCAGGCTGATTGATTCTGTGATGCTCTGAAGCAGCTCCTGCTCACAGCCTCTCCTGCAGGCTCCTCACAGCACTAGGAGCTGAACCTGAGCACAGAGCTGACCCAGCTGAAAGAGTTTCCATCAGCCTCTCTCAGAAGTGTGGAGCCTGCAGGGATGGGAACAAGCAGCTGTGGTGATGCCAGCACAAGCCTCTGAGCAACACTCCACACTCAGAGAGGCAACTGGACCAGAATAAAGATTCTTAGAGTCACAGAATGGTTGGGGTTGGAAGGCACCTTTAAGATCACCCTGCCATGGGCAGGGACATCTCCCAGGTTGCCTCATCCAAGCTGGCCTTGAGCACCTCCAGAGAGAGGGCACCCACAGCCTCCCTGGGCAACCTGTTCACTGTCTTTGGCTCTGGAGGTCCATAGCATTGTGCTGCAGGGAACTGGGTGATGTCCACTACCCTTCCTGCCACAGGAGCACCAGAGCCAGCTTCTCAGGACAGGAAGAACCACAGAGTCAGAGAATTGTTTTGGTTGGAAAAGAGTTCTGAGCTCATCCACTCCAACCACTGACCACAAAACCACAATATGGGAGAGTTTGTGCTTCAACACATCAGAGGGCTGCAGCAGCTCTGCTGTGAGGACAGGCTAAGAGAGTTGGGGCTGTGCAGCCTGGAGAAGAGAAGGCTTCCAGGAGACCTTAGAGTAGCCTTCCAGGATCTGAAGGGGGCTCCAGGAAGGCTGGGGAGGGACTATTGACAAGGGCTGGCAATGCCAGGACAAGGGGAATGGGTTTGAAGTGTCAGAGGGGAGATTGAAAGTGGATGTCAGGAGGAAGTTGTTTGCAGGGAGGGTGGTGAGACACTGGCACAGGTTGCCCAGGGAGGTTGTGGAGCACAGAAGCACCCAATGTGATCTTTGATCACATTGGGTGCTTCTGTGCTCCACAACCTCCCTGGAGGTGTTCAAGGCCAGGCTGGAGGAGGCCTTGAGTGAGCTGTGCTAGTGGGAGGTGTCCCTGCCTATGGCAGGGGGTTGGATGATCCTTGAGGTCCCTTCCAACCTTCCCATTCTATGAACACAGCTTAGCACCTTCCAGCTCTTCTCACCTGGGTGCCCAGGAAGGAAAGGCTTTGTTCTAAGTGACCTGCTGAAAGACTCCAAGAACATGGAACTCTCTGTCCAGTGCTCTCATCACCCACTCTCTGCCTCTTGCCTATCATTTTCTTCTCCATCCTTCCCTTACTCTGCTGCTTTTGGAGTTGTTGTGGAACTGAAGCCTGCCCCTGGGCTTTCAGAGAGCACTGCTGGTGGGCAGAATTCACTCTCCCTAAGGAGGCTGCTGCTTTGCTGGTCCCACCACTCTCCTTCCACAACAGGAGAGCATCAGCTGGAGCCCAAGCAGGAGTAGTGCTTTGGAAAGCATTGCCTGAGGGGTGACCTCATTGCTGTCTGCAGCTACCTGAAGGGAGGTTGTAGCCAGGTGGGGTTGGGCTCTGCTGCCAGGCACCCAGGGACAGAACAAGGGGACACAGCCTCAAGCTGTGCCAGGGGAGGTCTAAGCTGGATGTTAGGAGGAAGTTGTTGCCAGAGAGAGTGATTGGCATTGGAATGGGCTGCCCAGGGAGGTGCCCATCCCTGGAGGTGTTGAAGACAAGCCTGGCTGGGGCACTTAGTGCCATGGTCTGGGTGACTGCCTGGGGCTGGGTGAGCTTGGAGGGCTCTCCCAACCTGGCTGATTCTATGATTCAGTGAAAACCATTTCATTCTTTTTGTTCAACTGCTATTAAAACACTCCATGGCACACTCCAACTGCAGCCCTCCCCCACCCTGCAGCAGTTTTGCTCTTTCCCCATCCTTTGGATGATGAAGAGCATCCCTGTGATGGACTGGCTAGGGCTGGCTGAGCTCAGAGAGCTCTTCCAACCTGCTTGACTCTATGAGTCTGTGATTTTGCTGAGGCAGGGAGGGTGAAAAGACCTGGTTAGACAGAACTGGTGCATTTCACAGCCTCCTGAGTCATCTCAGAGGGTGCACACCTTGCCTTGAGGGTGGCATCTGCTGGCAGAGCTGCTGGCAGCCATGCAGTGACCTCTCAGAGGGTGCACACCTTGCCTTGAGGGTGGCATCTGCTGGCAGAGCTGCTGGCAGCCATGCAGTGACCTCTCAGAGGGTGCACACCTTGCCTTGAGGGTGGCATCTGCTGGCAGAGCTGCTGGCAGCCATGCAGTGACCTCTCAGAGGGTGCACACCTTGCCTTGAGGGTGGCATCTGCTGGCAGAGCTGCTGGCAGCCATGCAGTGACCTCTCAGAGGGTGCACACCTTGCCTTGAGGGTGGCATCTGCTGGCAGAGCTGCTGGCAGCCATGCAGTGACCTCTCAGAGGGTGCACACCTTGCCTTGAGGGTGGCATCTGCTGGCAGAGCTGCTGGCAGCCATGCAGTGACCTCTCAGAGGGTGCACACCTTGCCTTGAGGGTGGCATCTGCTGGCAGAGCTGCTGGCAGCCATGCAGTGACCTCTCAGAGGGTGCACACCTTGCCTTGAGGGTGGCATCTGCTGGCAGAGCTGCTGGCAGCCATGCAGTGACCTCTCAGAGGGTGCACACCTTGCCTTGAGGGTGGCATCTGCTGGCAGAGCTGCTGGCAGCCATGCAGTGACCTCTCAGAGGGTGCAGACCTTGCCTTGAGGGTGGCATCTGCTGGCAGAGCTGTTGGCAGCCATGCAGTGACCTCTCAGAGGGTGCACACCTTGCCTTGAGGGTGGCATCTGCTGGCAGAGCTGCTGGCAGCCATGCAGTGACCTCTCAGAGGGTGCACACCTTGCCTTGAGGGTGGCATCTGCTGGCAGAGCTGCTGGCAGCCATGCAGTGACCTCTCAGAGGGTGCACACCTTGCCTTGAGGGTGGCATCTGCTGGCAGAGCTGCTGGCAGCCATGCAGTGACCTGGTGGATAAAGGCTGGCAAGTGCAGGACGTTCTGTGTGAAGCATCTCCTCTGAAATACCTGAGGATGAAAGCCCAATAAAAGAAAAGGAAAAGAAAACCCAACCCAACCCCCCCCCATTCCATAAAACTTTATGCTCTGAGCCGTTTGAGTCGCTGGGTTGAGGTTTCTGGCAGCCTTTCCTGGAAGAGGCTCTGATATCTGAAACCTCTTTTGTTCCTCGCAGCTATTTGCATCCCTCACTGAAGGGCGGCAAGAGATGGCCCAGGGGAATTAACCCTGACACGCTGGGGCTGCCCAGGTGCCGGCCAAGCACGAAGCAGAGTGGTTTCAGCCACTGCACCTTCCATCTGCTTCACTACCTGCTAAAACAGCACCTCCTGAGCCATCTGACTGCTGCCCTCCTCCAGCTGAGGCAAACTGCTTTAGCAATGCAGCACTTCACAAGTAGCAGAGCTCTTTGGCTTGGATAAGCCCTCTAGGATCCAATCCAACCAGCAACCCAGCACCACCACAGCCACCAACCACAGCCCCAGGTGCCATGGCCACACATCTCTTGAACCCCTCCAGGGATGGAGACTCCACCTCCCTGGGCAGCCTCTGCCAATCCCTGACCACTCTTGCAGCAAAGGAATTGTTCCTCACCTCCAATCCCTGACCACTCTTGCAGCAGAGGAATTGTTCCTCATCTCCAATCCCTGACCACTCTTGCAGCAGAGGAATTGTTCCTCATCTCCACTCCCTGACCACTCTTGCAGCAGAGGAATTGTTCCTCACCTCCAGTTCCTGACCACTCTTGCAGCAGAGGAATTGTTCCTCACCTCCAATCCCTGACCACTCTTGCAGCAGAGGAATTGTTCCTCACCTCCAGTTCCTGACCACTCTTGCAGCAAAGGAATTGTTCCTCACCTCCAATCCCTGACCACTCTTGCAGCAGAGGAATTTTGCCTCACCTCCAGTCCCTGACCACTCTTGCAGCAGAGGAATTTTGCCTCACCTCCAATCCCTGACCACTCTTGCAGCAGAGGAATTTTGCCTCATCTCCAACCTAACCCTGCCCTTGGTACAATTCCAGGCCTGTTTTGGATGGGGCTGCAAAGTCTCTCTGCCCATCTACACCAAAACATCTGAGTCAATGTTTTCATCCTCTTGGTCTCTGCATTGATCTCCCTCATTAATTACAAGCTGTGTGCTGGCTGCAGGGAGTCCAAATGCTTCTGACCCCACCAAGACAGGGCTTTTCTGGGCTAAAAAAACCCAAGAAGGGTTGCAGAGTGTTGGTTTTGGTGTTGTTTCCCCCTCCAAGCAGTTCAGCTGTCTGGACTGACTGCACATCCTAGCACCTCCAAGGGGAGATGCTGCCTCATGGAACAGAAATGTTGCCCTGGCATTGCTGGGAGGGAGTGGGGGTGCAGGCAGCTCCCCTGCATTTAAAAAGCAACCTGAAGTAGCTAATTCTGTAGCTTTGTCATGAGGTCACCTAAAAGCTTCCTGATTTTCTGGGTAGAAAGATGCTGAGGGGACTGGAACAGCTCTGATGAGGAGAGGCTGAGAGGATTTGGGCTGTTTAGGGTGGAGAAGAGCATTCTGAGGGGGATCTCATCAATGTTGATCAATGCTTCAGGGGTGGGAGGCAGGAGGATGGGGCCAGGCTTTGTTCAGTGGTGACACAGAACAAGAGGCAGCAGGCACAAACTTGACCATCAGAAGCTCCATCTAAGCATGAGGAGGAACTCTTTAAAGGTGCTGCAGCCCTGGAGCAGGCTGCCCAGAGAGGTGCTGGAGTCTCCATCTCTGGACACATTCCAAACCCACCTGGCTGTGTTCCTGTGTGACCTTCTGTAGGTGCCTCTGCCTTGGCAGGGGGCTTGGGTTGGATGATCTCCAGAGGTCCCTTCCAACCCCTACCATTCCATGACACTGTTTGCATCTCCAGGTCTGTGCTACCTCAGCTACTCACAGCAGAACCTCCCCAGCAGCACAGACCAAACCCTGGCTGGGTTGCCACAAGCCCTACAGGTCCTCCACAATTTTCCCTGCTCAAAACCTCAGCTCCTTGTTTTCCTGAGCTCTTCCTTGCTCAGCAGCACAGAGCAGGGCCTTGGACTGGATGATCTCCAGAGGTCCCCTTCCAACCCCTACCATTCCATGACACTGTTTGCATCTCCAGGTCTGTCCTACCTAAGTTACTAACAACAGAACCTCCCCAGCAGCACAGACCAAGCCCTGGCTTGATTGCCACAAGCCCTACAGGTCCATCACAATTCTCCTTGCTCAAAACCTCAGCTCCTTGTTTTCCTGAGCTCTTTCTTGCTCAGCAACAGAGAGCAGGAGGCTAAAGGTGCTTCCTGAACATGACCTGAAGAGCCACAGCACTGCACAAACAGCACAGCATCCAGTGGCTTGCCACAGCACACCCAAGGCAGAGCTTTGGCTCTTTTAACTCACGCTGCCAGGGGTAGACAACATTTTTGTCCATCTCTGATCCACCATTCCAGCTCCTGGATCCCTTGGAGCAACGGGAAGGGCTTTAAGAGGAAAGCAGGGTTGCCAGCAGCTCACATGGCTGATCAAAAAGGGCCTTTGTAGAGAGCAGCTGGGGATGTGGTCTTAGCAAAGGCAAGCAGCATGTCTGGAAGTGCCTCTCCCCACTCAGAAGCAAGTCTCCTTCTGGTTCCCCAGGCCAAACAGAGGACAAATAAAGAGACTGCTGTGCAGAAACCTCTGCAAAACCCCTCAAAGGCTGTGGCCATGGGGAGAGGAGGTGGAGGTTACACTGAGCTCATCTTCATACTCCAGCAAAGACAGTGAGAACATGGACCACAGCTTGCTGGGCTCCTTACAGCCTGCTCCCTGCAAGCAGCAGGGACATGCAGAGTCTCCACGTGTCCCTCAGAGCCAACCCAGCTCCCAAAGCAGCAGAGAACCTCAATATTTATCACCATGGAATTGTCATGGCTGGAAAGGACCTCAAGGGTCATCCAGTCCCAATCTCCCTGCCACAGGCAGGAACACTTCCCACTAGATCAGGTTGCTCAGAGCCACATCCAGCCTGGCCTTAAAATCTTCCACCACCTCCCTGGGCCACCTGTGCCAGTGTCTCACCACCCTCGAGGTGAAGAGCTTCACCCCAAGATGCAATCTGAATCTCCCCACTTCTAGTTCTGCTCCATTCCCCCTGCTCCTCTGAACACCTGACAACTTAAAGAATCCTTTCTGTATTGCTGTGTAGCAACACAAAGTCCCTGCAGCACCTGAAGGACAGCACCAGAGCATGGCTCCTCTTCTGCAGGTTGTCCAGCCTGGAGAACAGAAGGCTCCTGGAGAACAGAAGGCTCCAGGGAGACCTGAGAGCAGCCTCCTAGTACCTGAAGGAGGCTACAAGTGAGCTGGGGAGGGTCTGTGACTTTTGACAAGGACTGGGAGTGACAGGATGAGAGGGAATGGATTGAGGCTTGAGGAGGGGAGATCTGGACTAGAGAGGAGGAAGAAGTTCTTGACAGTGAGGGTGGTGAGACACTGGCACAGGTTGCCCAGGGAGGCTGTGGCTGCCCCCTCCATGGAGCTGTCCAAGGCCAGGTTGGATGAGCCTCGAACAACCTGGGCTGCTGGGGAAGTGTCTCTGCCTGGGGCAGTGACCTTTAAGGTCCCTTCCAACCCACCCCATTCTAGGATCCCATGATCAGTTAGCACAGACACATGCAGTCCTAATTAAAGCTTTGAATCAAAGCTGACTGCATCTGGGGAGCTGCTCCTAGGCAATGCCAGCACAGCAGAATCAGAATTGGGTCAGCTGGAGAACAGCATGGGAAGGTTGGAAGGGGGCTCAAGGAGCAGCCAGTTCCAACCCCCTGCCATAGGCAGGGACACCTCCCACTAGCACAGGGCACTCAAGGCCTCCTCCAACCCGGCCTTGAACACCTCCAGGGAGGTTGTGGAGCACAGAAGACCTTCAGGGAGGTTGTGGAGCACAGAATCACCCAACGTGATCAAAGATCACGTTGGGTGATTCTGTGCTCCACAACCTCCCTGGGCAACCTGTGCCAGTGTCTCACCACCCTCACTGCCAACAACTTCCTCCTAACATCCACTTTCAATCTCCCCTCTGCCACTTCAAACCCATTCCCCTTGTCCTGGCATCACAAGCCCTTCTCAATAGTCCCTCCCCAGCCTTCCTGGAGCCCCCTTCAGGTCCTGGAAGGCTACTGTCAGGTCCCCTCCAAGCCTTCTCTTCTCCAGGCTGAAGAATCCCAAAGTCCTTGTTCCCAGGCTCACCTGCCAGGATCCTGCGCAGCCGAACGCTGCTGTTCAGAGGCAGCACAGCTTGGGTTTGTCCCTGCTCCCTGAAGGTCACCTTCCCAACCAACCTTGACCTTGTGGCTGAGTGGAGTGGGCTCTCTGGAGGGAGCCAAGCCGAGGAAGCTTGAGGTTTCTCCTTCCAGCGGTGCCTCAGGCAGGCATGCATCCTGTTACAGAGAGAAGGGGAGGCTGTGACCCGGGCCGACAGAAAACCCAGCAGCTTCCCCGGCTTGCATTGCCAAAG
Organism: Eubucco bourcierii; assembly: GCA_013396675.1. Lineage (NCBI taxonomy): Eukaryota > Metazoa > Chordata > Aves > Piciformes > Ramphastidae > Eubucco > Eubucco bourcierii. The sequence continues at coordinate 11,803 of VWZE01011760.1, forward strand.
AACATCTTGCACTTATCAACCAGAGGGCCAGGAGAGGTCATCCTTGGGGCCTTTTGAGAACATTCCTGCATCCTCCCCTCGCCCTGCGTAGCCTCCTCCCCTCGCTGAGTGCCGGCCCCGCCGGGCCCGCTGCGGAGCGCAGGTGGCGGCACCGCTGGTCACACCAGCGCCGCTCTGCCGAGCAGGCTGACAGCCAGCCAGGAGCCCAAACCGCCATCTTCCAGGGTGAAAGCTGCCACACAAACCCAGGCCACGGTGGCCAGGGGTTGGTTTGAAAGGGAACACATTTATTCCAAGAAATGGCTGAGCCACCAGGGAACGCTGGAATGGAGGCAGAACATGAGATTCCTGCAGCCTTTGCCAACCCTAGTAGCGGCTGGGGCCAGGGCCAGGTTTGGCACACGCAGGGCTTGTTTTTCAGTCCCAGGAAAACTGCTCCATCCCCTCAGAACCTGGCAGTGGCTACCATGGCCCTGGGAGAACACAGCCTGCTTCGTGGCCTGCGAGCGCAACGCGTGCCGGAGGAAGGCGAACAGTCTGCTTCTCGTCCCAGCTCCAGCTCTGCAGTGGGCAAGCAGAGGCCTCCCTTGCTCTTCTCCCGTGAAAAAGAGAGAACAGAAGGCAAAAGCCTGGGGAAAAACCAAAACCAACCTAGGTGCTACCAACCCTGAGCTCCACTCTGACCCCAGGGATGGAGGATTTCAAGAGATGAAAGCGTGCGGTTGGGTAACTGCACACTGGTGGGAGCTGGAGGGAGCCTGGAGTGGGGTTCCTGGACTGGGCTGAGCTTGGACTAGGGCTTCTGGACTGGGCTGAGCTTGGACTGGGGCTTCTGGACTGGGCTGAGCTTGGACTGGGGCTTCTGGACTGGGCTGAGCTTGGACTGGGGCTTCTGGACTGGGCTGAGCTTGGACTGGGGCTTCTGGACTGGGCTGAGCTTGGACTGGGGCTTCTGGACTGGGCTGAGCTTGGACTGGGGCTTCTGGACTGGGCTGAGCTTGGACTGGGGCTTCTGGACTGGGCTGAGCTTGGACTGGGGCTTCTGGACTGGGCTGAGCTTGGACTGGGGCTTCTGGACTGGGCTGAGCTTGGACTGGGGCTTCTGGACTGGGCTGAGCTTGGACTGGGGCTTCTGGACTGGGCTGAGCTTGGACTGGGGCTTCTGGACTGGGCTGAGCTTGGACTGGGGCTTCTGGACTGGGCTGAGCTTGGACTGGGGCTTCTGGACTGGGCTGAGCTTGGACTGGGGCTTCTGGACTGGGCTGAGCTTGGACTGGGGCTTCTGGACTGGGCTGAGCTTGGACTGGGGCTTCTGGACTGGGCTGAGCTTGGACTGGGGCTTCTGGACTGGGCTGAGCTTGGACTGGGGCTTCTGGACTGGGCTGAGCTTGGACTGGGGCTTCTGGACTGGGCTGAGCTTGGACTGGGGCTTCTGGACTGGGCTGAGCTTGGACTGGGGCTTCTGGACTGGGCTGAGCTTGGACTGGGGCTTCTGGACTGGGCTGAGCTTGGACTGGGGCTTCTGGACTGGGCTGAGCTTGGACTGGGGCTTCTGGACTGGGCTGAGCTTGGACTGGGGCTTCTGGACTGGGCTGAGCTTGGACTGGGGCTTCTGGACTGGGCTGAGCTTGGACTGGGGCTTCTGGACTGGGCTGAGCTTGGACTGGGGCTTCTGGACTGGGCTGAGCTTGGACTGGGGCTTCTGGACTGGGCTGAGCTTGGAGTGGGGTTCCTGTTCTGGACTGAGCTTGGGCTGGGGTTCCTGTGATGAGGTTTCCAGACCTACTGATGGCTGCTTGTGATGCATGTTGATGCATCTTACACATCAGAGTGGAAGAGAATCTTCTCTTTTTTGAGGGCCCTAGCTCCAAGAAGGACACTGAGGGGCTGGAGCAGGTCCAGAGAAGGGCAAGAGAGCTGGGGAAGGGTCTGGAGAACAGGGCTGGGGAGGAGCAGCTGAGGGAGCTGGGATGGTTCAGTCTGGACAAGAGGAGGCTGAGGGCAGAGCTCATTGCTCTCTGCAGCTCTCTGAAAGGTTTTGGTGAGGTGGGATTGGGCTCTGCTCCCTAGGCTCAGGGGATAGAAGGAGAGGCAATGGCCTGAGATTAGAGGGTTAGGTTGGAGACAAAGAACAAATTTCTTTGCTGCAAGAGAGGTCAGGGATTGGCACAGGCTGCACAGGGAGGTGGTGGAGGGCCCATCCCTGGAGGGGTTCAAGAAACTGTGGCCATGGTGGCGTTGGGTTGGTGCTTGGACTGGATGATCCTGGAGGCTTTTCCAAGCCAACCATCCTGTGGTTCTGCAGTTGTCCATCAGGCCTGATGCCCCAGCTCTGGCTGCTGCAGAGCAAGGTGCCAACCTTCCTCTCCTCAACAGACTCATCACTATCTAACCCTGCAGCCAGGGTGGGCTGGGGGCAGAGGGGATTCCTGCCTGATCCCAGCTGGTCATCAGCTTATGGCTTGGTAGCCCAAATAATTCCTCCATAAGCCTACAGCAGCTGATGTTTATCCCAATAATGGGAATTCTGTTGGTGTCTTGCAGCCCTCAGGCAGGTGAGCTGGAATCTCACAGCTACTCCAGCAGCTTTCTGAAGCTTGCCAAGCCCTTTGCCTGAGTCTGGGATTCACTCTTCTGCCAGGCCTCTGAACTTAGAACCATACAATGGTAAGGTTGGAAGGGACCTCAAGGATCATCCAGTTCCAACCCCCTGCCATAGGCAGGGACACCTCCCACTAGCACAGCTCACTCAAGGCCTCCTCCAACCTGGCCTTGAACCCCTCCAGGGAGGGAGCAGCCACAACCTCCCTGGGCAACCTGTGCCAGTGTCTCACCACCCTCACTGCAAACAACTTCCTCCTAACATCCACTTTCAATCTCCCCTCTGCCACTTCAAACCCATTCCCCTTGTCCTGGCATTCCAAGCCCTTGTCAATAGTCCCTCCCCAGCCTTCCTGGAGCCCCCTTCAGATCCTGGAAGGCTACTCTAAGCTCTCCTGGAAGCCTTCTCTTCTCCAGGCTGCAGAGCCCCAACTCTCTCAGCCTGTCCTCACAGCACAGCTGCTGCAGCCCTCTCAGCATCTTGGTGGCCTCCTCTGGACCCACTCCAACACTTCCATGTCCTTCCTGTGCTGGGGGCTCCAGAACTGCACACAGGACTGCAGGTGGGGTCTGAGGAGAGCAAAGCCAAGAGGTAGAATCCCCTCCCTTGCCCTGCTGCCCACACTGCTCTTGCTGCAGCCCAGGACTTGGTTGGCTGTCTGGGCTGTATGTGCACACTGCAGGCTCAGGTTGATATTGCTTTGCCCCCAGCTGGGTGGATCCTCTCCTCCTACCCAAAGATCTGAACCTTTTCACCCATAATGAATAAAGTCCTCTTACGTCTAACAAGATTGACCCCAATCAGCAGTGCTCCATCTGCACAAATTTCAGGGAGCTTCCACTCCACAAAGTCTTTAATTGCCTCAAGTCAATGAAGTTTTGGTGGGGAGCAGCCCCCAGGAGCTTCTGCTGTGTGCTGTTTGCTCAGTTCAAGAGGGCTGCAGGAGAGCTGTGCTGGTCTACACCAACTCCAGGCTGGCTTTGCTAGGTGCTTTCTGGAAGAGTCATTGGGGTTACAGATCTGGGGTTTGGAGGCTGGGATGGCTTCACAGGAGCAAGCTCTTGAGCTCCCCTTCTAACTGATCAATGCTCTCCCTTCCTCCTGCTGTTTGGATCCCTTCCAGCCTAATCCTAGCAGCAGCTGTGACTCAAAGGTGTCTCCATGAAGCCCACGTTGCCAGTCACCAGTGCTGTGGATCCTGTGTGCCATTCTGGGCTGTCCCAGCTGCCTGAAGCTGGACTTTCCTCCTGCTGGATGTGCACATGGACAAGCAGGGCTTGGTTCTGCCTCCTCGGAGCTGTCTTCCTCATGGTGCCTTTGAAGCTTCTGGGCAGCTCTCTTGGTGTACTTTGGAAGCCCGAGGCAATGCTTTCCTTATCTCCAGAGGAATGCAGGCTTGGACAATGCCTCCTGTGCTTGGCATCTAGCCCTGTCCTGCCTCTGCAAGGGAAAACCAAGAGCAAAGTGTGAGTCTGTAGCATTGGCAGCAGCCCCCTCAGTCTTGCCGTGGGTCTTTGAGATCAAAAGGACAAGGCACCGGTGACAACTCTACCTCGAGTGTCATTTCACCTCACAGGCAGTTTCTAGCTGCCCAGAGGAGATCAAAGGTGCAGGAGAGAAACCTGCCTGGCCACATCTTGGAAGCTCAACAGGACCCAGATGCTAGAGCTGTGACATCTGAGAGGCACAGCCACCTGGCACTGCTGCTCCTGGCACTGCTGAGGAGAGGCTCACAGAACCACAGACTGCCAGGGGCTGGAAGTGACCTCCAGAGATAGAATCATAGAATGGGAAGGTTGGAAGGGACCTCAAGGATCATCCAGTTCCAACCTCCCTGTGCCATAGGCAGGGACACCTCCCACTAGCACAGCTCACTCAAGGCCTCCTCCAACCTGGCCCTGAACACCTCCAGGGAGGGAGCAGCCACAACC
>VWZE01011762.1:41172-59497 GCA_013396675.1 Eubucco bourcierii
GAAGTCCTAATTTTGGAAACAGGTTTATGGGGATAACATTTCACATGGTTAACACCACAGACCTGGGATTCCTCACTTACACTAGAATTGAAGGCAAGGGTTGCAGGGGTTTATTGTGCTTTTGATTTAAAAATTCAGCCTACAAAGAACTCATCCAACTGAAAGCTGAAATTGTGAAGGAAATGGGGGACTAGAAAGAGAAAACAAATCTGCTGAACCTTTTCCATCAAAAGGGAAGAGGAATACATTTACAAAATGGTCTGTCTAGTTCATCATAACAAGGATGGCTTTTATCATCTTGGAGAGGGGTTTGCGCATGCCATGGATTAATTTAATTTATTTTTGCGTTGCTCGATGAAACATTTAAGCAATGCATGGAAAATAAGGCAAATATCATGGTAAACTTTGATTAATCTGAAATAATTTACAGTAGATTTAATAATTTTAATTTTTTATTGGTTTAGAGAGATAGTGTGGTTAGCGGAGTAAAGACAAGAAGAAAAATCCTGTAATAAAATAAAGCAAATTGATTGCAAACTCTGCTCTTCTTATATTTCAGTATCTTTCTACATAATATTAAATACCCTTGTGTCATATAGAAAATCTGAATCTACCCATTTCTAGTTTTGTTCCATTCCCCCTAGTCTTACCACTACTTGACATTCTAAAAGTCCCTCCCCAGCTTTCTTGTAGGCCCCCTTAAGATACTGAAAGGTCACAATAAGGTCACCTTTGTCATTCTATGAATAACCTGTTGTGAATTACAATTATTAATATCTGTATGAATATTAATTGTATTATTGATATTAAAAAATTCAGGGAAAATTCCCTCAGGTTCTTTGGATTNGACACATGGTGCTAAGCTCCTAGCCTCAAGGCTTTGTTTTGCTCATCTACTTCAACTTCTGGACCCTGAACAGAAGGAGTGTGAGCAAGGTTTTAAACCAGCCTGGCAGGATTATGCCCTACCAGGACAACCTTGGAGTCTTCTCCTCCCAAGACTGAACAGCTCCAACTCTCTCAGTTTCTCCTCATAGGAGAGGTGATCCAGCCTTCTGATTATTCTTGTGGCTCTTATCTAGACACATTCTAGCACATCCATATCCCTCTTGTAGTAGGGGCTCCAGAACTGGACGCAGTACTCCAGGTAGGGTCTCACCAGTGCAGAGTGACTTTGCCTGAAGCAGGACTAACCCAAACCATCTTCCCTAACATATTATTCATATGCACTGTTTAGATTTTATCACAGAATCACAGGATCACAGAATGTTAGAGGTTGGAAGGGACCTTGAAAGATCATCTAGTCCAATCCCTTGCCAGAGCAGGATCACCTAAAGTAGGTCACACAAGAATGCAGCCCTGTGGGTTTTGAATGTGTCCAGAGGAGGAGACATCATGAACTCTTTGGGGAGTCTGTTCCAGTGCTCTCACCCTCACAGTGAAAGAGTTGTTTTCCTTATATTTATGTGGAACGTCCTTTGCTCCACCTTGTGTTCATTACCGCTTGTCCTATCATGGGCACCTCATTCTACAGTACTTGGGAGTTTGGATCACACAGGGCCAGCCCAATTGGTAGATCCACTGCTGTTAACTAACCAGGTGGCTTGTGCTGATTTTTAGAGGTCTTTCCTCCCTTGGCTTTCAGTATAGTTTTTAGCAGTCTGTTGCAGCATTCAATCTTCTTACAGCTGATACATGTTAAGGAATATGACACACCCACTCAATGTCACGTTACTTGGCCCAGGTGTCTATGCGGCTCTTTGGAAAATAAGTCCCATTGTCAAACTCAATTCTTTCTGGGGTGCCATGTCACAGTGATATTGTTTCTCAAGGCCCAGGATGGTGTTCTGGGAAGTGGCATGAAAATTAAAGATTTGTTGCTTCTATTATTACTCTATTTATATTTCTGTGTTCAAAATACACAAAAAACCCCATATGACAGTCATTGCATGCATACCCCTTCTATTCAGGCTGTCAAAGGATAGAGCATTTTACAATGATGCTAAGGTTATAGGGGACATACTGAATGAAAAGAAAGCCTTCCATTATCTGAATGGAGCCTGTGAGAGGGCCAGGGAGGGACTGCTAACAAGGTCTTGCAGTGACAGGATGAGGAGCAACAGGTTTACACTGGCAGAGGGGAGACTTAAACTGGATGTTGGGAAGAAGTTCTTTACAGTGAGGGTGGTGAAACACTCGCATGAGTTGCCCAGGGAGGCTGTGGAACACCTGGAGGTGTTCAAGACCAGGTTGGATGAGACCTTGACAGACCTGTTCTAGTGGGAGGTGTCCCTGCCAATGGTGGGGGGGTTGGAACTGAGTGAGTTTTGAGGTCCCTTCCAACCTAAACCATTCTATGATTCTATGATCCTATGACTCAAAGTGACCATCTGAAAAAGGACCAGCAGAGGATAAACCCAGAGATGATTTTTGATTATATGGTTTTTGATCATTTGATTTTCTGCATGTTATAAACCTCATGACAACTTGTGGGAGATGACACTGCTCACATTTACAGGTCTGGTTTCACAGAGCAGCTTCTGCAGTATGACTCCCTGGAAACATCCCTCCTGCTGAGGGTAGACTGTTCTGTGTCTGCACAGGGAAGCACCTCTGGGTCCAGTCTTCCACTTGGCTTAATTAGGATAGAAGACTGTTCGGAGGAACCTGATCACTCACCAGGATTGCATGATGAAGGAACACAACTGTAGTGTCAAGAAAAAATAAGAATAGCTCCTACACAATGTTTTTCATTTGCATTTCTGTGTGATGACAGACCATCAACACCACATAATTCACACCTTATTTATGAGAAATCATTGCTTCTTTTAGGAATCATCAGTATGGGTACAACTAGCAGTAGAAACAACAGCTTCAGAAGATGTACTTGCCTGAGAAAAGAGAACAGAGACTTTTACAAAAGAGTCTGCAATACCATTTATTTAGACCTGCCTGCTGGATCTGAAAAAAATTAGTAAGCACTTCAGCTATATCAGACTAGCAGCCATTTCTTGCCCCCACATTTCAGACCTTTCCAATAATGCAATTCTAATATACTTTACAAAGGATATTTAAGTTGTTCACATCTGTGAGAGAATCTAGGCAGTGGATGATGCTGTATCTGTACCTCAGGATCTTCCCAGGAACAGCTTCTGAGTCTATAGGCCCGCCCACCACATTGTTACAGTTCTTTGCAGGTGTGCTGTTCTAGTGACAATGGTGTCTGTGGTGTTTATATGGGCCACCACACCATGACTAGAATAACTTTGTAGAATATTAGTAACACCTCCAAGAAAAACATGTTTCTGATAGCTGCTAAGTAGCCCATCTGGCCTCCAGTTACACCACCTCTGTAATAAAGCCACATACAACAGCAGTGGCATATGGAGCTGATGCAGCAGTTGCTACATGGGATTGCAGAACTTATTTGTGTGATGGACTCAGACACTGGCTCAAATATGGCTATTTAAACACTGTTTAGAGCATGCATTGCATAAATATTGATGATGGATAACCTCTCAAACATGAGAAATGCAGGATAAATTATCAGTAAATATAATTCCTGAGTAGTCTTCATATATTTCCATCTTTCTTAGAGATTTTTCACCTTACGACAATGTCGGGTGTTTTTGCCTGAGGTTGTGCCAGATTTTCATCTTATGATTGATGAGTGAGATATAAAGAGAGTTTGTGCTGGGTCCTCAAAAATAAAATAAAATCAGTTTAAGTAAAGTGGCAGAGTCAGGGTGAACACAGCACAAAAAGACAAGTGGAAAACAGACTCTTTTTCAAAACAGATTTGAGTGGTTTAGGAAATGGGTTATATATGCAGTAGGGGCACAGACTGAAACAGAAAGGTCCAATAAAGTTAATTGACTGGAATTTCATATAGGATGATGTCATTGGTTGAGTTGAATGTGCTGCTGCTGTGCAATACCTTTCTGCTGTCATGACAGCTTCAAAGTGCTGTCTGGAGCAAAGTATTATGGGGTTGAAGTTCGTATTGTAACATGAGAGGTTTCCTGTTCTGATTGCTGTTTCTGGTTTCTGTTTTGGAGGTGTTCATCTTTTCTGTTGTGCCAGTTTCTCTGTGCTTGGGTGGGGGAAAAGGCTTTATTGCTGTCTTCTGCTGCTGCTTCTGCATTTTGCTGCACATTTTCTGCAGAGGTCAAGGTAGTGTACTTAATATATGTTTTAGCGGTGAACTTGGCAGTGTTAGATTAATGGCTGGGCTTCATGATCTGAAAGGTCTTTTGCAACCTGAATGATTCTATGATTCTAGTTGTGTGTTGTATTGTGTTATTCCCAGTAAAACTCTTTATCTCAACCCTTTATCTCAGCCCAGAAGGTTTTCGGGGTTTTTGTGTTACTTTTCCTCTCATCTGTGGAGAGAGAACGGGGCTTGTGAGTGCAGGCTATGTTAATCCAGAACGAATGTATATTTACTTGATTGATACATTTCATCATATAGATGAACATCACTGCACTTTCTGCTTGGAGGGTGGATAAGGGTGACTGCAGGGAAATCCCGTAATTTCTGTACCTTATAACTAAGGTTATAGTGATAGACTTCACCATACTGATGGAGACAAATAGATGGCATTTTTAAAGTAGGTCTTTCTTATTTATAAAGAAAAAAAGATTTTAAAAGCATTTATTCAAGCAATTAACAAAAATGATGAGAGGTTGCTTCTGTAAAGAAGGTCTTGTGATCACTGGAGCCACAAACTAGAATATGGCATCATATGGTGTTAAAATAATGGGAAAATCTTTGCTTTTTGCAGAGTGCAGCAGGGCAAAGTTATCTTTCAAAAATGTGCTAAAATTAAAGAACAGATACTGAATCTTCCATCTTCTTGTCACACTAGATGTATAGGTGTAATGGGAAAAGGAGGTACTGATAAATATTTCATAATTGCATCAGCATTAAGATCAGAGGCAGTGTTGCATTCATTTCAGAATCAGGTGGCTTGACTGAGTGTGATGGAAACTATCAACAGAAGATGTATTAGTAGTTGAAGGCTGATTCACAAATAAGTTATTGATTGAAAAATAATTATTTTCATTGTTTCATTCTGAAACTAGTAAAGTTAAAAACAAACAAGCACACGACAACACAGAATAATAACTCAGTTTGAGGCAGTAAATAAAACAGCATCACTTTGTTGAAGTGCATAAAAGCTGCACAGGCTTATGTCTTATGGCTCAGTTATGTGATATCAATAATTGGTTATTAATTATTATTAATATTTGAATGTTTTGGGTTTTTTATTACTAATATTAAAAAATTCAGGGAAGTTCCCTAAGATTTGTTGGATTTTTGGTCGACAGGAAATAGTTGCACAAAGGATATTTAGGAACACGGAATTAAACAGTTTAAACAATCAGAACTTGGAAATAGGAATGCGAAAACAGGAAAAATTTTAACTGTGCTTATAGAGGTTTAATATCAACTCTAGCATATGTACTCATGACACCTGGGTCACTGAGTAAGTTTCCCCGTATAAGAACGCTTCCAAAACTCACAATAATGATCCTGCAGTAAAATACAAAATATTCCAAGTAGAGGGGAAGAGAGAGAGAGAGAGAGAGGGGGAGAGAGGGAGAGAGGGAGAGAGAGAGAAGTTACAAACGAGCCAGCCAATGTAAGCGGCAAACACGTGGCCACGAACAATTAACCAGTTAACTAGATGCTAAGGGGTACTGCAGAAAGGCTTGCAGTCTGAAAAGACAAGGATGCAGGAAAGGCTGCAATACAGGAAAGGCGTGGCTTCTAAATCACCCCCCATTAAATAGACTGTTTTGAATATTAAACTGGCCAATAGGCACTAGCATCATTGTCCTGCCCAATGAATTCAAAGCTTTGTGCATCATGTGACCACACAGGCTCATTGAGGGACTGTACCAGACACCTGGCATGCAGTGCTAAGCTCCTAGGCTCAAGCCTTTGCTTGCTCAATCTACTCAACTCCCAGACCCACAACAGGAGGAGGAAAGCAAGGATTTAAACTGGCCTGGCAGGACTTATGCCCTACCAGGACACTCAGTCCTGAATGTAGGTGAAAAAAACACTGCAGGAGGCTTTATTCACAAGCCATCATGCTTCATCAAAAACAATGTGGCACAAGTGGGTCTATGAGAGATACACAATATTTTTATTCTTTATAATATCAATAATTGTTTCACTAACGAAAAAGTTAGTCACTGGTAATAAGAAAGCAGCATAAAAACATTGCACAGTTCTAGAGACAAGACTGGGAAAGACATGTGGACTACTGCATCAGCACCATGAAGACCTCTGTAAACTCTGTGTAATCTGGTACATGGTCAGTTAAATCATTCTTCTAGAAAATTATTTCTGTTACTCATCTTCTCTAAAAGGAACTTTACTCTGCAGTTCTTTGTGCTCACTTTCATCAGTGTAGTTTGCGCAACACGCAAAGCAGAGCAGACTACAAGGACAGCCTTATATCGCACATTCAAGTTCAATGTAACCAGTTAACAGAACAACAGCTGGACCACTATGTTCTCTTTGTGGCCGTTTCTCTGTATCAGAACCTCAAACTCTTTCCCTGTAGATGATCTTGGGATCACAACTATTGTGAGAGATGGTCAGTGCTGGAGTAGCACGCTAACAGGGTATTGGTTCTTATGCATTTCATTTCTTACTCTAGAAACATGCATGCTCTTGGCTGTAGGTGAAGACCATGAGCTAAAATGAGTATTATTGAGTATGGTAAAGATATTGTTAATGTTAGGGAGAGAATCGGAAGCAATAATGCATGGTAATCTGTAATCTTCCAAGATGAAGAACTTTGGGCGTGAGAGGCAGAGACTATAGGTAAAATCTTAGGTAAAAATAGGTTCTTAGGAAGTCTTCTATGAAAAAAATCCATACCATTATTCTGTCCAAATGTTCATGTATTCAATATCTCTTGACATTGAAGTTACTTGAGAATTCTCCTACTGCTGGGTGTGAAGACGGTTGAGAAACTCGAGAGCTCTTCAGCAGAAAGTCTCATGTAATTTCTTCAGTGCAGCACACAAAAGAGAAGCAATACACACTTACTAGCAACACAAACTCTCATAAGCACTTCTCTGCATAGCATCCAAACTAGTTGCAGGACCTACTCAAGCCTTTCTGTGCACCAATGGAAAGCACTTTGTTGTAAGGCAAACTTTATCAAAATAAACCACTAGCCTCATTTGTGCAAAGCATGTAACAAAATGCTTTGATGCAGAAATCTTTAGACAGTAGGAAAATACCTCCATCCACACAACATAGCACGTTAGCAAATATACACAGTAAGTTACATTCCTGTGTCCTTAGCTTTGGTGATCAACAAAGTGTTAAGACAGTTTAAGGTAAAGTGTCCAAATAAGTCAATGGTAGAAAGGGAAGTGTAAATCTAGTTCTCTGGTTTAGCTTTTACAGCATATAACCTCCTGAATATTAGGTTTTCCCATCAGCTAATTCAATCTAAAAGCCACGACACAAGATACAAGCCTTTCTGTTCCATAATAAAAGGTCTCTAATTTTGAATAGTGTGCAGTTTCACTAATGGAATGAAACAAACAGCACAGTATCTACGAGGAGCTTGACAGTCAAGTTTCAGATTAGATTTAGTTAGGTTTTCAGATTAGAAATTCTTATTAGAGAAATTTGCCACTGACAAAGGATCTATTAATTCATAAATCAACAGTGTAAAAATTTGTTTAAGGTTGAAAAGCATATATACCTAAGGTCCAAGACTCATGACTCCCTCCATTTCATAACTGTGTGGTAAAAATAGATGGGTGTATAAAGGATACCTTACTAGAAATATTTTTATTTTTAAAAGTTAGAATATCGGTAAACTGTTAAATAAAGTCAGCTCTGCAGTGTAGCTTAAATATATCACTTGCTTGATAAATAGCACACATTTGAAGAGCAAAAGCAGACAGCTAAAATATTCTGTAATGGTCAGTGTAAAAACAGACCTGTTTTTATAGAAAAAAAATGTTAATAGAAACAGATCTTTTAATTTTTCCATCAGAATTGATCATAGGTGCTGTTAATAAAATCTTTCATTTGAATATACCCTGTAAAATTACAAGACTTCGATTCTTTGAAAACTTACTCTTTAAGGCTAAAATTGTGTTTTCATTGATAGAAAAGACTTTTCCCCACCATTTTATATCATAGGGTCTCATACTAGCTCTTTTTCCCCCTACAGTGGCTTATGTCAGATACTTCCTTGGAAGATTAAACACTTTCACAACCTGTTCAAGATGAAGATACTGTATCATGTATAAGAGGTTAAACCGAACCAACAGGCTAACTTGTCTGTTTCGCCTAACATAGAAGTATGGGGAAAGCAATACACAAAGAATCATAGAATCACAGAATCATAGAATGGTAAGGTTGGAAGGGACCTCAAGGATCATCCAGTTCCAACACCCTGCCATAGGCAGGAACATCTCCCACTAGTACAGGTTGCTCAAGGTCTCATCCAGCCTGGCCTTGAACACCTCCAGGAAGGGAGTATCCTGTTCCAGTGTCTCACCACCGTCACTGTTTCTTCTTCATCTAAAGCTGCACCTACAAGTGGGCAGTAGCGTGCTTTATAGTATAGTGTAGTGTTCATGATAGCTGGCATCTGGTTGGATTCCTTGACCTTCAAGGTATTCTCCAACCTTGATCATTTGAATGATTTTAAGAGCCCCAACTCTCATAGCCTGTCCTCATAGGAGAGCTGCTCCAGCCCTCTGATCATCTTCATGGACCTCCTCTGGACCTGCTCAAACACTTCCATGTCCTTCCTGCGCTGAGGGCTCCAGAACTGCACACAGTACTCCAGGTGGGGTCTGACAAGAGCAGAGTAAAGTGGCAGAATCACCTCCCTTGCTCTGCTGGCCACACTTCTCTTGATGCAGCCCAGGACTCGGTTGGCTGTCTGGGCTGCATGTCCACACTGCAGGCTCATGTGGAGATTTTCATCAACCCAGGCCCCCAGGTCCTTTTTTTTCCTTTACAGGAAATGTTGAAGACTTACATCTAGAAAGAAAAGATCCCATCAGGAGTAAAATCAAGGCAAGTCTGCATCTCATTAGTACATGAAGAGGGTCCAGGCCAACCTCATGAAATTCAACAAGGCCAAATGTAAGGTCCTGCACCTGGGTAGGCATAATCCTAAGCACAAATACAGGCTGGGTGGTGAATGGCTAGAGAGCAGCCCTGAGGAAAAGGACCTTGGAGTCTGGGTTGATGAAAAAAAACAAAAGCTCCTGAAACAGTTTATATTCTTTACTATTCCCTACTAGTGTATATAAACTGCAAAATACCACCCACATCCTGTGTTGCATAGAGAGATCCAGTAGATAACTGTCTCATAAGCACCAAAGGAGATCACTTTGTTTCTTTAGGGCTGCATCTGACAAGTGACGGCCCAGAAGTGGATCACAAAGTGACAGGATCATAAAATACAACAAACAATAATTCTTCTCCACATCTCATCATTCACAATGCTCAGACCTTCAGCACAAAGCATATTCTGATTGCAAGAGAAGTGCTCTGTGCAGCACACAGAGAATAGACATGGTGAAAGTGCTTCATCCAGCAGGTATTGATACTGGTGCATGTGACCAGCTCTGGCAGAAGGGCAGTTTATCTGGGCTTACATCAGTGGTTACCTCCAAGTCACCATGGACATCATGTCTGCTTAGCAGGATGTCAAAAGATTTGTACCTCTTGTTTGAATACACAGCAGTGAGCTGTGTTCTTTTCCTGGTTTATTTGCTGTCCCAGATAATCCAGTTCTGCAGCTTGGAAGATTATTCTCAGAACAGTGACAGCAGCACTGCTGTACTCATTTGAGACTGTTAAATTATCACTATCACAAAACCACTTCTCTAGAGTTGCTATGAAATATCATTAAAAAAGCATTTCAAAAAGTGCAAAGTAGGTGTCATGCTTATACCTTTCCTTTGATGTTTGCGCTAGGGTAGTACTAGCATGTACACAGTGTTAAGGGGAAGAAGTCTGCAGATAGTGTGTTTTGCTTCACTTTTTCATTTATAAACAACTCATCTCTGAACACTTTTGCAATGCAATACTTTTAACTGTGTGCATTGCACAGGATTCTATAATAATGCAAAATCTGGTGAGTGTTTAATGCCTGCTGAATTAAAAATCCCATGCCTTAACCTCTATACTGTATACACAGATGTCCTTTCACTAATTGTTAGAAAGGATTTTAGTCTTCTTTAGATGCCTTCTTGATTCTTGCCTTAGTTTTTAAACAAAGCCTAAGAAAGTTAGAAGACTCTTCTAAAATATATTTCAAACCTTGAGTATTCATCAGAGTAATAAGTATTTAAAAACACCTATATCCTACAAGCAATCTCACTACTTTGGAATCCTAGAAAGCAGACTTCATCCTCTTCAGAAATTTGCTTGGGACAGTGTCATGGGATAAAGACTCGAAGATAAGAGGGACCCAAGAAAGATGGTTGATAGTCAAGGACCATCTCCTCCAAGCCCAGAAGCAGTACCTCCCAAGAAGCAAGAAGGCAACCAAGAGTTCCCAGGTCCTCCTGAACTTCCTGGAGCAAGAGAGTCTATAAACACAGATGGAATGAAACTTGGCTAAAATAATAATTTCTTCAATGACAAAAAGAGAACTAGGGAAGATTTGAGACCTATCCAAAGAGAAAATGCATGAAACTCAGTGCAGAAAAATCCCAAGTTTACACACAGGGCAAGGACAAACCTTGAACTGGTTATCAATGGTCAGTAGTGAGACCTCGAAGTTGGCACAGGATTTTGCACCAAAAAAAACAACCCAGTAGCTCCAATTTCAGAAGTCAAAAAAACAAGACATATATTGGGAGCTTTCAAGATAGGAAGAGAGAACAAGGCACAAAATGTAATTGCATCACTGCACAAATTCTTTACTTGAACTCTACATTTTGAATGCTTTGAGCAGTCTGTCATGGGTTGAGTTGAATCTGCTGTTGATATTTAATACCATGCTGCCATTACACCAGCTTCAAAATGGAAGTGTTGGTCAGAACGAAGTATCACAATGTTTGAAGTTCAAATTGTAACGTGAGAGGTTTTCTGTTTCAGTTGGTGCTTCCACTTTCTCATTTGGACTGTTACTCTTTTCCACTGTGCTGGTTTCTGCATGCCATCTGGGAGGGAGGAACCATTTTATCACTGTCATCTGCTGCTGTTTCTGCATTTTGCTTCACATTTTCTGCAGTTAGGCTAAGGCAATTGTGTGTTGCATGACCTCAGTAAAATCTGTTATCTCAATCCAGTTGTATTGGGGCTTTTTGTATTACTTTCCCTCCCATGTATGTGGGCAGGTGCGGAGGGCCTGTGAGAGTGGGTTGTGTTAAACTGGGACAGTCTGTATTTGGCATCCTAGCACACAGCTCAAACGCAGGCAATTTGAACCAAAGAAAATCGATTTAGGCAGGAGACTAAAAGGTTGTGATGACAAGAAGCAAGATGATGAGAGGATTTAAGTAAGGCTTGAGGCTTGTTAAGACAGTTATATACATGCTTCTTTTCCTGTAGTGTGTTTTCTATGTTGACAAGCTAGTGAAATGTTTGGGAAAAGTTTGTTGTCAACCTGGAAGTTGTTGAGAGACAGAAATCACTAGGATGTGCTGAGGCCTGGCCCATACCTATCAAGCTCTTCTTGGTACTTTTCAGAGTGCTCAGGAGCAAGAAAAGGTCTCTGGCCTACAGACAGACCAATAGATATGATAGCTGCANGGGGGTGGGAGGGGGGTGTAACTGTTTTATCACTGTCTTCTGCTGCTGCCTCTGCATTTTGCTCTGTGTTTTTTGGGCAGCAGGAGCTCTGGGAAGTGGGCTATATTAATCCAGGAAACAATCCTGATAGCTCAGTTTCAAAGAGAAGTATTAGAACTGGTATATTTTTGCATGCAGATACAAAGATACTAAAAATTATGAAACAACTTTCATGAGAGGAATGGTTGAGCATACTAAATTTAGATAGCCTGGGAAAAAGTGCTTGACTGAAATGACAGAAACATACAAGATCATAATTATCTCAGAAGTGGATAGAGACTGGATTTTTCCTCTGCTAGCACAAATAAAGATCATCAAATGAAGGTAGCTGGAGCCAGTAACAAGAACAATGTTAGAGAAAAAACAATACTTGACTTTGCTCCCATCCAATTTGTTGCAGTCTCTAAGCTGTAAGTCTGCCAAAGATTTCTTTTTAACCATCTGAAAGTTCTTAACAAGATTGTGCATGAAGAGTGACATGAACCAGTTATATATACTTCCTTGTGTGTGGCTGTACTACTCTGGTCCTTCTCATCACTCCATGTGCTCTCAGGACTGCATATATCTAGGCATGCTTCAAAAACATCAGAAAAGCAGTAGGACACTGAGGAATCAAGGCATGGAACATATGTTTCAGAGAAATCTTATTCACAGTTCCTAGTAACCTCAACCTCACAGTTGTTACAAGAGCTAAATACTCATGATTTATGCTTCAAATTTACTTCTGAAGGCATTCTAAGCTTTATCCTTTCCTTCACTGAGTGGATTTGTAAAGTGCAATAGAAAATGTAAAAGTTTAATGTAAAAAAGATTTCAAAAGCTTTCATGCAGTGTTAGCTAAATAATATAGCAGTTCCTCATGTCAGAGCACAAAAAGCCATAGCAACCATTGCCACAACAGTGGTCTTTGTCAAAGCTATACCTGTCACATGTACCTGAGCACTCCAAGATTATGAGGTAATAGCAGCTCACTTTCCATGTCAATAGTAAAATGTGCCTATTTTGCCTATTTGAAGAAAACAGAGGTGATGTCCCCTCCACCACCAATGGCCGAGTGTCTGAATGGGCTTATTTGAGACACACACACACACACACACACAAAAAAAAAAGCAAACAAAGCAGCAGTACAACTCCCAGAATAAGCAGACATAATTTTCATTATTGTATTCTTGGTCATTCCTCTATATCAAACTGACAGTGTCCAGCAACAAGTCCTGCTCCCTGACGTACGATCCTTAGGAACTTCCTCACTGAACCCATTTTACATGTTTCCTGTTGAATCTTCATTTCTTAGTGCAGCACTTCTCCCAATAGTTCAGTGTTCTAAAATCAGATTAATACCTGGCAAAGGGTTTATCTTTATATTTTTCAAAGCTTTCCCAGAAACAAGGAGCAAGCCCGTTTTGGGGTTATGAAGAATGCACGAAACTAGGGAGGACTTTGGGAAGTAAGGAATGCACATTAGATATGCACAGAGGTGCCAAGGGATGCCAGAGGGACACAAACTATTAACCCACTACTAAGAGTAAGTCAATGCTAGCAACCGTTGTGTGGAAGCTGTAATGAACAGAAGGGGTGATTCACACCTTGGCAGAGCTCACGCACTGTTTGTTCTTGGGTATTTGCCAGGCACCTTCCCAGAGAGAGCTGCTCTGACAAAATATTGTCCACAGTGTTATCTATAGCACCTTTCTTCCCATGTCTACTGAACCTGTCACTCAACTTATCTCCTGTATAATGTGAGGAAAAGAATAGCACAAATTAAACAAGCAGGCACTTCTCTCTTACCAGCTTTGAAAAGATGACAGGTCTACCTAGAAATATCAGAACCCAAATCTATATTAAAATTTCACCAATGACTTTTGGAGCAGAAATTTCATTTACTCAACAAGAAAGAAAGGAAATCAAAGGAGAAAATTAATTATATAGGGTATAAGATTTGCTTTCTCATGGCAAGAGGCAGTCAGGCCACCAGAGGCAAACAGGTTTTGGGCATGCAGAAAAAACATGGAGCATGTGAGCTGGTTTGCAGATGAAAAATAGAGCGGGACAAAAGGGGATACAATAAAAATCCAGCTCCTACAGATGAATACAACAGTGCTAACCTTCTAGTATAAGCAGTCTGAGGTCAGGTTAAAATGCTTCATCTCTTTGTTTTCAATAGTATACTGCTCCTGCAGGTTAGCATTCCACTAGGAAGCAGCATTGTCCATGGGATTCTAACTATATTCAGAATATGGAGACCAGAAAAATGAAAATTCTCATCTAAGATGAAAAATGCATTTTATTTTGTCCACAGTGGTGAACAACAGTCTCATATGTTTAAAAATTAACACCATGTAAAATGGAAGCATTATTAAATGTCTTCGTAATTGTTTGCAATACATTGAGAATATGATTTTCCAAGTGCTCTACTAGATGTGGACTTTCCATCCCTGATGCTTTGTCTGCTTTAGCTCTTGAGTAGATCTACCACAGCATCACAGCCAGACAACACAGGGCAGATTTTAATAAATATTTAAAAATCAAATGTTGGGAAAATCCGGTCCTTTAAACTGATCAGATTTTAGCTTAATTTCAGTGGCAATATTAGCATATTATTATTTTAGGAATACAAACTCTAACTTTGAATGAAATGGAAAATGTTCAACATTTCTGATGAAACAGAATTATGCTGATTTGAAAAGGATTTGTTTGTGTGTTTCAACATGTTTTGTCAACATAATAAATCTAAATTGTTTATTTGAAATTAACTTCAAAATAGTTCTGAAGAATTTATTTCTTTGTAATTTTTACATCTTTTCTTAAACTGTCATGACATCATTACTAAAAATGGTTTGTTTGGGGTTTTATTTTCTGTGAATATTTGTTATCATATTTAGATTTAAAGTTCATTCTTGTAAAACTTTGTGGTACTACAGCAAACAAAGGGAGAACTTTGACACAGAACAGCAACTGTATCATAACAAAGTAGCAGCAGCAGCTCTTATTAATTTTACAAGTAAAATTAACTCTTACAAGTAAAATCAGAGCATGTAAACATTGCATGCCAGCAGAAGTGATAGTATGAAAGAAAGATTTTATAGGCTTAAACTACTTCTAATAGGAAAAATTAACACTTTCGCATTTTAGAAAATGAAGAAAAGACGTAGAACAAACTTGTCCATTCTAAATCAAACTAAAATATATATTACCCAAAATACATTTCGTGAATTAAATTGAAAATTTTCTTCTTTCTGATGGTTTCATTCTAACTATTTGCGATGCTTCATTAGAAGAAACAAGTCTGAAAAAAAAATTAATCTGATACTGGAATTCTATTGAAAGATAACATATTCCATAAACAAGGGTAAGGGAAGGATCCTGCTACCCAGCAACAATTCACTTGGATTCTTGGTGCCATCTTTCACAGTGAATGAGGAAGGACTTCACATCAACAGCAAGGGAGAAAAACACTGTTGACTGAAGAGGACCAGTTTAACCAGACCTTTGAGTATGGATTGGTGAGAAACAGCTCTATCTTGAATTCAAATACTTTGGGGTGAGACTACATCTTTATCCTGGTTTCTGAGAAAGAAGTCACCTAAGCAGGACCTAAAAGGGGTGGCAGTTGAGGTGCCTAAGTGGGGTTGTAGTGCCTGGTTGAGGTGTGATGAGTACCCAGTGTGACCAGTCTTGGTACTAGGGAAGTCATACCACAAGGCTAGTAATGGAAGGTCTCCTTCTCCCTTACAGTCCTTCTGTACAGTCCACATCTCCTTCCCAGCAGTGAATTAAAGCATGATGAAACCTCTTATCCACATCCCACAGAGCTCATCTGGAGAAACAACTGCCCAAGTGGTTTGCACAGTAGACTTTTACCTATGAAGCCCAAGGCTCATAAGAAACCTTGCTGTAATGCATAGAGGACAGGTAGTTGAAATGAGAATTGGATTGTTCTCAGCACCTGACTGCTCTTAAACTTCAGAGATCCCTAGTCATATCTTCCCTAGGTTACAAAAGAAGTGGGTTTTTGGTTTTGTTTTTTGTTTTTTTTTCATTTCCTTGAAACATTACTAAATGCCCTAACAGTCAACAATACAGCAGATATTAATAAGCAGCAAAAAATATGTTTGCTATTGTCAATATTTATGTCCAAGTTGCTTGCCTGTTTCTCCCTACTGCAAAAACACACCTTATGGTTCCTTCCAGACCGGGAGTTATCAGTCAGTCTCATCAATCGTCTCCAAATTCTCACCATTTCAATTTCCTCTCATTTTTCTTGATGTACTCTCATAGAGCCTTTCAGAGCAACTTGATGTCTGCAGTCTGTGTCAGCAGCTGCTGTGTGCAGTGGAGTTCATAATCTCAGAGCCAGCAAATCAGATGAAGAAAGAACAACTGCATGAAAGGGAAATTGTTAGTTATGAAGCTAATAATTTCCCCTATTCCTCTTAAAATAAGAGCGGCAGGTAGTACAGTGCTCTTTAGCACCCTGGACAGTCACCATAAATGTTCAAATGCAGCTGACTTGTCAGACACATTGCTGTATAGCACCAGTAACATCTGAACAAACTTACGAAAACAAGAATTGCTGTATGTGACATATTTCTTTCCATGTGTGGAGAATACCTCCATCTTTCCAGCTCTTTAAAAAATATTATCAAACGAGAATAGTACTGAGTTTGAGGAGAGAGAGCAACAAGAATTATGTTAAAACTTTCTGTGGTAATTTGGCAGAAGAAAAAAAATCTGCTTCTCATACACACTACCTTTTTGTAAGAGCATTTTAGTAAAGTAGCGCTTCAAACATCTGCTTGCAGTCTATTTAGTTGACTTCTACTGTGAGAGAAAGAAATAAAGCTGAGTCTAAACACAGAGGAATATAGTGTTGATGAAACCTATATAATTTTAACTCTGTGTATACATTGATACAATTTAAGAGTTACCATTTTAAAATTCACACTCAAACCTCCACATTGTATTCCACATTAGCAAGCCAACTCCTCATTTTTAATGGTTTTCTGTTTCGAAAATAAGTGCCTTCTTTAGATTCTTCTCTCAACCCTTATGTTAAATAACCACTTTTCATGTATGTAAGAGTCACTCATTAAAAAAAAAACCACATTAAATGTTCACTAATTCATAGAATCCCACTTATAATTAGCTATGACGGTTTGGGAGTTCCCTGCCCCACTACACTTTGTAAAATGACCCAGACTAGAACTCAGCCGGCTGGAAGTTAAGTGATGAAACTATATTTACAGCTCAGCACAATGTACAGCAGATATATACACCATATACAGAATATTTACAGAAATATACAAGTAAAAGGTAATACAGAAACACAACTCCCCTCTCAGAAATCAGAGACCCCAGGAGGGGCTCCCAACCACCCTTCCACCTTCTCCCCACCCCTGTACCTTACCCTAAGGTTTGCCTTACACATAAGGTAAATTAGGAGGACAGGTCAAGGGGTTAGAAGAAAAGTGGTTAGTGAGGATTAATCGGCAGAGGAGCCAGAGTCCAGAAGCTGCTAGATCGCCCCAGTAGCTGCTGTTCCAGCAAGAGACAGACAGAGACTGAGACTTATCTCATGTTTTGGTTATTGTTCCCAAACAAATTTCTTAGCAAGCGTATGAGTGAAGTAGACATCATGATGTTTTCCTTTCACAACCTATAGTGTAATTTTCTTATTAAAATATTCTTGTTAGTTACCTGATAATGAATAATGAGGCTGTCCACCTCAGAAATTTTATTAGATTTTGTGTCTCTGCACCAACAGTACTTCTTACAGAAGGATGACTGAAAGCTTTCTCATGCATAGTAAATTAATTACACTGAGTTTGTGTTGGTTCTTCACTGATAGTGAAACCGAAAACTTACCGAAAACTTAGCTGAATCTGAATTTACAAAATCATGCTATGTTGTGAGCAGCTAATTGCATCTATTTGACAACTTCCTCCTTTCACCATTATGCTCTACTCTGGTGAGACTCCACCTCAGGTACTGCATCCAGTTCTGGAGTCCGGATTACGGGAAAGATATGGATGTGCTGGAGCATGTCCAGGGAGGAGCCGTGACGATGATCAGAGGGCTGGGGTACCTCTCCTGACATACTGAAACAGTTGGGGTTGTTCAGTCTAGAGAAGAGAAACCGCTGAGTAGACCTTATTGTGGCCTTTCAGTAACTGAAGGGGAGCTACAAGAAAGCTGGCAAGCAACTTAAGAAATCTAAACTTGTACAAGTCCATGGGGCCTGACGAGATCCACCCACGGGTCCTGAGGGAACTGGCAGATGAAGTTGCCAAACCACTGTCCATTGTATTTGAAAGGACATGGCAGACTGGTGTAGTTCCTGCTGATTGAAGAAGGGCAAACATAACACCCATCTTCAAGATGGAAAAAAAGGATGACCCTGGGAACTACAGACCAGTCAGCCTCACCTCTGTGCCTGGCAAAATCATGGAACAGATACTGCTGAAGGCTCTGCTAAGGCAAATGGAAAACAAAGCGGAGGTGATTGGTGGGAACCAGCAA
>VWZE01011763.1:15207-35339 GCA_013396675.1 Eubucco bourcierii
GGAGGGAGGGAGGAGAATAGGAGGAGAGGAGGAGGAGAGGAGGAGGAGAGGAGGAGAGAGAATATCTCTTTTCTTCCCCTGCCTTCCTACTGGTACAGATAATCACCCAGTTGAGAGATTTGTTAACATCACCAATACCAAATTCCCTCTAGGTCTCCAAACAGGTGGCTACTGCCTGACCATCAAATGTGATGTTACTGGGAGACCAATGAACACCAAATTCAACCTCAACATCTCACCTTGAGCAGATAATCCTCCTTTAGTTACCTAAATCTCTCCAAATCTGGGCCATGCATTTCTGGGTACCCCTTTGTGGCAGAGTTGAATGTACCAGTGTTGGAAACAGGTGGAAATCCCACCAGGCTGGGCTCTTCTCCCAACTAACAAGTAACAGGACAAGAGGAAATGACCTCAAGTTGCCTCAGGTAAGGTTTCAGTTGGATATTAGAAAATTTTCTTCACTAAAAGGGTTGTCAAGACTCGGACCAAGCTGTCCAAGGAAGTGGTGGGGTCACCATTTCTGGAGGGATTTAAAAGCCATGGAGATGTGGAGCTGAGAGACTTGGTCTAGTGGTGGGTTTGTTGACAGTTCTGGGTTAACAGTTGGGCTTGATGATCTTAAAGGTCTCTCCCAACCAAAAAGATTCTGTGATTCTTTTAAATTAAGCAATAGATCTTGGCAATCCAGGGCTGGAGCACCAAACATGAGAGCAGGACATCTTGCTGCAGATCCACTGATGGGTTGGCTGGAGCACCAAACATGAGAGCAGGACATCTTGCTGCAGATCCACTGATGGGTTGGCTGGAGCACCAAACATGAGAGCAGGACATCTTGCTGCAGATCCACTGATGGGTTGGTTAGGGGATGGAAAAACAGGAACAAAAACACAGCACCCAGACACAAAAGGGGTTACCATCCCTGATTCCTCATCCCTGGAGGTATTTCAAAGATGCAGAGATGTGGTGCTGAGGGACATGGTTTAGCACCAGCCTTGGCAGCAGTTGGATTTGATGATCCTAAAAGTCTTTTCCAACTGAAACGTTTCTATGATTCTACATAAGGAATGAAATCACCCATGTTGGGATGCAGTAGGACCACAGAGCTCAGCTTTTCTTTTCTCTAGGCTGACATCCAGGCTAGACATATATATATTCCTTGACAGAGGTTTGGGAGCAATTTGACCTGTGCTAATTCTTCACACACACCCCCCCAGCTGGGGGAAAGGCACACACCAGACATCAATCTGCCATGCCTCCATTTCTTGTCCAGCTGCATGCAGTTCCTTAGGAAGAGGCAAGCCTGTCCTGCTCTGATTTATCATACAACTTTAATAAGTGCATTTTATAGTTTAGGTCATATCCTTTCACAAGTCTCATTATTTTAGACAGGGTTTATAGCTACAAAAATGTGCCATCAAAGTGCCTTTCTCCAGTGAAGTCAACTACCCCTTCAGTTTAAACCTCCCTCATGACTTGGAGAGAAGGAATTTTGTTTGTCAGTGTTGAATAAGACATCAAGATGACAACACAAGTGCCTAAAAAGATGGGTAAAGTAATTGTGGCTGCAGCTGGAGTCTATTGAGTGTGGCTCTAACATCGCTTACTCCCCCAGGAGGGTTGGGATGTTCTGTCTATTTACAGCCTGCCAAATCCTGCCCCTGGGGGAAAAGGCTCTAAGTCTGCAGGTCTGTGCTTGGCTCAGTTTTGGCTTTACAGAGGAGTAAAGGAAAGCAGAATTGGACTTGGAGCTGCTGGATTCTTCCACAGACCAGCTTGGTGTCAAGTGAATTCAAAGCTCCGTCAGTGTGCATTGGGGTCAGAACCTTTGTTCTTATAGAATCATAGGATCATTTCAGTCAGAAAAGGCCTTTAAGATCATCAAGTCCAACCATAACCTAACCCAACCAAGTCTCCTGCTGAACCATGTCCCTCAGCACCACCTCTCTGCATCTTTCAAACACCTCCAGTGGTGATGATTCAACCACCAACTCTTTCTCCAAGTAAAACTGGAGTTAGAATTGGAAAAGAACCCGAAACCAGCAATGGTTGCCAGATCTCAGAAAAAAAGTTGAATCTGAATTTAGTTCCTAGGACTTGGAGTTCAAACTAAGGCAGGGATTGATCCAGCTATAAACTCCAGATCAAACCCACCTGGATTTTGCGAACATCCTGGCACATCAGCTAGCTCCACCACATGGCCTCCTTGCTATATAAAAACAAGACCAAAACTCAAACCATCCTTACTTAGAACCAGTGAGACTTCCCTTTTCCCCACACCACTCCCTTAGCCATCCCTCTCCAAACAGACCAAGTACCTCAGACTGAAACCAAAGGCAAAGTGAAATTCCTTTCTCGGCAAACCTAGGGGGGAAATCATCACATCTTTGTCCAAAGGTCACAAAGTGCAGGTATTTGGACTCTGCCACTTTAAACCCATTGCCCCTTGTCCTGTCATTGCAAGACCTTGTCAGTAGTCCCTCCCCAGCCTTTCTGTAGGCCCCTTTCAGATAGTAGCCTTCGAGTACCCCTCCCCAGCCTTCCTGTAGGTCCCTTTCAGATAGTAGCCTTCCAGTGTCTGAAGGGGGCCTACAGAAAGGCTGGGAAGGGATTACTTGCAAGGTCTGGCAGAGGGGAGATTTAGACTGGATGTTAGGAGGAAGTTCTTACCAGTGAGGGTGGTGAGACATTGGCACAGGTTGCCCAGGGAGGTTGTGGCTTCTCCCTCCCTGGAGGTGTTCAAGGCCAGGTTGGACGAGGCCTTGAGTGAGCTGTACTAGTGGGAGGTGTCCCTGCCTATGGCAGGGGGTTGGAACTAGGATGATCCTTGAGGTCCCTTCCAACCTTACCATTCTATGATTCTATGACTCATTCTTCCACCTCTATTTGTTTCTGCTGAAATCTGTATGTCCCCAAGTCTTTATGCCCATGCTTTGTGTCCTCAGCTGAGTTTAGCAGTCTCTACTGCCTAACTTTAAACTAAGTTTAAATTTGAGCTTACAAATGTGGGGGTTCTCATTAAAAGAGGAATTTGGTTTGGTGCAGCATTTTGGACAGCAGTGTCTGGATATGAAAGAGGTGGTCCCCACCACTTTTTGCTCTCCATTGAGGTAGGGAATCAACCTTGACTACTGCCAAACATTAGCAAAAGCAGCACATCACATATTTGACCCTGTAGCTTCTAAAATAGGTGGGGTGGGACACTACTAAAGGGAGGGAGGTTACAAACACCTATCAACTTAAGTGGAGCTGGATTAGGAAGCTACAAAGGACTGGAGAACAACACAGAGAGGTAAACCAGTGCCTCCAGGAGGGCAGACCTGCAGGAGGTCCACGAGTGCAGCACCCAGGTTCCCACCTCAGCATCAAGCCCCATCCTTCTCACCCTTCAAGGACACCACCACAGCTCACCAGCACATGACAGTCAGTTCAGGAGACCTTTCTGCAACAATGGGGTGACCAAGGAGAGAAACAGGACCTTTCAAGCAGGAATCCACACCAAAAGTTGGGGACAATCCTGTTCTCTGGCCTTTGTATCCATGATCCCAGCTGGACAGACAGAGAGGAAACCACTCTGAATTTAAAAAGGCATCCCAAATTAGCAAATCTAAACCAAGCCGGACCAAAAGATTAGCTCAACCTGCTTAGGGCAGAGTAAATGTTTGCACAGTAGTCCCATTTTGCTCTTCCAGAACAGATCCTCCTCATCCCAGCATACAAGCCAGGAGATTTCATCACTCAAATATACTCAGAGGTCTATCTTCACCATGATGACTTCATGTGGATCCTGCCTCACTCTTTTCTTTGCCTTACTTGAGAAAGAAATGGAGATCTACCTTCAGAGGATACATTTCCTCAATTTTCTGCCCTTCAAAGCGAGGTGAAGTATGGGGATCAGGACAAGCTAACAAGGTCAAAAAGCTGCAGGTTGCTCCCCCCTTATCCAGCCAGGAAATGCATCTCTTCCAGCCATGAAACCTTTGTCCTTCTCCATTCCACTCAATCAAAGATCTCTTTGGAGCCAGATGATGAAACCACAGGAAGATGTATTTACTCCATCATGTTCAAATTTTCACATGTTCTCTTTTTCTCACAAGCACAAAAGCTGGAAAGCTGTGTTTCTAGTCAACTGCCACCCAAAAACCTCCAGCAAGTAAGTGAGGACATGAGCTCCACTGTAAGTTGAAAGCAGCCAAGCTCATAATCCACAGACCTTTAACTTTCCTTGCTGGGACCAGAGCCACTGGTCCTAGGCTGCACCTACCTTGAGGAGGCTGCAGATGATGTCCTCTATGCTGCTTGAGCTTTCTCAGCCTTCTGCAAAAGGCACTGTAGAGCAGAAGTTGTAGATGAGTTAAGTGGGATTTATAGACTGAATTTGCCTGCTGAGTAGGCAGCTGGAGAAGGCATTAAAAACATTTAAAAACACTAGATGTTTTCATATAGGATAGAATCAGGGTTGGAAGGGACCACAAGGATCGTTGGTGAGACACTGGCACAGGCTGCCCAGGGAGGTTGTGGCTGCTCCCTCCCTGGAGGTGTTCAAGGCCAGGTTGGACAAGGCCTTGAGTAACCTGTAGTGGAGGGAGCAGTCCCTGCCTATGGTAGGGGGTTGGAACTAGGTGATCTTTGAGGTCACTTCCAACCTTACCATTCTATGATTCTGTGGTCTACTTCCAACCCCCCCACCAAGGATCTTGCTATGTTTGCTGAGCCCTTCACCAAGAGTGGAAAGGGTTGACCAAGCTCACACTGACTGCCTGAGGGGGTCTCTTTTGGCCATGCAGTGGACTTTCTGGCATGGCATAGTGAATGCAGCAGACACAAGCAATCCTCTGCCCCTAGGAATGAATACACACAACTGGGTCATGGCTACAATGCCTGGGTTCTGGTCCTGGAGCTGTTTTTGCAGATGCTGGGCAAAGCACCATTTTTGATAAGGCTATCCCTCCCCTGTATTTTAAAGGTGCTGCCTGTGACCACAGTGTTTAAGGGTCCTTGCTCCACAAGGAGATTGACAACTTCTCCCAGGCAGTGAGAAATGTCCCACTACAGCTTTGGCAGACAAAAAGGAAGAGAAACTCTGCTTGATTTCCACAGCCACAGAGTAGGAAAATGAGACCACAAATATTTTCTGTAAGGCCTAATAGGATGTATGTACATCCACTCACAAATATTTTCCCTTCAGCTAAAACCAAGACATCTGCTTTTGAAACCACACACAGGGTTCCACGCAGCAATTATTTCTCATGAGCCTATTGTCAGCATTCCTGGAGAGACTGAAAGGCTGTGTAAATGTGGTGCTCAGGGCTATGTTTTACTGGTGATTTGGCAGTGTTGGGTTAAGGATTGGCCTCAATGATCTTAGAGGTCTTTTCCAATTTAAACAATTCTGTGGTTCTATAAAAGAGGAGCTGAGTGAGTTACAGCTCCGTTGTGGAGCTGCTTTTGTTCTGTTTCACATATCCTTGCTCTTGAGCAGTGCTGTTGCTTCTGCCACACCTGCAGACCAACTCCTTTGGGGAAGGTGTTTCATCACATGCAAGGAGATGGTTGATAAACTGAGAGATACAAAAGACTTCCAAAAGTGAGAGCACAGCTATAGAGAGTGGACTGTGGCAGTTGCTCTGTGCTTGCCAATCACACATTGCATCCCAGAACGAAGCACCAGTGAGCAAAACCCCAGAGAGCAGCTCCTCTCCCTCCAGAGGTGCTCCAATTGAAGCTTTTAATCATGTGGATTAAACACTACTGTCCTCTGTGGCAGGGCACACCCAAGTGCCTGCCCCACCGAAGGTTTGAATTGGTTGTGAAACTGTTCTGCTCCCCCCACACACCTCTGGTTCCCGGGTTTTGGAATGTAAAAGTAGGTGTCAAGTACCTTACCCCACCCCCACAGGCTTGAAAGGGGGAGAGCAAATCACCCCAATAGGGCAATGGGACCCATTATCTGGGGGACTTTGAGAGGACTTTGAGGAGACTGCTTCATGGGACTTTAAGCGGGACTTTAAGGGGTACTTTAAGGAGACTGCTATGTGGGACTTTAAGGGAGGCTTTGAGGAGACTGCTACGTTGGACTTTAAGAGGGACTTTAAGAGGGCTTTAAGAGGGACTGTTACAAGGGACTTTAAGACAAACTGCTAGCCATGGACTGCCAGCATGGGACTGGTAGCCACGGACTGCTAGACATAGACTGCTAGACACGGACTCCCAGTGTCGGACTGGTAGCCACGGACTGCTAGACACGGACTGCTAGACATGGACTCCCAGTGTCGGACTGCCAGCGTGGGACTGGTAGCCACGGACTGCTAGACACGGACTGCCAGTGTTGGACTGGTAGCCACGGACTGCTAGACACAGACTGCTAGACATGGACTGCCAGTGTTGGACTGGTAGCCACGGACTGCTAGACATGGACTGCCAGTGTCAGACTGGTAGCCACGGACTGCTAGACACAGACTGCTAGACATGGACTGCCAGGGACNTGCTAGACATGGACTGCCAGTGTTGGACTGGTAGCCACGGACTGCTAGACACGGACTGCTAGACATGGACTGCCAGTGTCAGACTGGTAGCCACGGACTGGTAGCCACGGACTGCTAGACACGGACTGCTAGCGTCAGACTGCCAGCATGTGACTGGTAGCCATGGACTGCTAGACACAGCTAGACAAGGACTGCCAGTGTTGGACTGCCAGCATTTGACTGGTAGCCACGGACTGGCAGCATCGGACTGCCAGTGTGGGACTTAGACCTTCACTTAGACCTGGAGCCAGTCTTTGAGTCGGACCTTGAGGGGCATCTGCAAGAGCAGGACGAGATAGCACACAGTACCTGCTCTCGACCCTCAGGTCCTGTGCTGCCCCACGATCTGCACTTCAAGGCACTGCCGTGCAATACTGCCAACAAGGAGCCAAGGGACTGTCTCCAAATTCCTACTCTGCCATGAGTAGCACAGACGTTCCCTAGGGCTCCAGGCTGCCTTTGTTCGTAAGTGCAGCAAAACTATTTTTTATAGCAAACCTTTTCCAAGCGTTCTGATTTCTCTGAATTACTAAATTCCCTGTAAGCATCCTTGTGAAAGATTTTCCTGACCACATTTCTGAACCCCATCTAACTAATTTTATAGAGTTGTGGGCAGGGCTTTCAGGAAATAAAATAACTGCATGTTCTATAAATCCTGCCTGTGAATTCCCACAACCAAGTCAGCTCACAGCCATCATTGCCATCAGCCTCTGTCATGGCAATGGAAAAGGAGAAGTGTATAGGTCCATATGAATTGGATCTGATTTTAGATGGATGTCATGACCCCGTAATATATTCAAGATCCTAAGATACAGACACTGGTTTAGCCATCAAAGCACTTGGGGAAGTAACCGCTCTGTGAAATCATGGGCTTCCAGTCTGTGCATAGTGGGTGTTTTAGCACCATGTTTTCAGCTCTGAACTTTCAGGAGGATGAGATGAAGCTGTGATTCATGGTTGGATGGACTCTTGTTTCCATGGAAAAAGCTATGTCCTGGATGCTGTGCCTTAAAATCATTGAACCGTTTGGGTTTGAAGGGAACTTTAAAGGTCATAGAGTCCAACCCCCCTGCAATCAGTCAACAGGGACATCTGCAACTAGATCGGGGCTCTGCAGCCTGGAGAAGAGAAGGCTTCTAGGAGACCTGATAGTAGCCTTCCAGTATCTGAAGGGGGCCTACAGGAAGGCTGAGGAGGAACTATTGACAAGGTCTTGTAATGACAGGACAAGGGGCAATGGGTTTGAACTGGCAGAGGGGAGATTGAAACTGGATGTTAGGAGGAAGTTCTTTGCAGTGAGGGTGGTGAGACACTGGCACAGGTTGCTCAGGGAGGTTGTGGCTGCTTCCTCCCTGGAGATGTTCAAGGCCAGGTTGGATGAGGCCTTGAGTGAGTTGTACTAGTGGGAGGTGTCCCTGCCTATGGCAGGGGGTTGGAACTGGATGATCTTTGAAGTTCCTTCCAACCTAAACCATTTTATGATTCTATGACTAGGTTGCTCAAATTCACATCCAACCTGACCTGAGACATTTCCAGGGATGGGACATCTGTCATCTCTCTGGGCAACCTAGTGCCTCACTACCCTCAGGGTAAAAAAATGTCTACCTTGAATCTAACCTAAATTTTCCCTCTTTCAGTTTAAAACCATCACCCCTTGTCCTTTAACAGCACTCCCCATTAAAAAATTGCCACCCCATAATGCTGTATCCTTCATTCACACATGGCTGTACTCATCCATGTCCAACTATATTCACATTACAAAGTCACTCAGTCCATAATATGAAGTACATGGGCCCAGGGAAGGATCCACATAGGACCCCCCTGCTGCCATCACAGACCCTCAGGACAGGATGATCCAGGTCCACCATGCACCAGCACATTGCCCATCTGTGGCAAATTTCTTTCAGGAATTAAAAAATCCACCCAGTTAGTGCTAAGAACAGAGTGAGCCTGTTCCTAACACCACATTAAGATGCTTAGTGTTTCAACAGGCTTTTCAGATGTTTCTGGCTCCTGTAAAATATTTTAAGAACACTGATAATATTTATCATGTGGTTAGGGATATTTGGGCTAGAACGAGCCCTAAGCCAGCTGGCAAAAACCTCAGGAGCCAAGTAACTCCTCTCTCTCCGTTGTGAGCTGCTGTCCCACTCTCACACACTGCCTGGACCGTCCTGGGTGATGGGAAGCAACACTAAGCCCTTTGGGAAAAGGTTTTTTTAATGATCTACATGACTTAGGCACACAATGCCCCATAAAGCCAGGGAGGTTTAAAGCCAGATGTTTTAGAGCAACTCCAGCATGTACCAAAGCAAACAGGTTCCTGGGAGGATTTGCACAGAGCCCCAGGGATTCACAGAAGCATAGAATGCATTGAGTTGGAAGGGACCTCTAAAGGTCATCTCATCCAGCAACCCCCTGCAGTCAGCAGAGACATCTTCAACTAGAGTAGGTTTTTCAGAGCCCGACCTTGCTTCCAGGAGCATCTCTGGGCAACACGGGCCAGTGTTTTACCACCCTTACCATAAAAAATATCCTCCTCCTGTCTAGTCTGAACCTTCCCTCTTCCAGTTTAAGACCATTACACCCTGTCCTGTAACAACAGACCCTGCTAAAATGTCTGTCCCCAGCTTTCCTATCAGCCCTTTTTAAGTACTGAAAGACTACAAGAAACCTTCTCTTCTCCAAGCTGAACAACCCCAACTCTCTCAGTCTGTCCTCACAGCAGAGGTGTTCCAGCCCTCTCATCATTTTTGTGACCTTCTCTGGACCTGTTCTGACAGGTGCATGTCCTTCTTGTATTGATAGGCCCAGAGCAGGACACAATACTTAGAATGAGATCTCACCAGAGCAGAGTGGCAGAATCACCTCTCCTGATCTGCTGGCCATGCTTCTTTTGATGCAATTTGCCTTCTGGACTGCAAGTGCACATTGTTGGCTCATGTTCACCAGCACCACCAAGTCCTTTTCTTCAGGGCTGCTCTCCATGCCTTCATTGCCCAGCCTGTGTTGGTAAGAGGTATCGCCCTGACTCAGTTGCAGGATCTTGCACTTGTCCTTGTTGAACCTCATGAGGTTCATCTAGGCCACTTCTCCAGCTTGCCTAGGTCCCCTTGGATGACATCCCATCCTCTGGCACATCAACCACACCATTCAGCTTGGTGCCAGAGAACCATAGAATGGTAAGGTTGGAAGGGACCTCAAAGATCATCGAGTTCCAACCCCCTGCCATAGGCAGGGACACCTCCCACTTGAACAAGTTGCTCAAGGCCTCGTCCAACCTGGCCTTGAACACCTCCAGGGAGGGAGCAGCCACAACCTCCCTGGGCAACCTGTGCCAGTGCCTCACCACCCTCACTGCAAACAACTTCCTCCTAACATCCAGTTTCAATCTCCCCTCTGCCAGTTTAAACCCGTTGCCCCTTGTCCTGTCATTGCAAGAGCTTATCAATAGCCCCTCCCCAGCCTTCCTGTAGGCCCCCTTCAGATACTGGAAGGCTACTATAAGGCCGTCTGCACACTCATTGAGGAGGACACTCAATCCCACATCTATACCATTGATGAAGATATCACTATAACATGAATTGTCTGTTGGGAAAAGGTGTGACAGCTCCCAGGGCACCGCTCAAAGCAGGCACTGAGTGGGTTGGAGTCACTGGGCTTGGAGAACCCATTGTGACCGTGAGATGCCACCACCTCACTTGCCAAGAGCATGTCCTCCTGCTCCAGGGGCTGCAGCAATGTCCTATCATGGCAGCACCTAGCCAAGAAGCTTTGTGTGACTCCATTCTTTATTAAGAACCACTTGAGCAGCTCCCTAGGAGATGTCACTCAAACGGCAGCGGTGCTTGTTGGAACGTGCAGCCTGCCAGTGGGAAGCTGGAGTTTGGGTAAACAGGATATTCCCTGCAGGGAGCACTTGCATCTACATCCCCCAGCAAGCAGGAAAGAGGCAGATTCCTGGAGCAGAGTGTTTTCCACTCACAGATAGAAAGAGGTGGACAGAGCCCCAGGCTGTTCTTTTCCTGTTATGTCAGCAAAGATTTAGGTGTTTGGGTTGCCTTTTTTTTTTTTTTTTCCCTCCCATTTCTCTTTGTTATTCCAGATTTAGTTGAACCTCTGAGTGTGCCACAGCAATTTATTGGGATTTTCACCCTGGCTTCAGGCTGTGGGATGTGTAGATGTCTGCTTGTGCACGTGCATTAGCCCGGGGTTGATTTTGAAAAGCACTCCCTGCTCAGAAAGGGCTCTCACAAAAGCAGGGCCCCACGTGGTGGCAGAAATAACACTGAGGAGAAGACCACCAGCTGAAGTCTCAGGTCATGCAAACGACTGTGCAAACCCTCCCTTGCTTTTTTTCCCCATATATTACTTAGAGGTTCACTCACAGGGCACAAGCAGCATCCAGCAGTTGTATGCAAATCTGCACAAGAAGAGACATGGACCTATTGGAGGAGGTCCAGAGGAGGCCACCAAAATGATGTGAAGGCTGGAACTCCTCTGCTGCAAGGAAAGGCTGCATTGGGGTTGTTTAGCTTGGAGAAGTGAAGGCTCTGGGGAGACCTTCTTATGGTCTTTCACACTTAAATGAGTAAGAAAGATGGAAACAGGGTTTTTTTTGCAGGGCCTGTTGTGACAGGATGAGGGGTGGTGGTTTGAAACTAAAAGACTAGATACAAGGAATGAATTTTTGATGTTGAGGGTGGTGAAGCCCTGGCCCAGGCTGCCCAGAGAGGTGGTATCTGCCCCATTCCTGGAAGCATTCCAGGGCAGGTTGTTTGAGGCTCTGACCAACCTGCTGTAGTTGCAGATGTCCCTGCTGACTGCAGAGGGGTCAGACTAGATCACCTTTAAAGTACCCTTTCAACACAACCCATACTATGAAATCCATTCACTTGCTTTCATTTATATTGATAAGGTCTTGCTACAACAGGACAAGGGGCAATGGGTTTAAACTGGTGGAGGGGGGATTGAAACTGGATGTTAGGAGCAAGTTCTTTCCAGTGAGGGTGGTGAGACACTGGCACAGGTTGTCCAAGGAGGTTGTGGCTGCTCCCTCCCTGGAGGTGTTCAAGGCCAGGTTGGACGAGGTTTTGAGTGAGCTGTGCTAGTGTGAGGTGTCCCTGCCTATGGCAGGGGGTTGGATCTAGATGATCCTTGAGGTCCCTTCCAACCTTACCATTCTATGATTCTGTATTTCCAGTTTGCAACTTCTAACTGCTGCTGGAGTTGTAAGCCCTGAACAGAGCATCACTCTCAGTACTATCTCACCTGGCACATCACTAGCTCTCAGGGGCCATCCAAACTGGTGGTGCCACTCTTGATCTTTGTGGAGTTGCAGAAAATAAGCCAAAGAGGAAAGTCAGGTCTACAATTAGATCTCCCACTGAGCACTGCAGTGTCTTCACCATACCATTCTTCTCAGGAGGCTGTGAACAGTGTAATTAAGCTGTAAGGCAATCAGGTGAATGTGCTTATTAGGAGATGATCACACTCCCAGGATGTCAGCAGTTGTAGGCCTGCCCAGGGAACCCAAATCCCCCGGGGAAGGAGATTAGCAGCTGATAAACAGTCCAGGCAGCCTTTACTTTTTTTGGTAACTGAGCCAGAAGAGGATGGAGAGAGGAGCTGGGAGGCTGGAGGGCAGAAGGAAGTGGTGTTTACCATCTCACATAGCCAGGTGTGTGATGCACTCCAAAGCACAGCTCTTGGAGCAACACAGTCAAGTCTGGGCTAAGCCAATGATTTTTTTTTTTTTTTTTAAATTTTTTTTAAACCATAAGAGCAGGAACACTCCACAATTAATTACAGGATTTCAACAAGCACTTATCAAAGAACCATAGAATGGTAGGGGTTGGAAGGGATCTCTGGAGATTGCAGATACCAACTCCCCTGCCAAAGCAGGATAACTTTACCATCCAGCACAGAGGAGGAGGAGGAGGATGGCACAAAACATAGAATCACAGAATGGTTTGTGTTGGCAGGTACCCTTAACAGTCACCCAGTCTAATCACCCTGCAATAAGCATGGACATCTTTAAATGGCACTTTTAAATCCTACAGTGTCCATAGAGGGGATGAATTCAGCAGGAAGGAGAAGGATGGGACTTAGAGCACTGGGAATTAGAGCTCCAACTGATATTAAATTAGGTTTGGCACAGCTGTGCTGATTTATGGTAGGTGAAAATCTAGGCTGAGATGGGAAGAAGCATCCAGCAGAGAGGCACAGAAAGACTTCACTGCTAAAGGATGGTGCAGCTTTGGTGCAAAGGCACAGGGTGACATCTCCCTCTCCAGGGATTTAAAGGGCTCAGCTAGACAAGAGGAACCAGCAAAATCCCATTTCAAGAAGCAGGTTGGATAGGATCTCCCCCAAACAACCTTTCTGACAGCACCTGTGTGGTCCATGATTGAGTGTTTCACACTCAGCACAGTGTGACTTCCCATTTGTCCCCAGCTATCTAAAGACACCAACCTAACATGATGGCACAGTTTGTCAACACACCTAGACCAGCAACCCATTCTGAGTCTCCATTTTGCCAGGGCAAATGATGTCAGCTGTCCCCTTGTCAAGGCAGGCACCCTCATGCTCCTTCAGCAAGCCCTAGTGTGGCCACTGAGCCTTCAGTTTGCTGCCACACAAATTATTACCAATAATAAACCCAAACAAGAAGCTAGTCAGTGGTGTGAAGCACACTGAGGGGCTTTCAAACCCATTTCTGGCAGGGCAAGGAGTGGAGCTGGTGTCCCGTGGGGTGGGCAGTGGAAAGTACAGCCAAAGTGTGTGTGCAGCTGGGGAATAGCTTCAAAAAAAGCTTGTGGTTGAGCAGACCTGCTCCATCTCTCCTGGCCACCACCACAGCAGCACTGCTCACCCTCTGGGCTGAGCCTTTCGGAAGGCAACAGCTACCTGGCCAGTACCCAAAGCTTAACGATGAAAGGAATCTGAGGCAGTTACAAATTTCCCTGGTATCTGAGCCTTGGTCCACTCATGTCCCTTTTCAAAACCCCATCCAGCAGTAGCCAACACAGGCCTGGGAAACAAGCATTGCTCTATCAGCAGCAGCACCCCTCAGACATTGGTGCTGGTCCTCTGGCACCTCAAAACATTCTGCTCCCACAGCAGCCAGTTCCAGCAGAACACCATTCCACCATGGGTGTGTGTATCAATCACAGAATTAACCAGGCTGAAAGAGACCTCTAAGATCATCAAGTCCAACCTATCACCTCACCCTTCTAATTAACTAAACCATGGCACTAAGTGCCTCATCCAGCCTCCTCTTAAACACCTCCACCACCTCCCCAGGCAGCCCATTCCAATGCCAATCACTCTTGCTGTGAAAAACTTCTTCCTAACACCCAGCCTAAACCTGCCCTGGTGCAGTTTGAGACTGTGTCTTCTTGTTCTGTCACTGTGTGCCTGGCAGAAGAGACCAGCCCCGCCTGACTATAACCTCATTTCAGGTAGTTATAGAGAGAAATGAGGACTGCCCTGAGCCTCCTCTTCTCCAGGCTGCACACCCCCAGCTCCCTCAGCCTCTCCTCACAGGGTTGTGCTCCAGCCCCCTCACCAGCCTTGGTGCCCTTCACTGGACACATTCAAGCATCTCAATATCTCTCTTAAATTGAGGGGTCCAGAACTCGACACAGTACTCAAGGTGTGGTCTGAGCAGTGCTGAGTACAGGACCCGCTGCTGCCAATTACCCTTGATATTAGAGCTATCAAGAGCTTGTAAGAGTCTAATTAGAAGCAGGAAGAAGAGATGGATGGGTGGCAGTTGGAAGATTGGAAAGCATGAGATGCTGCAGGTCAGCAGGGAAACTGAAGAACATGTGCAACAAGAGACCTTCACAGGCATTACTAATCTGGACCCTTTAACTGTGAGTTTGGAAGAAGGTTTTCCCATCTGTCTTCAAAGAGGGAGGGCCAGAGCTGGCCCAAGAATGCCGGAGCAGGACTACTACCCACCTCTGTGAGGCTGGCATCAGCTCTCATACAATAATTTCCATCTTCACTCACTGCAGGGAACCTCCTGGATGAGGGATACACATCACAACACGTTCCTGGCCCCTTCTCTCTCCTGCGCTTGCTCAGGCCAGCAGCCCCAGGGGAGGATGAATTTCCATTACCGCTTTCAAGCCTTGCTGCTGGTTATTGCTTACCGCTGTATCAGCCATCAAAGTTCCCATGAAAACAGTGAGTAGGACACAAATTGCAAATTAGGCTTTAATTAGAAGCTGGCACCTGCTTTCTGACCAAGAAATACAATGAAGACGTCTCGATGTTGCTATGGCAGTCCAAAAAACATAGATTTGTGTCTCAGGACCCTTTGAAGACAAATTTACTCAGCGCTATAAACTTGTATGCCAAAGTGATTAACACTTTAATGCTAATATCAAGCTGGACCAGTTACACACATTTTATTCATTAGAAGGCATCATTTTTCAACTGTGCCTTATCAGTATGCAAATGAGCTTTTGACTGGGTCCTGGGCTGCTCCCAAAAGCGCCGCCAAAGTGAATTCAATTAATGCAATTTACATCCCAATGTGACACGCGAGGCTCTGCGGGGCTTGATAAGGCAGCCAGATGGGAGCTGGGCTCCCACCACAGCCCTCCCATCACCCTCTGCCTCTTTCCAACTTCCTCCAGCTTTGCTGGGGCACCCCCCTGAAGAAATGTGATGGTTTGGGAAACTGGAGAGCAGCCAAACAGAAAGGGATCTGGGGGTGCTGATTGACACCCACCTGAACATGAGCCAGCAGTGTGCCCAGGTGGCCAAGAAGGCCAATGGCATCCTGGCCTGCATCAGGAACAGTGTGGCCAGCAGGAGCAGGGAGGTCATTCTCCCCCTCTACTCTGCACTGGTTAGGCCACACCTTGAATATTGTGTCCAGTTCTGGGACACTCAATTTAAGAAGGACATTGAGGTGCTTGAGTGTGTCCAGAGAAGGGCAACGAGGCTGGGGAGAGGCCTGGAGCACAGCCCTATGGAGAGAGGCTGAGGGAGCTGGGATTGGTTAGCCTGGAGAAGAGGAGGCTCAGGGGAGACCTTCTTGCTGTCTCCAGCTACCNGGTGAGGAGAAAGTTCTTGCCTGAGAGAGTCATTGACTGCTGGAATGGGCTGCCCAGGGAGGTGGTGGAGTCACCATCCCCGGAGCTGTTCAAGGCACATTTGGATGTGGCAGTTGGTGCCATGGTCTAGTCTTGAGGTCTGTGGTAATGGGTTGGACTTGATGATCTTTGAGGTCTCTTCCAACCTTGGTGATACTATGGAAAAAGCACCCAGACTAGACTCAGCCAGCTGGAAGTTAAGGACTGGAGCTCTATTTACAGCTCAGCACAATGTACAGGCAGAGATATACACTATAGACAGGAATAGTTACAGACATAGACAAGTTAAAGGTAATACAGAAACACAACTCCCCTCCCAGAAATCAGAGTCCCAAGGAGGGGCTCCCAACAACCCTTCCATCTTCTTCCCACCCCTTTACCTTACCCCAGGGTCTGCCTTACACGCAAGGTGAGTTTGGAGGATGGGACAGGGGCATTAGTGGTAGCTGCTCCATTCATGGAACCATTCCAGATCAGGTTGGTTGGGGCTCTGAGCAACCTGATCTAGTTGATGTCCCTACTCACTGGAGGGCAATTGGTCTAGGCGGTTTTTGAAAGGCCCTTCCAACCCAAACCATTCTACCATTCTTTCAGATTGTTCCTAATGTCCAACCTGAACCTGTCCTGGCACAGCCTGAGGCCAGCTCATCATCCAGTCCAGGAACTTCCAACCCATCGGACTTGACTGTGTCACACTAATAGGTGACACAGAACAGAAGGAGACCCAGGATGGAGCTGCAGGAAAATCCAGTCAGCTCTCTTGACTGAACTGATCAGCTGCCTCTGACTGCCCCTGGAAAAGCTAGGAAAGCTTTTCCAGGCACCATCCTCTCCTGTTTGTTCCACTCAAGTATGGATGCTCATTCCCTACCTCCTAATACTGCCAGGTCCATTTCCACCTACCACAGCCCCATCCCCAATAGCACCAGCCTGTTCCAGGACTTTATAACCCTTCTCAGGATGACATTTTTCCTAATGTTCAACCTAAACCTCCCCTGACACAACTTGAGGCTGCTTCCTCTTGTCCTATCACTTGTTCCTTGGGAGAAGAAACCAGCCCTCACCTCACTACAACCTCCTTTCAGGTAGTGATAGAGAACAAGAAGATCTCCCCTGATCCTCCTTACCTACAGGCTAAACAACCACAGCTCTCTCAGCCACTCATAGAATAGAATCATAGAATGGTAAGGTTGGAAGGGACCTCAAAGATCATCCAGTTGCAAACCCCTGCCACAGGCAGGGACACCTCCCACTAGGTACAGCTCACTCAAGGCNGCTATCAGCTCCCCTCAAAGCCTTCTCTTCTGCAGGCTGCAGAGCCCCAACTCTCTCAGCCTGTCCTCATAGCAGAGCTGCTGCAGACCTGTAAGCATCCTCGTGGCCCTCCTCTGGACCTGCTCCAACACTTCCATGTCCTTCCTGTGCTGAGGGCTCCAGAACTGCACACAGGACTGCAGGTGGAGTCTGACGAGAGCAGAGTAAAGAGGCAGAATCCCCTCCCTTGCCCTGCTGGCCATGCTGCTCTTGATGCAATCTAGGACTTGGTTGGCTGTCTGGGCTGCACTCACACTACAGGCTCATGTTGAGTTTTTCATCACTCCTCAGAAGCCTTGTGTTCCAGACCCCTCACCATGCTTTAATTTGGACATGCACCAGCACCTCATGTCCTTTTGTAGTGAGGGTGCCCTCAATCCCCTCATCCAGATCATGGATAAAGATGTTGAAGGTAACCAACCCAAATACTGAGCCCCAGGGAACACCGCTCATGTCCTGCCACTGACTGGATTTAACTCCATTCACCAGCATCCTTTGGGACAAGCCAGTCACCCCCCTGAAGAGTAAGCCCACTATTAATTCATTGGATGCTGCTGCAGCCAGCCACCAGTTTATCTCATCTGTGAGGTTAACCTTTGCCACAAAGCAAGCTTCCCACAATAATGCTTTAGTTTAACAGAGTGAATGTGGAGGGATGCAGAGAGGAGAAGACATTTCTAGAGAGGATAAATTCTGCCTGGGAACTGGAGTGGTCCCCCTGACCTTCCAAGTACCTGGAGGGAGCCTACAAGAAAACTGGAGAGGGACTTTTTGCAAGGGCTTGTTGTGGTAGGACAGGAGGGGATGGATTGAAGCTGGAAGAGAGGAAGTTTAAACTTGATATTAGGAAAAAGTTCTTTACAATAAGGGTGGTGAGACACTGGAATAGGTTGCCCAGAGAAGTTGTGGATGGTTCCTCCCTAGAGGAGTTCAAAACAAGCCTGAATGGGCTCTTGAGTAACCTGGTCTAGTGGAAGGTGCCCCCTGCCCATGGCAGGAGTTTGGAACTAGACGATCTTTTAGCTCCCTTCCAACCCAAACCATTCTATAAGCCCACATGCAAAGTCAGTTGTTGCTCAAAGTCTTCCTCTGTAGGGTTCAAAGGAGAGGCAGTAGGCAAGCTCTGATTTCCTTCAGCCAGGGCAGAGCTGCCTACTTACTCATGCAAATTCACCCTGACCAGCTTAGGTACGTTATCCAACACAGGCATCTGTGGGAGATCCAAGTTGCCTGGAGGAGATTAGGCAAGAAAACTCAAGGTCTTGTATCAGCATGAGCAGCTAAGGTCCTTCCAAATATCCTGATTAATTCGCAGCTTGGCCCCGCATTAGGACAATAATGGCCCCTTATAGTCTGAGGGCATATGATTGGTAATGATGGGCAAAGTCCTTAGGCACTTAGGGTAGACTCCAGCATCCAGCCCTAGGCATCCAACCAGGGAAAACCAGCACTGCATCGATCAGGCACTTCCCAACCTTAATCAATACTCACTTTGACCACATGGAAATCCTCCTTTATCTGCCTGTGCAGATACTAATGAGACTGTCAAGGTGGTCAGCTGAAATAAATGCCAGAGGGTGCTAACAACCCCTGTGGCTGCTGGCAGCAGCAGGAACACTCACCTCTCATTCCCACACAGTTGCAAATGTTAGATCATAGAACCAGAGAACTGCTTGGGTTGGAAAAGACCTTTAAGATCACTGAGCCTAACCATACTGTGTACAGCTCTGGAGCCCCCAGCACAGGAAGGACATGGAAGTGTTGGAGTGGGTCCAGAGGAGGACCACAAAGATGATCAGAGGGCTGCAGCAGCTCTGCTATGAGGACAGGCTACAAGAGTTGGGGTTCTGCAGCATGGAGAAGAGAAGGAGACCTTATAGCAGCCTTCCAGTATCTGAAGGGGGCCTACAGGAAGGCTGGGGAGGGACTATTTACAAGATCTTGCAATGACAGGACAAGGGGCAATGGGTTTAAACTGGCAGAGGGAAGATTTAGACTGGATGTTAGGAGGAAGTTGTTTGCAGTGAGGGTGGTGAGGCACTGGCACAGGTTGCCCAGGGAGGTTGTGGCTGCTCTCTCCCTGGAGGTGTTGAAGGTCAGGTTGGGCGAGGCCTTGAGTGAGCTGTACTAGTGGGAGGTGTCCCTGCCTGTGGCAGGGGTTTGCAACTAGATGATCTTTGAGGTCCCTTCCAACCTTACCATTCTATGAGTCTGTGATTACCTAACTCTACCAGCTCCCTTGTGCTTAACCATAGCCCTCAGCACCAAACCTCTGCAGCTTTTAAACACCTCCAGGGACGGGCAAACACTGTTCCAGTGTTTGAAACCCCTTTCAGTGAAGAAGTTTCTTCTACTGTTCAACCTAAAACTTCCCTGGTGCAACTTGAGGCCATTTGCTCTTGCCCTAAACGAAACCTTGGTGGCTTGTGGATTCTGGAGACAGCATCCAGAAGCTCACTTGCCAGAGCCCAGAGGGGCAAGATTGTGTTTTGCACAACTAGAGTGGCCCCCAGGGCTTGCTTCAGAAAAATATGGGCACCTGCCACCAATGACCCTCACCCAAGTACCCTCCCAAGCACACCTGCAGCTCTGCCTCTGGGAGGAAATCTGCGTGAAGCTCAGTAATCTCATACCAGTGAGTTCAGAGCCCTCCCTGCAGTCATCCAGGGGGATAGACCTCATCCAAGGTGGTCACAAACTGAAACACAGGAAAGTCTACCTGTACATGAGGAAAAACTTCTTTCCTCTGAGTGTGCCAGTGCCCTGGAGCTGGCTGCCCAGAGAGGTTGTGGAGTCTCCTTCTCTGGAGAGACTCCAAACCCACCTGGACATTGTGATCCTGGACAACCTACTGTGGGTGCTCCTGCTTTAGCAAGAGGGTTGGACTGGATGATCTTCAGAGATCCCTTCCGACCCACACCAATCAGTGGTTCTAGTTGAAAAATGGAAAGGGATAGAGCAAAGGAAACTGTAGCACACAGCACAGAGCTCAACAGCCAGCACTAACCATTTTATCACAGTATCACAGTATCCCCAAGGTTGGAAGAGACCTCAAAGATCATCAAGTCCAACCCATCACCACAGACCTCAAGACCAGACCATGGCACCAAATGCCACGTCCAAATGTGCCTTGAACAGCTCCGGGGACGGTGACTCCACCACCTCCCTGGGCAGCCCATTCCAG
>VWZE01011763.1:38886-50131 GCA_013396675.1 Eubucco bourcierii
TGCTCCCTCCCTGGAGGTGTTCAAGGCCAGGTTGGAGGAGGCCTTGAGTGAGCTGTACTAGTGGGAGGTGTCCCTGCCTATGGCAGGGGGTTGGAACTAGATGATCCTTGAGGTCCCTTCCAACCTTACCATTCTATGATTCTAAGATGGATGGGAGAGACAGAGATACATCTCCATCATTTGCTACACCCAGGGCCCCTCTTCAGGTAACAGTATGTACATCCCAGGACCACTCTTTCCCGGACAGGTGATGTGCAAGATTCCAACCTGCTTGGGCAAAAGGAACCACTATCTCCCCATCCCCCACATGTTTTGCCTGCAGCCCTGATGATACTGGATAAAATTCCATCTGTGTCTGCCTCTGAGCTCTGGGAAGGTTTCCAAATGGCACAAGGGGGTCAGCTCCAATGTGCAGCTGCCTCTCACTGATACAGGGTAAAGTTAACAGCCTCCATCCCCTGAAACAAATTTAATCACATCCAATGTCCAGGTCTTTCTGCTCTGGTTTCTGCAAATAACCAGAAATCACATCATTTATGGGTGACACCAAACTGGAGAGGAAAGTGGGCTGCTTATGGGCTGCCCCTGCCTCCTAAGAAACCCATCAATGCACAATCAGTTCTCCCTTTTCCAGCTTACAGGGGCTTTGTTGTAGGCAAGACCCAGTGGTAAACCCTACAGGAAATGGGGGCAGGGACTGGGACATCACCATGGCCTATCCACCCAGCCCAGGTCCCTTTGCAGAGGCTAGTTCTGAGCATCCTTAAAGCAAGCAGCACAGTCATCCTTTGTCCTCTTCAGCCCCACTGATCTTCCTCCTCTGCCCCCTCCCCCAGACACCCACCTCCAGCCTCAGCACACCATGCATCCAGATGTCCATCTTTCTGCAAATCCCAGGAGGATGTTGCATCCTAGAGGGAAAAAAAACCTCTATTTAAAAACAAAATGAAACAAAACAAAACACCAAACAAAACAAAACAAAAAAATCCCCCCACAAACAAACCCAAACCTCAGTG
Source organism: Eubucco bourcierii (assembly GCA_013396675.1). Lineage (NCBI taxonomy): Eukaryota > Metazoa > Chordata > Aves > Piciformes > Ramphastidae > Eubucco > Eubucco bourcierii. The sequence goes on from VWZE01011763.1 coordinate 39,903, forward strand.
CTTAAGTGACAGGCAAGAACACACCAGGCACAAAGCACAACCATCACTCCTTTCCAGTGACAGCAGCTGGACCTGATGCCCCATTGAGATCTCATCATAGTTTAAAGCTGAGACAATTCAATACTCCTCTGCACATTAAAACCAAAACTCAAAAGCCAATGTGGGGTCCAGCACAGTGAGAAAGGCAAACACTGAGCCCTGTGAACACCAAACACATGGCTGGTGGCTGCTGCAGGGCTCAGGCTCACATCAGCTCCTGTGCCTTGGGTAGCAGCACAGCAGCACCACCCCAACCCAACAGAAACCTGCTGTTCTAGATGAATAAGCCTGCTCAGGTCCAGAACTAAGTAAGTAAGCCTGCTCAGGTCCAGCAAGCAGCATCCTTGGGGCTGGTGAATTTGTCACAATCCCACTGCTCGTGGTGAAGGATTCAGAGGGCTTGCTCCCATCTAAAATGCCTGTTACAAGGAGGCTATTTGGCCTTCTATTTTTGTTTAGTCATTAGGGTTTTTTTCCTTACTGCCTTATGTGCTATTCAAAAATAAAAGCAACAGCAGATCTTTTTAGGAGCTGAGAACAAAAAAGCTGTAAACCTAAGTGGCTGCATCTAAAAAGTTGCTGTCTGGGTGTTCAACAGTGCTCCTGCTTCCCTTCTGAAGTGCTGCTGTAAACCCCAATTGTTTCTCACCCAAACACACACAACAACTGCAGCCAGACCCCTGTTAAAGGATTAATACCTTTGCATCCACACCACCACTTTACCACTTACACTTCATTGCTTCTAAAGCACTTCACAGTCTGGGACCCTCTGTGCACCCCCCTGCTTTTCTTGTCCCAAGAGGTTTTGCAGCTTGCAGAGATGAGCATACGGACTTCATTCCTCAGTCCTCCTGAGCCAGCTGAGCCTTTGCAGGGGCTTGAAGTGAGGCTGCTTAGCCCACCACAGGAGCAGGACTTTAGCAGATTGAAGACCAAAAGATAGCTCCTAGGGAAATCATTCCTCTAATTTCCATCATCTTCTAGGTCAAGTAAGGCTTTCCTGGTCTACGCACCTGGAGGTAACAGATCAAGCCCTAGCTTCACTCTTCCCATCACTCTGGAAGTGGCAGGATGGCTCCATTCTTTAAAGGTAAGGAATTCTCTTCCCTAACCCCCAAGGGAAAGGCTGGGAGAAGGGAAGGGAAATCTTATGGCAGTTACGTCCAGGGACCTAGAGCAGGACAGGGCATGATGCCCAACCCCAGCTGCCATCCTGCTGAAAAGTCCCCAGGGCTGCCCTTCTAAAGTCAGAATAAAATACAAATATTCCTTAATCCAAGAGGATTCACCAAAAAGAGTGTTGGCATGGTCAGGCTGTCCCTGACTCCCCATAAAGGTGTGGAGGAGCAAGGTGTTTATTTGCAAAGGCAGAAGAAATGGATTCTCAGAACATTTCTATAGCTGTGAGATAATCTACATCACCCTGCAAACGGTGGAGATATGATCATGTCAGATGGTGGACAGCAGTGTTATTGACCCAGGTTTCTCCCAAGCATCACTTGCCATGGCTGAGGAGGAATGGAAATGCCTCAGCTACCCAAGCACATTTTGAACCCCACAAAGCTCTTCCGAGCCCTTTTGTTTTCACATTCCTGCCAGCAAGGCCCCATCTATTTTAACACCCTTCAGAAAGGACATGTGGCAGGCAGCGAAATTGCAAATGAGGTTGTTGCCACCTGCTCCTGCACAATGCAAATCACATTAATGCAGGACAAAGGGCCACCTCCACCCCAGCTGGTTGCTGCCTGCCTGCTGGCCACACTGCCAAGAGGCCATTGGCTGAACCGGTGTAGCACCAGTGGTCCCCTACCAGGCCACCGTAGCTAGGGAAAGAGCACTGCACTCAAGCACATTTGCTCCTGCTAGGATCATCTCTCAGGCTGTCTTTCCAAGGGGTGCAAAATGATCATCCCCTCACATGGGCAATAAGAGCTCATTAGCCAAGGAAAACAAAACAACAACCCCACACACACCACAAATCCCCAAATGAAGTGTTCACAGCATCATTTAGGTCAGAAAAGACCTTTAAGGGCCAACTTCTAACAGAATTGTCCAAGTTACCACTAAACCATGTCCCTCAGCACCACATCTACACATCTTTTCAAACACTCTAGGGATGGGATCTTCACACCTTCCCTGGACAGCCTGTCCCAGGGCTTGGCAACCCTTTTGGAGAATAAATTTTTCTTAATATCCAACCTGAACCTCCCCTCGAACAACCCAGGGCCACTTCCCATTGTCCTGTTGTTTGTTACTGGGGAGAAGAGACCAAACCAAAAGGTCTTTTCAGGTAGTTGTAGAGACCTGTGCTCTAGACCTTTCACCACTTTGATTGTTTTTTTTGGACACAACTCCAGAACCTCAGTGTTCTTCTTGTAGCAAGAAGCCCAAAACTGAATCCAGAATTCAAGGACCAATCCCACCAGTGCCAAGGATAGGAGGACAATCCTTCCCCTTGTCCTGCTGGCCACACTACTGCTGATCCAGGCCAGGATGCTGTTGGTCTTCTTGGCCACACAATGACTCATATTTTACTGGCTGTTGACCAGCATCCCCAGATCCTTTGCTACTGGGTAGCTCCCCAACCACTCTTCCCTAAGTCTGTAGTGTTCATGAAGTTGTCATGACCCAAGTGCAAGACCCAGGACCTTCCCTTGTTATACATCACTGTTATTATCATAGAATGGGAAGGTTGGAAGGGACCTCAAAGACCATCTAGTTCCAACCCCCTGCCATAGGCAGGGACACCTCCTACTAGTACAGCTCACTCAAGGCCTCCTCCAACCTGACCTTCAACACCTCCAGGGAGGGAGCAGCCACAACCTCCCTGGGCAACCTGTTCCAGTGTCTCACCACCCTCACTGCAAACAACTTCCTCCTAACATCCAGTCTAAATCTTCCCTCTGCCAGTTCAAACCCATTGCCCCTTGCCCTGTCATTGCAAGACCTTGTCAATAATCCCTCCCCAGCCTTCCTGTAGGCTCCCTTCAGATACTGGAAGGCTACTATCAGGTCTCCTGGAAGCCTTCTCTTCTCCAGGTTGCAGAGCCCCAACTCTCTCAATCTGTCCTAATAGCAAAGCTGCTTCAGCCCTCTGAGCATCTTCATGGCCCTCCTCTGGACCCGCTCCAACAGTTCAAAGTCTTTCCTGTGCTGTGGGCTCCAGAACTGCACAGTGTATTCCTCTTGATGATGTGAGAGCAGTCAGTGTTGCTGGCTGTTTCAGGCCCTAAGTAGTGTAGTTAAATCATAACTGTCCTCTAGGAAGCCTCACAATTAGGCAAAGCATTCAGATATATTCTAAACTCCTCATTTATGACTACTGCATGGTCAAAGCTATTTCCAGGGAAGAGAAGAAAGTCCCACACAAAGAAAGCAAAGCAAGCTCCTGATCTAGTGGAAGGTGTTCCTGCACATGGCAGGTGAGTTGGAAGTAGATGATCAAGGCCAGGTTGGATGAGGCCTTGAGTGACCTGTACTAGTGGGAGGTGTCCCTGCCTATGGCAGGGGGTTGGAACTGGATGAGCTTTGAGGTCCCTTCCAACCTTACCATTCTATGATTCTACTAGCAGATGAGGGATAGATGCCTCCTGTATCAGTGCAAAGGTGTTCCCTCCAGTCCTAGGGCTCTGATTCACCTTTAGCTAAGTTACAGGGGTGCTGAGTAGGACTCTGCTGCTGTATGGCCTAGTGAAGTAAAATACTACACTTGCACTCTAGACTGAAGCTGTTCTTCCACCATTAGGGCCTTGAGCACCTCATTGGGTAGCTGTGATTGAGAGTTGTTTTTTTCAACTTGCAGTCAAAATGTGGCCTGTTACTGCCCATTTGTTCCTGTGCCAGCATTGTCCTTTGACTTGAACCCCACCCTGCCAGGTTGGGTATGGATATTAGCTAACCCATTCTACAATTCAATGATTCTACCTGTTCAATGATTCTACCTTTAAGGTCACTTCCAACCCAGAGCATTCTACCATCCTACAATGCTAGGGGCACCAGCAGGCAGGGCTCAGCCTTCCCTCCTACAAACCATCCATCACTGAGCACCTACAGCCACTGCCTGGATTTTTTTAGGCTGTCCATCCAAAGTCCATCACCCACTTCTCTCCACCACCTTCACAAAGAGGAGAAAGAGCTACCAGTGACCTGCGTCCCTCGGACTGTGCCGGTCACGTGCGGGGCAGAAAAATGCAAAGCACAGTAATTATCTGTGGCAGAGCCCTGTTCATGATGAAGTTTGGGAGATGTGAACAATCAAGCCTATTGAAAAGACTACAAGGGTTGCAAAGTGTTTCCTCTGAAGCATGTGACAGCAAATTGTCGGGAGTAGACGGCTCTTAATTCAAATGCTGGTTGTCATGGGGACGGGATAACAACCCCCCCTATTCAAGGATGCCACACAAGAAGCCTTCTATTTGCCACAATCGGCTTTTTAGCTCAAGCCACACTTCATAAATAGGGGTGAGGGGGAAATAATCTGGGGATTAATATCATTGCTGACCTTTCCTAGTGCAACGGAGTTGAAAGGGCAGCAGGTATCGGGGCTGGAGGAAGAACTCCAGATGCACACAGATGTGGGAAGCAGGTCACTGCTGTCCGTGTTCTCATGGTGCTGAGGGGGCTCAGCCAAGCCTGCATGGGCAGAGAGTTGCTTTTTAATCCTAAAAATGTCACCAGCAAGGGCATCTCCTTGTGCTGGAGCTAAAAAGCAGCCTGGGCATAGAATTGTCTGGGGGCAAATTTATAAAATAGAATAGGTTCACAGAATCATGAGAGTTGGAAATGACTTTTAAGATCATTGAGTCCAACCATGGCCTAACTCTACCAAGCCCAGCGGTAAACCTCAGCAACATATCTCACAGAATCATAGAATCATAGAATGGTAAGGCTGGAAGGGACCTCAAGGATCATCTACTTCCAACCCTCTGCCATAGGCAGGGACACCTCCCACTAGTACAGGTCACTCAAGACCTCAGCCAACCTGACCTTCAACACCTCCAGAGAGGGAGCAGCCACAACCTCCCTGGGCAACCTGTGCCAGTGTCTCACCACCTTCACTGCAAACAACTTCCTCCTAACATCCAGTCTAAATCTCCCCTCTGCCAGTTCAGACCCATTGCCCCTTGTCCTGTCATTGCAAGACCTTGCAAATAATCCCTCCCCAGCCTTCCTGTAGGCCCCCTTCAGATACTGGAAGGCTACTATCAGGTCCCCTCGAAGCCTTAAGTCTTTAAAACATCTCCAAGTCTTTAAAACATCTCCAGAGATGAGCATTCAACCACCTCTCTGGAGAGTCTCTTCCGATGATTTGATGACCCTGGATGGTTTAATAACAGTCAGGTACACTGAGGAGGGCAGGAACACAGCCTCAGAACCAGTCAGGAAACACAGTTGTCACCAAGGGCTTCAGATTTGGAGTAACCTGCCATAAGGCTGTTAGTACCAGCACAGCTCCTTTCACACACTGCAGTGGCTCAACGATAAATCCTCTGCTCTCAACAATGTTATGGATGGGAGCAGAGGCCTGAAGGTGGAAGGAAGTAGCTTCATAGTGCAAGAGGAAGGAGAAGGAAGACTATTCCCAGTACCACTCATCTTGTCGCCCCAAAGCAGACACCCACCTCAGACATTGCTCCCACCTCTCCATGGGTTTACCACTTGCCTCAGTCCCCATGCACACCATGAGGCAGCAGGACCAAGACTGCTACATCCATCCTCTCCTGATTTCCCTTAACCTTACCTCACCCCATTCCCTGGGCCCACAAAACAGCAGGAGACCAATTGTCTCCTGCTACCATCCACCACAAGCAGAACTTCAGGGGGTTCCAGTGGTATCCACAGTAGGAGAAGGTATGTACACTGCTCTGGTTTTGGTAAAGATGGGAGGTAGCATCTTATGTCTTGGGGAAGGTGAGGTCCCGGAGAGGTGGTGGAGTCCCCATCCCTGGAGGTGTTTAAGAGGAGGCTGGATGAGGCACTTAGTGCCATGGGTTAGTTAATTAGAAGGGTTAGGTGACAGGTTGGACTCGATGATCCTGAAGGTACTTTCCAACCTGGCTAGTTCTGTGATTGTGTGAAGTTTAGGGCTAAAGTGAATGAGGGCTCAGCCATGAGGGTAGAAATACTCTCTTCACATGGAACTGGGGTTACCCCAAAGAAGTTCCTAAGAAAATCAAAGGGGGAAAACCAGCCAGCAGCAACTCTTAGAGTACCCTGAGCGAGAAAGCATCTGGGCATATTGGAGTTGTATGTGACTCACTTCACTATCAATCCACCTTTGCAGCCCCAGTCCCTCTACAGAGCCCACCACACCCTTCCACTTGCCCCTTCTGTATCACATGGAGGATCTCTCTGCCACAGGTCACAGCCAAGCAGCAGATTGCAGGATGGGGTCAAGCAAAGGCACTGCCGGTTGATATTTGAAGGAAAGGAAGAGTTTCTCCTCACTGTTGCTATGCATGGGAAGACAGAAATCCACCTTATGTCACTTCCCTGAGTCCCAGCTGGACTGTTGTACCACCTGAAACTGCCAACAGCCTCCTCTTCTAGCACCTGCCCTCCTCCAACCTCTAAGACACTTCTGCCACCAAAGCCCTTGACAATCAGTTGTCCTAAAGACATGAAAGAACAGGTTCAACTTCTCCCAAAGCCAAGAATCATCAAACTAGGTGAGGCATCATCCATCTCATTGCATCTCTTCCCCTACACAAACCTTTGGAGGTCTCTCCAATAGCTACAAAAAGCCACCAGGCTTCACTGCTTGACCCAACACCCACAGTCACAGGGACAACTGACTGAAGCAGCACATATCAGCCCAGAGAAGATCATAGGATCATAGAATGCCAGGGGCTGGAAGGGACCTCAAAAGATCATCTGGTCCAGCCCCCCTGCCAGAGAAGGATCACCTAGTACAGATCACACTGGAATGCATCCAGGCACTTCTTGAATATCTCCAGAGAGGGAGATTCTACAACCTCCTTGGACAGCCTGTGCCAGTGCTCTGTCACCCTCACAGTGAAAAAATTCCTCCTCAGGTTCACATGGAACCTCCTGTGCCTCAAAAATGCTAAACCTGTTTTCTTGGAACCTGCTAATGACAGCCTGCTTCAAACTCCTGGAACACAGAACAGCATCTGAATCCAGCTCTTACCAAGGGAAATGAGCAGCACCCCCTCACCCAAACCAAACCCTGCTGCCAAGGGATTGAGAAGGTGAAACCTTTGGGCAAGGTCTGCTCATTTGCTTAGAGCTGTCAGAGTTGGGGCTAAAATTAGCTGTGGCATCAGCAGCTGCTGCATGAGCCATTCGCTCGCCTTCTGCTCGTAGGGGCTGGGGAAGCCTTTGTAGGAAATATGAAGTCAGCTTCCAGGAGCTGCTGAAACATGTTAGGAATTTCTGGAACAAATCCTGCAGGCTTTGTTTACATCTGGGGTTGCAAACACAGGACCGACGGTCAGGTAGGATTTAATGACCGAACTCTGCAAGGGGGTGTGTTCAGTCAGGGGATCTGTTTGCCTCAGGACACCAGAGGTCGGTGGGTTCCAGGGAGGACTCAGTAAGCTACTGAAGTGGTTACTAAAGACGCAGAAACCACGTGTGACTGAGGACATCCTGTGCTGCACATCAGCAGGAGCTGGGAAAGCATCCACCAAACCCTGCCTGGTCCCTGGGCTCTGCCCTAGTGGCTGTTGGAGATGGGACAAAGGGTTTGTTCTCACCTTGCCTGAAGAGCCTTTCCTTTTTCCATACGTGAAGCACAAATCTGGCTGCGAAGTGTGCAGGGCAGTAGAGACTACCCTCAAAGGGTCCCAACCTACTCTCACTGAAGGCACCTCTGAGAGCAGGCAGGGCTTCACGCTGCGGGAGACAACAGGCTACAACAGCTTTATTGTTCCCTCTGATGAGCAAGGAGGAGAACCACCACCTTCTGGCGTGGGAGCAGCGCTGAAGGGGGAGAAGCGACCTGCTAGACAGATGACTCATTTCCATCGCCACCTCCTCCTCCAGCGCTAAGTGTCCTCGGAAAAGCACAGGAGGCAATCCTTCGCCTTCAGGCTCCCTGTGAGATGAGGGTGGGGAAAAAAAGAAAAGAGCAGAGATGCAGCCAACCCCATCCCTGCAGCCGTGAAGAATTTGTGCTGCCCCCCAGATTTAGCAGCAATGGAGCAAAAGCTCTCAGAGCCACTCATCAGCATTACCCTTGGGTGCAGACTCAGACCACATCAGCAGCCACCCATGAAGGTGATTTCCCAGCCACCTGAATGTTTAAGCTGCAATTTCACCCACAGCAGCATCCCAAATCAAGAGAACTGACGAAGGACAATCCTGCTGATGAGCAGCAACATGCCCAGCCTCTCAGAACAAGCTCCATGGAGACATGTGCTGTAGTAGATCCCAGTGCAGGCTCCATGCCACGGTCACAGGATGCCAGAGGTTGGAAGGGACACAAAGAGATCATCCAGTCCAATCTTCCTGCCACATCAGGACCATACAATCTAGCTCAGGTCACAGAGAAATGCATCTCCAGACAGGCCCTGAAAGTCTCCAGGGAAGGAGACTCCACAACCTCTCTGGGCAACCTGTGCCAGTGCTCTGGGACACTTGCAGGAAAGAAGTTCCACCTTGTGTTGAGCTGAAACCTCCTGTGCTGCAGCTTCCATCCACTGCTCCTTGTCCTATCCCAGGCAGCAAGTGAGCAGAGCCTGTCCTCTGCCTCCTGACCCCCAGCCCTCAGAGAGTTATAAACATTTGTTAAATCCCCTCTCAGTCTTCTCTTCTCCAGACTAAGCAGCCCCAGGTCCCTTAGCCTCTCCTCATCAAGCACTGTTTCAGTCTCCTAATTATCCTCATAGCCCTCTGCTGGACCTCCTCCAGCAGATCCCTGTCCCTCTGAAACTGGCAAGCCCAAAACTGAACAGAGTACTCAAGATGTGGTCTCACCAAGACAGAGTAGAATGGGAGAAGAACTTCCCTTGATCTGCTGATGCATTTCAGCCTGCTATGAGTTGGCTGTTGATGAGGAAAATCTCTGTCCTCACGATCTGCAAAAGGAAGCATCACATATCATCCAGGAGGTCAACTGCTTGCTCCCACCTTAGGAAAGTGGCAAGGGACAGCTCACACCTCTCCCAGATTCACTTTCAGTCTGATACAGATCAACCAGGCTGATGCTTGTCTCATCTTGCAGCCCTAAGCCACCAAGAATAGCCTCATAGAATTATAATGATTGGAAGAGAGCTTTACAACCATTGAGTCCCATCATTAACCAAGCACTACCAGGACATCACTAACACATGTCCCTCAGCACCACATCCTGTCTCTGAAATCTCTCCAGAAATGGGGACTCCACCACAGCCCTGGGCAGGCTGTTACAGGGCTTGACAACCTTTTCCATGAACAATTTTTTTCCCAATATCCAACTTAAACCTCCCTTGGCACAACCTGAGGCCTTTTCCTCTCCTCCCGTCATCCATTACAAGAGAGAACAATCCCCACCCAGCTCCAAACTCTTTTCAGGTAGTTGTAGAGAGTAAGAAGGTCTCTCCTCAGCCTCATTTTCTCCAGACTAAACAACATCAGTTCTCTCAGCTGCTCCTCATAACATTTATGATCTAGACAGACCTAGAGCAGACCTAACTGCACAGACAGAAGTCTCCTGCAGAGCCAAGACTGCCTTCACCGATTGCTCCCACGTCTGGTAACCAAGCAACTTGAAGCCAGGTAGGAAGAGACATGAATCATCTGAACCCTCTTAAGCTGGCAGGACACATACCCACCCCCCCCAGACCTATCATTGCTCTGTGCAATGTGTAAATATTTCAGAAAATTAATGAAAGTGTTCTTCATTAAGTGTGTGTGCTGCAGTCCAGGGAAAGAAACTGGACAGTTGTGGTGCTGTGTGTTTATAGACCATTGCACGGGATCCATCAAGAGCCACCGTGGCAAGGCAAACTATATGGAGTTGGGAATGTTTTCTTCTCTCAAGTACTAACCTGTTTTAAAACTCTTCCTCCACACAGGATACCTCATTCTCCCCAACCAGCAGCAAGACTAATAGAATCATAGAATGGTAAGGTTGGAAGGGACCTCAAGGATCATCTAGTTCCAAACCTCTGCCATAGGCAGGGACACCTCCCACTAGTACAGCTCACTCAAGGCCTCATCCAACCTGGCCTTGAACACCTCCAGGG
>VWZE01011763.1:51974-81074 GCA_013396675.1 Eubucco bourcierii
CGTCCAGATCATCAATGGAGGTGTTAAAGAGGATGGGGCCCAGTACTGATCCCTGGGGCACACTGCTATCACCCCTTGTGCTGTTACAACAAAAGAGATTGACCTATCTTTCTTATCAGCACCTTCAAGCACTGAAAGGCCAAAATCTCCCTAGAGCCTTGGCTGTTCTCCAGACTGAGCAATCCTCAACTCTCTCAACCTGTCCTCCCAGCAGAGGGGTTCCAGCCCTTCTCTCACTGTTGCAGCCACCTATGGTCCCACTCCAACAAGTCCTTATCTTTCCTGTGAAGACTCCAGAGATGGTCCCAACAATGTAAATGGTGCCCAGCAACATGACAAGGGGCAATGGGCACAAACTGAAACACAGAAAGTTTCATCTTAACATAAGGGGAAACCTCTTTGCTGTGAGGATGCCAAATCCCTGGTGCAGGCTGTCCAGAGTGGTTGTGGAGTCTCCTTCTCCAGAGAGATTCCAAACCCACCTGGACATTGTGATCCTGGTCAGCCTACTGTGGGTGACTTAGCAGGAGGCTTGGGTTACATAGTCTCCAGAGGTCCCTTCTAACTCCCACCAACCTGTGGTTCTGTGATTATTCCATTCTAACAAGGTGCTTGGCACAGGTGGAAGCAGAGGAGGAGCCTCCCCTTTCCAGAGGGACTAATGAAAGGGTTTGCGATTATCAGGTTATTGCTCCCCACTTTCCTTAACTAAGGCAGTGCACTTCCATCCTCTAAACTTCAAGGATGACAATAATTAGCACAGTGAGGCTTTGCTGCTCTCATCATCTCTCCCCTTCAGGAAGCACAAGATCTAAGCCACCAGTGGTGACTGAGAAAGCCAGCTTGGTAGGGCGGACGCTGGCAGACCTCGGCAGCCGCCCCGCGCTCTTGTAATGAGCAGATTAGCACAGAACACATGTGTGGGGCCCTTTAAAAGGGAATATTTATTAAAAATACATCAAGATCTCACTGCTGGGGCACACACGTGGCTTATTAACCAGAGACTCCCCCTCCCAAGCTGCCTTTTGTCTGCAGCAAACACGGCTGAGAAGATAAAACGGCAGCTTCCAGAATTAAGAGTAGTCCACACATCAAGGGGGAAAAAAAAAAAAAATAAGGGAAAAANGAGAAGAGAAGGCTTCCAGGTGACCTTATAGCAGCCTTCCAGTATCTGAAGGGGGCCTACAGGAAGGCTGGGGAAGGATTATTTACAAGGTCTTGCAATGCCAGGACAAGGGGCAATGGGTTTGAACTGGCAGAGGGGAGATTTAGACTGGATGTTAGGAGGAAGTTCTTTGCAGTGAGGGTGGTGAGGCACTGGCACAGGTTGCCCAGGGAGGTTGTGGCTGCTCCCTCCCTGGAGGTGTTCAAGGCCAGGTTGGATGAGGCCTTGAGTGACCTGAACTTGTGGGAGGTGTCCCTGCCTATGGCAGGGGTTTGGAACTAGATGATCCTTGAGGTCCCTTCCAACCTTACCATTCTGTGATTCTATGAATGTTACAGCAGCAGCCCATTGCTGGCCACAGGGCCAAGACAGCTGAGACAATGGCAAAAGGTGATGGTGAAATGTGGGTTTAAGGAGTAAAAGATGAGCCTGTAGCATGGATCCTAAGTGAGGTTGGTAAGGATCCTGCGCTTGGGTCACGACAGCCCCATGGATGCTCCAGGCTTGGGGCAGAGTGGCTGGAAAGTTGCCAGGAAGAAAGGAACTTAGGGTATTTGTGGCCAAGAGGCTGACCATGAGCCACTGTGTGCCCAGGTGTTCAAGAAGGCAAGCAACATCCTGGCCTGGATCAGCAATAGTGTGGCCAGCAGGAGTAGGAAAGTGCTTGTCCCCTGCACTCAGCACTGGTGAAGCTGCTCCTGTCAGTGCAGCCAACAAGCTGCTCCTCAACCCAACACGAGCACTCCATCACTGCAGCCCAACAGAATCACAGAAATATCCAGGTTGGCAAAGCCCCTCAGGACCACCAAGCCCAACCTAGAACCCTACTCTGTAAGATTCACCTTAAACCATATCACAAAATACCGCATCCAAACCACCCTTAAACACATCCAGGGGCAGTGACTCCACCACCTCCCTGGGCAGCTCTTTCCAGTCCCTGACCACTCTCTCTGTGAAAAACTTTCTCCTAGTATCTAATCTAATCCTACCCAGACTCAGTTTGAAGCCATTCCCCCTTGTTCTGTCTCCAACTACCCGTGAGAAGAGACCAGCAGCAGCCTCTCCACAATGTCCCTTCAGGTAGCTGTAGACAACAATGAGGTCTGCCCTCAGGCTCCTCTTTTTCAAACTAACCATCCCCTGCTCCCTCAGTCACAGAGGGAGGTTTAGGACAAGCATCCTACAGAAGACAACTGACTGCTCAGGAGTCTGAGTCCTGCTGTACCTGGCTTTATAAAACCAGGGAGCAAGAACACAGACCCAGGTATTTCCAAAACAACTTTCTCTTTTCCTGGTAGGGGAGGCAATGTCTCACAACTGGTTGAAGGCTGCTGGTCCTCATTCAGACTTGAAGATTCAGCAAGGCAGGGAAGCAGCAGCACTTCTGATTTTGGCCGTTGTGCTTCCTCAGCCAATTTACAACTGCATGCAGTGAATTAATAATGACCAGCAGGGACTGGCATTGCTGATACAGACACCCTCCCTCTGCTCCTGAAATATTTATTGATTTTAAAGAATTATATCCCAGTGCTTGATGCAGCTCAGGTTGTTCTCAGCAGGGTTGGATTAGGTTTAAGCTCATTTGCTTAAGGAAAAAAAAAAAAGAAAAAAAAAAAATCAGGACTGCAAGGATGGCCCCAAGCAGCACTAATATCCCACAGAAACATGGCTGGCTCTGAATGTAAGCTCTGAAGTGAGGAGGAGGCTGAGAGGTGACCTCATTAATGTTTATAAATACGTAAAGGCTGAGTGCCAGGGGGATGGAGCCAGCCTCTTCTCAGCAATGCCCACTGACAGGACAAGGGGGAGTGGGTGGAAATTGAGGCATAGGAAGTTCCATGTAAACATGAGGAGGAGATATTTCCCTGTGAGGGTGGCAGAACACTGGCACAGGCTGCCCAGGGGGGTTGTGGAGTCTTCCTCTCTGGAGATATTCAAAATCCACCTGCACACATCCCTGTGTGATCTGGTGTAGGAGATCCTGTTCTGGCAGAGGGGTTGGACTGGATGAGCTTTTTAGGTCCCCTCCAGCCCCTAACATTCTGTGATTCTGTGAAGTGGTCTTGGGCTACTTATTCTCTGTGTTTTAAGCCTGGGTGAGAAGATGATGGGAGTTTTATACAAATTGGTCTTGTGAGAACATCACAAGGGTAAAGCTCATGAACCTCCCTGGGCCTCCATCCATCTCAAGGCTTTTGGTCCCACAGTGATATGAGACACATGGTTGTATTTCATAGACCCCAGGGATAGTTTAGGGTTGGAAGGGAACTTTCAACATCATCTAGACCAATCCATTGCAATCAGCATGAACATATTCAATAACTAGATCAGGTTGTCCAGAACCCCATCTCAACTGATCTGGAATGTTTCCAAAGATGGGGGATCTGCCACCTTTCTGAGCATCCTCTTCCAACTTGAAGGTGAATTTGTCAACCCAAAGAATTGCTAATGGTCAGCCTGAAAAGCAAAAGCCCACCAGGACAACTCAGCACATCCAAGCTGGATACTAACCATAGATTTCTAGAATTTAACAGGATGAAATTTATTATAACCTAAAGCTGCTTGCCCAGCATCTAATGGAGAGAATGAAGTTCAGGAGTTGAGGGGGTGCAGAGCTGCCCAAGTGCTGGGGGTATGAACCCTGCCCTTCCTGCAGAGGAAAGGTAAATGTCTGGCCCTGGAACACATGGTGCAAGAATGTGGAACACTACAAAAAGAAAGGGAAAAAAATCCAAACCCACACCACAAAACCATCTTAAGCAACAGGCTCTGCTGGAGGGTCTGTGCTCCCCCTAGTTTAATTAGCTCCTCAATGATGCAGAGCCAGCTTCCACAGGAGCCTAAAGATGTATTTTTAGGTACAACCACTACCAAAAATAGAAGCATCCCTGCAGGAAGCTGACAATACTTATCAAGGAGCCATGAGCAGGTTGCTCTGTGGATGTAGGGTCAAAAAGCACAACCTGCACCCATCCCGATCACAGGATGCCAGATGTTGGAAGGGACCCAAAGAGATCATTCAGTCCAACCCTCCTGCCACAGCAGGACCAGACAATCTAGCTCAGGTCACACAGGAACTCATCCAGACAGGTCTTGAAACTCTCCAGAGAAGGAAACTCCACAACCTCTCTGGGGAGCCTGTGACAGTGCTTTGGGACACTTGCAGGAAAGAAGTTGCCCCTTGTGTTGAGCTGAAACCTCCTGTGCTGCAGCTTCCATCCATTGCTCCTTGTCCTATCACAGGGAGCAAGTGAGCAGAGCCTGTCTCCTCCCTCCTCCTGACCCCCAGCCCTCAGATAGGTATAAACATTTGTTAAATGCCCTCTCAGTCTTCTCTTCTCCAGACTAAGCAGCCCTAGGTCCCTCAGCCTCTCCTCATCAGGCAGTGCTCCAGTCCCCTAATCATCCTTGTAGCCCTCTGCTGAACCCTCTCCAGCAGATCCTTGTCCCTCTTAAACTGGGGAGCCCAGTACTGAACACAGTACTCACGGAAAGCTCAAAGAAGGCTGCATTCAGGCAGGGACCTCAGCACCTTCCCAAACATGTGCTTGCAAAACCAAAAATAGTCTAAATAAAAGATGAAAATAATCTAGGAGAAACTATGGTCCTGGGATAGATCAGGTGGGGTGTGATGTGGATCTGTCTGAATGATTTTCTCCTAGACGGCTGCTGAGGCAGAGATAAAGTGACCCAACACCACCTACCAGCACAGGAGCTTCCCAACAAAGGCCATGGGCAGCAGGACATCCCTCATCTCTGTGAGTGATGGAGATGGGCTGCAAGAGCAAAATGCCTGTGGCTGTCAGGTTTAGGTTGTTGGCAGAACTGTTCTCAAGCTGCTATAAATCGTCACTGCAGGTGCTTCAAAGGAGGGCATTTTGTTTTCTTTCCTAGAAGGAACGTCAGACAGGAAGGAGAGAAAAATTACATATCCCTTTTTTATCTCCTATGCCAACTAAAAAAGAATTTGGGTTTTTTAAGGGTTGGGGGCAGTTTAAGTATTTTGGTAGAATCATTTTTCACTTAATACTATTTTCAGTTGGCTTTTTGTTGCAAGGGAGCCTTGCCCCGGAGTGAAAACCAAATGGGTTTTACTATGAGGGCAGGTTTTTTGGTTCCCCACTCTGGCTTTTGCTTCTTGCATTAAAATGAAAATGTTTTGGGGACACAGAGTATTGGGGAAGACAAAGTAGTCCATCAGGCTGCCAGGCTGCTGGAACCCTCAGCACAGGAAGGACATGGAACTGTTGGAGTCAGTCCAGAGGAGGCCACGGAGATGCTCAGAGGGCTGCAGCAGCTCTGCTATGAGGACAGGCTACAAGAGTTGGGGCTCTGCAGCCTGGAGAAGAGAAGGCTTCCAGAAGACCTTAGAGTAGCCTTCCAGTATCTGAAGGGGGCCTACAGGAAGGCTGGGGAGGGACTATTGACAAGGTCTTGTAATGACAGGACAAGGGGCAATGGGTTTGAACTGGAAGAGGGGAGATTTAGACTGGATGTTAGGAGGAAGTTGTTTGCAGTCAGGGTGGCGAGACACTGGCACAGGTTGCCCAGGGAGATTGTGGCTGCTCCCTCCCTGGAGGTGTTCAAGGCCAGGTTGGATGAGGCCTTGAGCGAGCTGTACTAGTGGGAGGTGTCCCTGCCTATGGCAGAGGTTTGGAACTAGATGATCCTTGAGGTCCCTTCCAACCTCACCATTCTATGATTCTATGATTTTCACTCCCAGCTGCTGAGACCTGGGTGCCCACAACACCCACCCTCTGCAAGCCATTGCTGCTGGCCTGGCCATGCGTGCTTGGTTTAGGGGAATGACTGATGGTTGGGAACCAGGAGGGGTGGGGTCTGGAAGGGGACACACCATGGGGGATCTCCCCCAGTGATCACTCAAGCAAGCCTTGGCATTCCCAGAGGCCATCCCTGCTCTCCTGGTCCCTCATGTAGACTGAGGAAACTCCCCAAGGCCTTTACTCACCATTTTGCTTTGACAGAATCTTACAGAGGGCAACTCTCTTCTCACTTGCTCCCTGGGATAGGACAAGGAGCAATGGGTGCAAGCTGCAGCACAAGAGGTTCCAGCTCAACACAAGGGGGGCAAGGGTCCCAGAGCACTGGCACAGGGACCCCAAAGAGGTCACGGAGTTTCCTTCTCTGGAGCCTTTCAAGGCCTGTCTGGATGTGTTCCTGTGTGACCTGAGCTAGATTGTATGGTCCTGCTCTGGCAGGGAGGTTGGACTCGATGACCTCTTTGGGACCCTTCCAACACCTGACATCCTGTGATCCAGATGAAGTTAAAACTGCATGAGGTCATCTTGGGTCCCTAGCCCTGTTCCAGCATCAGGCAGAGCTCTTGGCAAGACCATAACTGATACTTTCAGGAAATTAGCCCAGGTTTGTTTTAAGCAAGTCTGGGAGAGAAGATGCCCTCTGTGAAAACAGCTGGCTAAACATCCCACTGTAAAGCACCCCCCTCTCATTATCTCCCTGCAGCCACCACAGGACACTGCAGGAGGTGAGCCCAGCCAGGACTGACATGGACTCCCCACAAGGATTTGTCAAAACAAGCTAGGTCTCCAAATGGAGAACAAACTCAGCTGCTTCTGCAGCATTCAAGCAGTCTCCATTTCATCCAGCTTGCTCTGGATATGAGCTCTGAAATGGTCAGTCTGGTTGAGGAGATGGTGGGTGGGTCTTTTGAACACATCACAGAGGTGATGAGCACAAGAAGGTCTTCCCAGAAACAAGAAGGTTCATAGCAGCTCATGAACCTCTCTGGGCTTCCATCCATCTCATGGCTTTTGGTCTTATGGTGATACAAATGGGATTCATGGATTCATTTCATAGAATCACTGAAGGTTTGGGGTTGGAAAGGTGTTTTAAAGGTCATCTAGTCCAATCCTTCTGAAGTCAGCAAAGACACCTGCAACTGGAGCACGTTGATCAGAGCCCCAAACAACTTGATCTGGAATGGGGCAGCTATCACATCTCTGAGCTATCTGGGCCAGTGTTTCACCACACACAGCATAAAAGATTTCTTCCTTCCTTCTCTCCAGTGTGAATCTCCCTCTTTTAGTTTCAAACCATTGCCTCTTGTCCTGTGACAACAGGCCCTGATAAGAAGTCTGTCCCCAGCTTTTTTATTGGCCCCTTTAACTACTGAAAGACCACAAGAAGGTCTACCCAGAGCCTTCTCTTCTCCAGGCTGAACAACCCCAGCGCTCTCAGCCTGGCCTCACAGCAGAGAGGTTCCAGCCCCTGGGTCATTGTGGTGGCTTCCTCTGGCCCTGCTTCATGACTCTCCCGTGCTGAAAACTCCAGAGCCAGACCCAGAATTGCAGGTGGGGTCCCAATAGAACAAAGAGGCAGAATTCCCTCCCTCCACATTGCTTTGGATGCATCCCAGGGAACAGCTGTTTCTGGGCTCTGAGCACATCTAAGATCTCCAGCAGAACCTGCAAAAGGCAGAGCCCTGCCAAAACCAACCTAGCAAGAATCTCAGTGACCAGCAAACGCCTCAAGAAAATCGGGAGCTGACTGCAAACAGCACTGTGAGTGCTGCAAGAAAGCATCCAAGGTCACAGACTGAGCAAGGGGCACACACGGTGACCGCGGGGGCACAGACCAGCAGCAGCAGCAGCAGCAGCCCTGGGGGAGGAGACACAGCTGCGTCATCACGCAGGGGGTTTATGGCAAAACCCTGTGAATTATCCAGGGCTGAATTAAAGTTGCATGAGATTTCTTTTTTTAATCACAACAAAAAATAGCTGAGTGAGTCACTGCCCGAGAAAACCCAAGAACCCCTGCGAGATGAGCAACCTTACTGGATACAGCTGGGAAAGGGTGGGAGGTTTGTGCTTAGGGACGAGGAACAGGCAGCACAACTTGGGCGAAAACAGCCAGATCAGAGCCTTCGCCTGCATCTCTCCTTTCCGTTGTGAAGGAGCTGATAAAGGGCAGAAAGTAACAGAAGCCAGTTTGGTCCACGACACGATAGCCTGCGCCACGTCGAGAAGGGCTCAGCACCACATCACGCGTGGCTTGCAGTGCACAGCTTCTCCCAGCACACATCACCCCAGCCTCACAATTAAGAGAGAATTCACGAAATCCATCGCCGACATCTGAACATCCCTGTCTGTGCTCTTCCCGCACACGGCATCTCCATATCCATTAGCTATTGTCTCCCTCTAGCGCGGGCTGAGCCCAAACCTGCCGCGGCTGTGGCTCTTACTCTGGCTGTGAACCAAGGGCAGGAGCTCTGCAGAGAACTAGGGGCTCTACCTTTGCACTGATGAATCAGCTTCCCACCCACGCTTCTGTTTTTATGGTCTCCACATTTTACCTCAGCAGATGCTCAGAGCATGAGGGATTTCTTAGTGACCAAAGCAGAGAGCTAAAGCCTTCCAAAGCTGAGAGATGGCTGCCAGCAGCCACATTTGAAGGGCTAGAGAGGACACAGAGGTGAAACAGCTTCCACCCCCTGTCCCCCTGGGGCACCACCTTAATACCTCCCTTCACCGAGGGCACTGGAGTTTGTTCACCTGAGTTTTCCAGGGGATGACCTCACAGATACCTTTTAGCATCTCTGTACTTCTAAAACAAAATAAAAACCTGCACTTCCATTTCAAAACAAAAGGGAAAGTGAATAACACTGTAAATATCTCTTCCTTAAAACCAAACACCGCAGCACTTCATCCCTGCTCTGCAACTTAACAGAAAATGAAGAACCTAGAGACATGGGCAGGTTTCCATCGCCATGTTCATCCTGCCTTTGCTCCTCCAAAGGCTCTCATAGAATGGTAAGGTTGGAAGGGACTTCAAAGATCATCTAGTTCCAACCCCCTGCCATAGGCAGGGACACCTCCCACTAGTACAGGTTACTCAAGGCCTCCTCCAATCTGGCCTTGAACACCTCCAGGGAGGGAGCATCCACAACCTCCCTGGGCAACCTGTGCCAGTGTCTCACCACCCTCACTGTAAAGAACTTCCTCCTAACATCCAGTCTAAATCTCCCCTCTGCCAGTTCAAACCCATTGCCCCTTGTCCTGTCACTACAAGACCTTGATAACAGTCCCTCCCCAGCCTTCCTGTAGGTCCCCTTCAGATACTGGAAAGCCACTCCAAGGTCTCCTGGAAGCCTTCTCTCTTCCCTAGGATGAAGAGCTCCAACTCTTGTAGCCTATCCTCATAGCAGAGCTGCTGCAGCCCTCTGAGCATCTTCATGGCCTCCTCTGGACTGACTCCAACAGTTCAATGCCCTTCTTGTGTTGGGGGCTCCAGAACTTTACACAGTTTTCCTCAGGTCCAGTTGCAGAGGGTGTCCCTGGCACTATAAATGTTTTCTACTTTAAACCACCACCAATACAGACCAGCAGTATTTGAGTTTTCACTCAGTATCATCTCCAAGGAATGCAAGTTTAACAGCCACAGTTGAAATCCAAGAGTAGTTTTCAGGTAGAAAGTTTTTTCAGTTCTCTCTCCCTTCTCTGAGCTATTTCATAGCTCTCAGTAGGAACACTGTCATCTAGAAAACCACAGGATCCGTTTAAGGAAGAAACTTCTCTTCACCTCCTGTCTTCTCAAGAGGGGTGGGTGACTAAGAACCAAAATATTAACAAAAGTTTCCACAAAGATGAGAGTGTGAAAAGTTCAGGGCAAGCAGTTTAAACCATTTATTCATTTTGGCCTCTGTTTCATTGCCTTCTCTCAGATAATTGTCCTCAAGTGCTATTAAGAACCAGCATCACCTCGCCTTACTTACTGAAGCATCTCCCAAAGAACTGAATCATAGAATGGTAAGGTTGGAAGGGACCTCAAGGATCATGCAGTTCCAACCCCCTGCCATAGGCAGGGACACCTCCCACTAGTACAGCTCACTCAAGGCCTCAGCCAACCTGGCCTTGAACACCTCCAGGGAGGGAGCAGCCACAACCTCCCTGGGCAACCTGTGCCAGTGCCTCACCACCCTCACTGGAAACAACTTCCTCCTAACATCCAGTTTCAATCTTCCCTAAGCCAGTTCAAACCCATTGCCCCTTGTCCTGTCATTACAAGACCTTGTCAATAGTCCCTCCCCAGCCTTCCTGTAGCCCCCTTCAGATACTGGAAGGCTACTCTAAGGTCTCCTGGAAGCCTTCTCTTCTCCAGGCTGCAGAGCCCCAACTCTTGTAGCCTGTCCTCATAGCAGAGCTGCTGCAGCCCTTTGATCATCTTTATGGCCTCCTTTGGACCAGCTCCAACAGTTCCATGTCCTTCCTGTGCTGGGGGCTCCAGAACTGCACACAGGACTCCAGGGTTCCTTTAACAAGACACTTAAAAACTCAAAGCAGAAGCTGTCACCTAATATTCCCAAACTCCCAGAAAACTCCTTGTCACAAAGATGATTGCCAGATTCATTCCCAGCAAAACATTTAACAGAGCTTCCAATCCCTCCCCAAAATTCCTTTCACCACAGACTCCCACCCCAGAGGCAGATCAGGAGCAAACTGAGATACCTCAGCACAGCACTGGACGCCACCTCTGCTGTACAATTTGCTGTTCACAGTTGTTCCCTGCTGTGCACCACCTGATTTTTTAGCCCACTCAGAGACAATACACCACATTGAACCCCAGCTTAAAGGCTGGTTTGCTGGGATTCCTTGCACTTTTTTATCATCACCTTAGTATCACAAAGTAGAGGTTGGAAGGGACTTCTAGGGGGTCTTCTCATCCAACCACCCTGCTAACACAAGTAACCCAGAGCACACTGGCCAGCACTGCACCCAGGTGTGTTTTATCTCTCTCCAGAAGAAATTCTACAGCCTTTCTAGGCAGCCTCCTCCAGGGCTGTGGCATCCCCACAGGAATGAGGTTTTCCTCCTCATATTCTGATGGTGCCTCCACCTGTTCTAGTTCGTGCCTGTTGCCCCTTGTCCTATCACTGGACACCACTGAAGAGAGTCTGAGTCTATCCTCTTACCCTCACCCTTTAGCTATTGATCAGATCCCCTCCCAGGCTGCTCTTCTCCAGGCTAAACAGCCCCAGCTGTCCCAGCCTTCAGAGATGCTTCACTCCCCTCAGCGTCTCTGAAGCCTCCACTGGATTCTCTCCAGTAGTTCCTTGTCTCTTGAACTGGAGAGCCCAGAACTGAACACAATACTCCAGCTGTGGCCCCACTAGGGTAGAAGTGAAGTGCTTGAGCATGTCCAGAGAAGGGCAACGAGGCTGGGGAGAGGCCTCCAGCACAAACACTATGAAGAGAGGCTGAGGGAGCTGGGATTGTTTAGCCTGGAGAAGAGGAGGCTCAGGGGAGACCTTCTTGCTGTCTACAACTACCTGAAGGGTGGTTGTAGCCAGGAGGAGGTTGCTTTCTTCTCTCAGGCAAACAGCACCAGAACAAGAGGACACAGTCTCAAGCTGTGCCAGGGGAAGTTTAGGCTGGAGGTGAGGAGAAAGCTCTTCACTGAGAGAGTCATTGGCTACTGGAATGGGCTGCCCAGGGAGGTGGTGGAGTCACCGTCCCTGGAGGTGTTCAAGGCAGGTTTGGATGTGGCACTTGGTGCCATGGTCTAGTCTTGAGGTCTGTGGTAATGGATTGGACTTGATGAGCTTTGAGGTCTCTTCCAACCTTGGAAATACTGTGATACTGTTAACCTGCTCTGAAGTTTGCAAGCACCAAAGGCTGCCTCTTCTCTGCCCAAAAAAACAAGTCCATGAAGGGCAGCCTGATGCTCATTTGAGAGGGGGCAGATGTGGAAATCTCACCTGAGTCATCCACCTTCAGTTAAATGAAGAGAGCAGAAAGACCTCGAATAATAGCATCCCTTTATTTGCTGACACCATTACAAAAACTGATTACATTAGCAACCAAAAAAAAAAGGAAAAAAAAAAAAGAAAAAAAAAAAGGAGTGTTTACTTGAGGTTGAAGTCAGAGGCAGCTAATCCCAAAAAGGTAATTAAGTAAAACAGTGTACAACATCAGTATTAAAATGTTATATCCCATTGGTGAAGAACTTTACCACATTGGGAGTTTTCTGAACAAGTTTTACTGAGCAAAATAAAAGATTATGAGTTGACTGACTGTCTTCTCCAGGAATGTAAAGCTCTAATTATCCAAACAGGTTTGGTTTTTATTATAAAACTAAACTCTGGAGGTGTCTACAGAGTTGGGTTTGGTTGGTGGTTGGTTTTTTGTTGTTTTTTTTTTTCTTCTTTAAATCAGTAGTCTAACAAGGATTAGAAAAGACAAAACTCTGTTCAGTGTTTCTGACGAAGTAGAAAGGGTCAAAACATAAATAAGGCTTGAATTTGGCAAAATATAATACAATGCCTTCTGCCATCCTCAAATTAATGATTCCCCCATGACTTCATTCTGCAAGAGAAACACAAAAAGCCACATCAGTCAAGCAGTGTTCAAGCAAGCCTGCACCTCAGCAGCTCAGCTCAGCCATTTCATTAGTGCTGGTGACCCACAGTGCAGCCTAGAGAAACACACCACATAGGTGGGGACTGAGTTGCAAACAGCCTCCCAGAACAGAGGCCATGGTGCAGGCAGAATCTCTCTCCCATGTGTACCAAAACAGTGCTATGAGAATCAGCCCACTCCACTGTAAGCACCCTGTTACCAGCCCTTAAGACCAGTTCTGCTGCCCATGCTGGAGGCAGGAGCAGAAAAAACAAACACCTGAAGGGAAAGGAAAAAAAAAAAAAAAAAAAAANCATTAAAGGGAGTTCTGACACTTGTTGAAGCAGCTTGTTCAGTGCCAAGACTTTGCTGCCTCCCAAATGACCCTTCCTTCAGACCTGGCTCACAAGCTGCACCAGCTTCTTGAGAAAGTTTAGTGTCTCCAGTTTTAAGTAACCTTTAGCTAACTTTGGATTATTTAAGAAGTCTACCAGCATGATGGAGTCAACCACAGAGGCTCAGGGTTTTCCCAGTTGGTTGTGTATTAAAATAAAAGTCTTGTTCTTGTGTCTATAATTGGATGAAGAGTTCATGCCAGAACAATGCTTTAGAGACAGCCAGGACTGTTAAATTGGTGAAAGCCCAGTGGGTTACTTCACATCCACCAACCCAAAGCAATCAGAGTATGAGAGTGTAGAAATTTTTGCTCATGTAGCTGGGACAAAGGAAACAAGGCACAGGGAGAACAGAACTTCAGGAAACCTGCTGTGTGAAGTAGCAGGTAGTGGAAGGGAAGGATAAAGAGTTACATGCCTAGAGATAGACTTGGGGATGTCAGATCAGTTCCACCTAACTCAAGCATGATCTAGTGAAGAACAAATCCTATGCCTACAACAAGGTTTTGCTGAACTCCATAGAGCAAGTCTCTGGTTTTGACAACCAGCTTGTTAAATCTGAAAAGGGTCACAGACTGATTTGGATTGAAACAGACCTTTAAAGGTCATCTAGTCTAACCCAACTGGAGTCAGCAGGGACATGTGCAATTAGGGCACATTGCTGAGAACCCCACCCAACCTGACCTGAAATAGTTCTGGCATCTATCACCCCCCGGGCAACCTCAGCCACTGCTTTACCATCCTCAGTGTAAAAAACCTTCTGCCTTTTATTTAGTCTGAATCTTCTGTCTTTCAGTTTAAAACTATCATTCCTTGCCCTGTCACAGCAGATCCTGCTAAAAGAGTGTTCCCATCTTTCTGACAGGCCCCCTTTAACTACTCAAAGACTGCAAAAGGGTCCCACCCTCACAGACCAGAATCCTTCCTGACAGCCACCCACCAGTTCAACCAGATGGCTACCAGGAGACCTACCTACTAGCTGGTAGTGTTCTCGTCCCTTTGACAGCATTTGGCTTACAGACACGAGCAGCTTCTTGAGATGACCTACATCCTGGTTAAGATTCACTGCCACATTTAGTCTTTTATCAGTCAATTCCTGGAAGAAGGAGGGGGGAAGAAGAAAAAAAAAAAAATCATTAAAAACTCATTTAGAATCTAATTACCAAGAAAGCCTAGAAAGATCCTCTGTATAAAATTACAACTCCTTGTGC
The DNA here is from genome assembly GCA_013396675.1 of Eubucco bourcierii. Taxonomy (NCBI): domain Eukaryota; kingdom Metazoa; phylum Chordata; class Aves; order Piciformes; family Ramphastidae; genus Eubucco; species Eubucco bourcierii. The sequence goes on from VWZE01011763.1 coordinate 66,121, forward strand.
AGATGGGAACAACTCTTGTAAGTCAAAGGGTTATGGCCACATTTAAAGAGAACATGGTTCAAAGTCAAAAAGCTGTTTCCTGTTCCAGGAAATTACCTGCACACACCAAATGCTGGTGAGAGCATCACTGACCTCCAGCTCTCATCTTCCCTGCCCTGGACTCCACTTACTTGCTGCTTCCAGGAATTGTGCCTGTAACCACAACTGATCCAGCCTCAGAAACTATTGCCCCACATCCCCACAAGCTTGGCTGGAAACCCCACATAACACAGGCTGCTAAGCACACAGTGAGAGCGTGCCCAGCGGGAGGGATGACTTCTGACCCCTACAGCTGTAACAACAAGGCTGCTGGACCACCAAGGATTTGGTCCTTGTAAGGAGTTGTGGGATGGTGTCCTCAATCAGGCTTTTTTCTGTTGTTTTTAAGGAGTTCAATGGTTTATTAATAGGGAAGCATCACAACTCAAAATGGACTCTTCCTTTCTTCCATGCCCTCCTCTTCAGAGCTGGGCTCACTGAGCTACCAGCAAAATAATCCTTGTTTTATTTTCTCTATTGATCAGCTCTCCTCTAGAGAGCTCCACCACTAAAACATATGTATCACTGTTCCTTATTGAGTTCATAATACAGATGTGCAGATCAGCTGTAGAAGAGCTTTCCCTTCCAAATTATCAGCTAAAAACAGGCAACTCTGCCTGGGTGTCAGCAGTGCAGAAAAACTCTCTTCTCAAGCTGAGCGCCAGGGTGTCCACGAGCGCTCAGCATCAGCCAACCCCGCTCCGACCGAGAGCAGTTTTACTAGCAGAAAGAGAGTGATGCATAATGCTGTGGCAAATCTCTCCCTGGAGTTTTGGGGAAATTAGAGTGAGTTCAGAGAGGGGCACTTTCCTAGCTCCCATTTGGCTGGAAACGCCGCCAGACTAGCAGCGACACAGAGCGAGCAGTAAATCAAACTCAACCACCTGCGCCATTACAGAAATGACTCTGGGCTCAGGCAAGGGAACAAAGCTACAGATTGCAAAGCTCTTACCTGGAGTGCAACTGGTAAATATTTTGCTACTGCAGAAGACCATTGGGCACCTGTATATCAGAGTAGCCTTAACCTGTTTTGCCCTTATTGAAGTAGAATGTCTGGTCTGTCAAGATGGAGGCTTCACTTCAGATCACAGAATCACAGAATGTCAGGGGCTGGAAGGGACCTTGAAAGCTCATCTGGTCCAGCCCCCCTGCCAGAGTAGGATCACCTAGAACAGATCACACACTGGAACACATCCAGATGATTCCTGAATACCTCCAGAGAGGGAGGTTCCACAACCTCCCTGGGCAGTTGGTTCCAGTGCTCTGTTGCACTCACAGTGAAAGAAATTCTTCCTCAGGTTCACAAGGAACCTCCTATGCCTCAAGTTCACATGGAATCTATGTCTCAAAGCGTAGGGGTTGCTGAAAGCAAAGTGGCAAATGCCATTAGCACCCCAGCAAATGGAGTGGAGCAGTCACAGTGCTGAGTGACAGCGCTGGCAATGGCAGAGCATGAGCATCAGCACACAAACCAGCACCAACAGGAGCAAGGAAGAGCCATTTCAATTCATCTCAAATTGCTCTTCCCTCCCTTATCTGCTTCCCCTTGACAATTGGGGTTGCTCAGACTGGAGAGCAGGTAGCTCCAGGGAGACCTTAAAGCATCCTTCCAGTATCTGAAGTGGGCTACAAGAAAGCTGATGAGGGACTTTTTACAAGGGTTTGTAGTGACAGGACTAGATAGGATGGATTGAAGCTGGAAGAAGAGAGATTTAGACTGCAGATTAGGAAGAAATTCCTTTCTGTGAGGGTGGTGAGACAATTGGAACAGATTGCTCAGGGAGGTTGTGGATGCCAGAGGTACTCAGGGCCAGGTTGGGTGAGGTCTTCAGAAACCTCACCTAGTGGAAGGTGTCCCTGTCCATGGCAAGGAGCTTGGAGCAAGATGACCTTCAAGGTACCTTCCAACCCAAGCCATTCTATGAATCTATACTTTGTCACTCCACTGACCTCAGGGAGTGTTTACTCATGAATTGCAGACACATCCCCAACCCTCCTGGGGCCAGTCCTGACCAGTTTCTGATGAATTTGGGCTCTACACAGTCCTATGACAGCTTTTGCTAACGCAGGGCTGCAAGGTTGCCTTATGCAGCTCTCCAAGACTCAGCACAACAAAGGTGGTAAAGTGTCTAGAGAACAAATCTTACAAGGAACAGCTGAGAAAACTGGCATTGTCTAGTCCCAACAAGAGAAGGATGAGATGAGACCTCATTGCTCCCTACAACTACCTGAAAGGAGGTTGGAGTGGAGTGAGGGGTCAGGCTCTTCTCTCTATTATCAAGTGATGAGAGGAGACAGTCTGAAATTGTGCCAAGGGAGGTTTACGTTGGACATTAGGAAAAAAAAAAATCTTGATAGAAAGAGTGATCAGGCATTGGAAGAGGCTGCCCAGAGAGGTGGAGATGTTCAAGAAGTGTGTGGACATACTAGCACTTTGGGACATGGCTTAACAGCCCTGGTGGTTAATGACTGGACCCTTGCCTTAGGGGTCTCTTCCAACTAAAACAGTTCTATGAGTCTATGCCTTTAGGATGTGGGATGAATAGAGGAAGAGGATTGTAGTGAGGAACCCCTCTGTGACTGCAGACCCAGAGTGATCTGAACTGACAGATTTCCCTTTCCACCACACTTCGCACAAATGACATTTGCAGTTTCCAACGAGGGAGTGTTTTACGCTGAGATCTGGGGCAGGGAGGGGAAAAGCACATTACATTTCACATAAGCCTCAAAATAAGTTTACTGCTTAAGCAAGCTGCTGAATACAAATGACTTTCTTAAAGTATATAAAAGGCACCCTCTAGTCATCATCTAGTCCCATAAGTGACAAGGAAGCTGATTAGAAAAACCAAACAGTCTATTTTTAAATAGAAAGAGAGTCTAAAGAAAACACACAGAATGTGTCTGAGGGTTTATGCAAGCATCATTTCTCCATTTTGTGGGTTGGTTCCAGTACCCAGAAGGAACAAATAAGCTCATTTTTGAGCATGTGTTTTCAGGTCCTTAAAAAAAAAAAAGACACTGTTGCTAGGTGGAAGTGGCTGGAAGAGTTTCTTTTTTAATCTGAGAGCTATTTTAGGTTTTTAGGCTTCTGGGGAGACAGTTTCTTTTTTTCCCCTAAGAGTGAAAAAAAATAAAAAAAGGGCAGCAAAAGCAACTTGGGGAAGTAAGATAAAGAGCATTTTCATTTCAGGCTCTGCCAATGGCTACCTGTCAAAAGCACTGCTTAGACAATTAATGTATTTTTACTAATGAAGGCTTAATTACAGGTTTATTAGGACTGTTTTTCCATGTTCCTCTTCAGAATAAATCTATGAATACTCTGGAGGAAACCTGATTAGGTTTCCATAACATGAACCACACAGCTGCAGAGGAGCAGGCATGAGCCAGAGGTGCTGAGGCTGAAGCAATTTAAAAAAAATCAAATCACCATGCTTGGGCCATCACAGGTCACAATTAATGACACCCAGCACACCACTATCACCAGCTACAAAGTGCCACAGCTGATGGCATTGCTGTTCTCAGGCACAAGGAGGAAGTTCTTTACAATGAGAGTGGCAAAACTGTAACAGGTTGCCCAAGGATGTGGTTTAGGCTCCATGCCTGGAGACATTCAACATCAGACTTGATGTGGCTTTGGGCCTGTGATCTAGTTAGAAGTGTCCCTGCTGACTGCAGGGGGGTTGGACAAGATGACCTTTGAGGGTCCCTTCCAATCCAATGCAATATGTAATGGACTGCTTAGTTAAGTCATACAGGAACAGCAGAGATCAAGCAGTTTGGCATTGGTTTGAAGAGGACTTTTCTCATCCAGCTTGCTGCAGACAAGGATAGAGAGCACCCAGTGGTCCCCATGACAGGCTGCTCCTCCTGCCAGCAACACAAGGCAGGGCTCAGCAGACCTACCACCCATCCCAGGAAATCAGTTCAAAGGGCTGGCTCAGCTGCATCACTGGCTGGGAGACTGAGTCCAGCAGGCCAGGGCCAATCTGCAGTCATGACTGATGACACTGGAAAAGCCATTTCATTTCTGCTAATGCCTACAAAGGCAAAGGCTTTTCTACAGTACCCCTTAGAGGACTCCTGGCTTGTTCTCACAGCTGATGAAGCTACTTACTTTCAAGCAGCTAAAAGGAGCAGATACAAATTGTTTGTCCTATCAGCAAATGCTGCTCTCCCTCTCAAATGACAGCATTTCCTCTTACTCTGTCATCAGAAGAAAATGGGTAATGAGTTCCACTGACACCACTTTGCTGGATAAAACGTGCTGGGAAGGCATCTACTTTAGCCTTGCCCTACCCAACTGCCTTCTGGAAAGCTGCTCCAAAGCTATTTTGAAGCTGGTGTGAAAGCTCTCAGAGACAGAGAAGGCGAGTTACAAAGCCACGAGTAGTACAGGTGGTGTTTCTTCAGGGCCAACCCTCCAGTGCACCCACCACACAAGCAGCTCAGCAAGCATGAAAACAGGTCACCTCAGTCTGAGCCCATCAAATTCCAGATCCTGTGACCACAATATCATCAGCCTCAAGAATCAGTCACCCACAGCATAAGGCAGTGTTCCAGTCTTGCTTACTGAAGCTCAGGCTAGTCAGATTTTATTGGTGGACCACATCAAGGTCAGCACAAATTCCCAGGACCAGCTGAAGCTGAATTCTGACATCTGCCAGTGGCTAAGAACTTGCTCACAGCTGCTGAGGACCAGAAGGGGCAATCTTCTCACAAAAGACACTCTCTGCCTTGGTATTATAGGCCATGCAAGAACACCTTCCTTTGGTGTTACAGATGTCAGCAAGCACCAACCAACAGGTTTTTTTACTTCATTTAGTCACCAACAGATTGATTTTCAGCTTCCCTTCTTGAAGGGACAAGTCCTCCCAAACCAAAAGCAACTATCCATGTAAGCCCAGGTATTCTGTCCAGAATCTCTCCCCTTCCTCCTTGAAAATTTGAGCCATGGGAAAGTGGTCACAATTCAAATGACAGCAGAACTCTCAAAGCATACAGTTCCAAGACACCATCCCAACAAGCTGCAGGATGGGCAGTTGTATAAAACCTTAGTGCTGGTTTGAGGCTAATTAGAATATTTTAATAGAGAAAATTACACTCTAGGCTGTGAAAGGAAAACATCATGATGTCTACTTCACTCATAGGCTTGCTGGAGAATTGTTTGGGAACAATAACCAAAACAATAGATAAGTCAGTCTCTCTCTGGCTCTTGCTGGAGCAGGAGCTGCTGGGACAATCTAGTAGTTTCTGGCACTGGCTCCTCTGCTGATTAATCCTCACTAACCACTTTTCTTCTAACCCCTTGGCTGATCCTCCTAATTTACCTTGCACATAAGGCAAACCTTGGGGTAAGGTACAGGGGTGGGGAGAAGGTGGAAGGGTGGTTGGGAGCCCCTCCTGGGGTCTCTGATTTCTGGGAGGGGAGTTGTGTTGCTGTATTACCTTTAACTTGTCTATTTCTGTAAATATTCTGTCTATAGTGTAAATATCTGCTGTACATTGTGCAAAGCTGTAAATAGAGCTTCATCTTTTAACTTCCAACCGACTGAGTGCTAGTCTGGGTCATTTTTGCAAAGTGTGTGGGGGGGGCAGGGAACTCCCAAACAGTCACACCATCCTTTGATGGACCTCACTTCCCAATGCTAGAAGTCTGCCTGCAATGTGCATCGCCCCCAAGCTTGGCTCAACAGAGAAATCACACTCACCGACTCTGTGCAAACATCGCTGTTTTCAATGACGTTGGCATCTCCAACAACTTTTCCAAGTTCTCTCTCAAGAGATGCCAAAGACTCCTGGGCCTGTAGGAAAGGGAAAAGAAACAGACCACCAAACAGGGAAGGTAGAACAATTAGCAAAGGCTGAGAAGCAAATCCCCATCTCTCAAAGAGCACTAGAGACACAGGAACTCACTGTTCAGGAGGAAATCTGTTTTATGCCAGATATCCTCAGGGGACCAGCACATTTGCCAAGATTGACATGTCTCCTTACAATCAGCATGTTACATGTCAGCCTGCTGCATTGGAGAGCAATTCTACAGGGAAGCTTTAATAGTCTCATGTCAAGCTTTCAGGTAAAAATAGTGCAGTAACACTTTTCACTGTGCCAGAGCAGCAATGCAGGTAGGTCTCCAAAAGCCTGATCACAGATCTGCATCTACAGAGAACAGATCGTGGATATAAGCACAGCTCACTTCACATGTCAACATCCAAAGTAACCACCATGAGCAACACATTTTAAACTTCATATTACATCAGGTCTCCTTTAGCTCCTCACCCCCTGCCAGTGCTGTTGTGGTTAGCTGTCCCCATCCCATGAACAAGACTTGTCCTACCAACAGCTCTCCCTACTCCAGTCCTGCAAGAGTGCAGTTCCACGTCCTTACTATGCATCTACTGCAGGAGAAACAAGGTGCTGCACAGTCTGGAGCTAGAGTTCAGCCACTCTGCAAGCTATTCTTGTCTCCATTTATCAATTCTCCTGCAAGAGGGCTGTTTCTGAGGTGACAGACAGCACTGAGACCTCTCATGCTTAAAGATTTCCCACTCCAATTCATCTTGCAGCAGCAGTCAGTGAGGAAGAGCAGAGGTAACACACCTGCTTGTCTCATCAAGCTTACAAAGAGCCAACTTTGAAGATTTGCAGTCTGCTGGGTTACAGGAGATTTGCAACCACATGCAAGTAGGCAGATGGCTTGTAAACCACTTGTAACTGCCATTTGAGATTGGGCTTAAAAGGGCAGAGTGGGGGTGTAGGGCTGTGGGATGGGCTTTTTGTTATGCTTCATTTCTGTAAATAAAGAATTATTTGTCAGCCCCAAAACACCACTTGTTTCTTATTGGCATAAAATTATCACAAACAAGAGACTCCTTCAAGAAGGGCAGTTAATTAAACAGAACTGTTAGATGCATTTTCATTCTTTCAACAGGCATGCAGGTAACTTGCATGACCTCTTACACCCACAGTTCCAAGCATGTGGGGAACCAGCAATAACAGTAAAGCTCCCCAATCAGGTAGGCAGTTTCCTCATGCTGCTCAAATCACATTTCCCAGCACTGCAAAATCACAAATCTTGAGGGTTTGATAACATTTAAATCTATGCCTGTTAAGGGTCTCTGCTTACCTTAGGCAGGTCACCAGCTACCTTCTGTCTCTCATTTTGATCAACTTTGAGTTTTGATAGTGTTTCATTTAGCTGTGTTTTCAGCTGCAAAACAGTAATAAAGGAAATCAGTTTCTCACACACACACATATTCCAGCTGTCTGCCCCACGGATTAACCCAGGGCACACTGACTGCAAAGGGAGTAAGATTACTAGCAATTACTGCACACACTGGATTAGTCAAGACATATGATGAGGTTTACAAAGACAGTCAAGGAAGACAGATTCCATCTGTAAACATAAATGTAAAGAATGGAAACTACAGAAGAGAAGACATAGTTGGCATCAGCTTCATTACAAGTGGTTTCAACTTTGGAGCTATACTGCCAATAGGAATAGCGAATTATTGAATGGGTTGGATTGGAAAAGACCTTTAAAGGTCATATAGTCCAACTTCCCTGCAATCACAGCAGGGAAACTTTTAACTAGAGCAGGCTGATTAGAGCCCCATCCAATCTGACCTGGAATGGTTCCAGGCATGGGGCATCTTCCACCTCTCTAGGCAACTGAGGCCAGCATTTCACCACCCTCAGCATGAAAGCTTTCTTGTATCTAGTTTAAAATCTCCCTCTTTTAGTTTAAAGCCATTATTTCTTGCCCTGTCACCACAAGCCTTGCTAAGACGTTTGATCCCATCTTTCTTTATTTCTGGAAACATTCAAGTTCAGTCTTGACAGGGCCTTGGGTGACCTGGTCTAGTGGGGATGTCCCTGCTGACTGCAGGGGGGCCAGACTAGATGACCTCTAGAGGTCCTTTCCAGCCTGAATCATTCTATGACCCTATGATTCTTGTTCTTCAACTTAATTTCAGCTTACTTCAACTTAATTCACAACAGATACACAAAAAAGCAGATTGTCATCCTCCTAATTCAGGCTAAACAGTCACTTTACTGCTGAATAAACTAAAAAACTTCTACTTGTCATCTTAAGAAAGCATCACTTACTACAACCATGTTGACTTAACCAGTCTGTTAGTGTCACATCAAGGCATGAATCAGTGACAGGGATGTATTAAATTGTCAATTGTGTTTAAATTCAAATTAAAAAAAAAAAAAACCACCACAAAACTATTTCAGTCAAGAGGGATAAATACTTTGTATAGGCTGCCCTTAAACTACAGCTTCCCCAAGGATATAAACATCTTTTAAAAGAAGATTTCAATTGCTCTTCAACACCAGACACAGCAGCAGTCAGGGCACTTAAGGCTAGAGCCTCAAAACAGGAGTGCTAACAAGAAGCTCGAGTGCCAATTCTGCTGGATTTGTGCCTCTGAAGTGCACTGTTGCTAATGTTCACTATTCCTTCTGTCAATCTTCTTGGGTGCCAGCAGGGGATTAAAGAAATGAACAATAAGTTACTCAGAGCCCTGAATCTTCATTTGATTCTAAACCTGTGCGTTATATTTGTCTCACCCTCGGAAGGTTTTCCCTCTTTGGAGCACCTGGGACTGCTGGATGGTGGTTTTCTAGGCTGGAGGAAGCACTGCTGAGCTCCTCTGAAGTTTCAGCTTCTCTCCTTGCTAACCTTATAAATCAGTGGGAAATATTTTTGAAACCCAACAGTTCTATTCCTCAGCCTCCTGCAAAATACACTGGCAGACAGTGGACATTATTCCCAAGCCATCTGCATGAATCACACTCCTACCATAGTACACAGCACCACCAGACTGCAGCCAAGCTGCTCTTGCAGGAAAGCTCAGCTTCATAAGGTTTTGTTGTTACAGACATAACAGGTTGTTGCCTCATATTCAAGAGGTTTCTCTTTCCCGATTTAGAGTCATAGAATGGTAAGGTTGGAAGGGACCTCAAGGATCATCCAGTTCCAACCCCCTGCCATAGGCAGGGACACCTCCCACTAGTACAGCTCACTCAAGGCCTCCTCCAACCTGGCCTTGAACCCCTCCAGGGAGGGAGCAGCCACAACCTCCCTGGGCAACCTGTTCCAGTGTCTCACCACCCTCACTGGAAAGAACTTCCTCCTGACATCCAGTCTAAATCTTCCCTCTGCCAGTTTAAACCCATTGCCCCTTGTCCTGTCGTTGCAGGACCTTGTAAATAATCCTTCCCCAGCCTTCCTGAAGGCCCCCTTCAGATACTGGAAGGCTACTATCAGGTCCCCTTGAAGCCTCCTCTTCTCCAGGCTGAGGAGCCCCAACTCTCTCAGCCTGTCCTCATAGGAGAGTTGCTCCAGCCCTCTGAGCATCTTTGTGGCCCTCCTCTGGACCCGTTCCAACACTTCCATGTCCTTCCTGTGCTGGGGGCTCCAGAACGGCACACAGTACTCCAGGTGGGGTCTGAGGAGAGCAGAGTAAAGTGGCAGAATCCCCTCCCTTGCCCTGCTGGCCACATTTCTCTTGATGCAGCCTAGGACTCGGTTGCTGTCTGGGCTGCATGTGCACACTGCAGGCTCATGTTGAGCTTTTCATCAACCCAGACTCCAAGGTCCTTTTCCTCCTGCTCTCCAGCCATTCACCACCCAGCCTGTATTTGTGCTTGGGACTGTGCTTTACTCTAGGATGTGCATTCAATTCCCATTTCCCTTGCATTCAAACCAAGAGGTTCTGGTTGCTGAGGCAGGATGATAATCAATGCTGCACTAGTGTTGCCAGGCATACTGTTAGCTTAAGCAGATTGTTATTGTGGCTGTTTTTTAAAATTAACTATTTAAACCCCATTACATGAGTGGCAGCACCCTGGTGAAGACCCTGCTCAGTCTGCAGTGACAGGCTGTCCCAACACAGACATGGTGACAGATACAACCTTCCCTGAGTTGGGTTCAAAAGCAAGCAAAACACTGTAAAGAGAGGAAGGATCTGACTGCTCCTGCAGCCTAAAACATGTCACTGAAACAAGCAAGCAGTAAAAGGGCTCCAACTGGAAAAATCATGCATCTTTGGGTCTGCAGGTCTGGACTTTGTTAATCCAACTCCTTCTTGAGAAAACCTTGTATAGGAGCATTGGTGGCTGAAGAGCATTTCTAGCCAAACACGCTGTAACACACAGTGCATGCACCAAGCCAGCAAAGCTACTCGGCCACATCAGGATGCCAGTTGCTGCATGGTTGGATATTCTGAATTAAACTAACATTGGTTTTGGCCAATTCCAGCACATGCAGAGGAGGATAGAAAAGGCTCTGCACAGTCAGAACACAGATATCACAGTTGCATCCTCAAAAGCTTTGGAAAAAAATGACAACAAGAGAATAATCTTCAAGTTAACACATCAGGAGCATGACTTTTGTCACTTTCAGGACATCTATTTGCTGTTGTGTATATCTGTGCTGTAGAACACTGATTCTCAAGAAGTTCCAGGAATGAAAATCTTACAGACTTTGAAAAAGTCTTAAGAACCAGGCATGCTATTGTTAGGAGCAGAGAAAGAGACAAATTGTAAAAGTCAGACTACATAAATGATTGCGATGGACAAAAATATCAAGCTGAAGAGGTTAGCAGAACAGACAGGATTTGAAATAAGTCTCCGCTTCATAAGTATGCTGGGAGCCTAGTTTGTGCCCAGCAGAGAACAAGCTTCTTACCAAATTTAACTCTTCATTCTGTCTTACTGCTTCAGAATATGAATCATCAAGTTTTTTCTGCAATTCAGTCAAGAGATCTTTGAGCTGAAATGAAGTTTAGAGTTTTAGGATTTGTCTCCTTAGGATGCCCACTTTTCTTCTGCTCAGTTATTAGTGTGTTGTTCTACCCTAAAGTTAACAAGCATATCAACTCCTCAGCCACAGGGGCTAAAGCATTAGATTAGTTTGCCAGCCAACTAGCCACCAAAAGAAAAAGAACAGCTTAGTCAATGATGTTTACCTCTCTGACTTCTGACACATAGGTAGATCGTTCTATTTCTGCCTTTTCTAGTTCACTTTCCAAATGTTCTCTCTCTCTTTTCAGCTAGAAACAGAAAAACAGAATTAAAACAGATGCTTTCAATTTGCAGCATTGCTACTTGATTTACAATTAGCCATAAATTTCTAATCAGATATTCCACAACATTCAGAGAACATTTAAAATCCAGTTGATTGCAGAGCACAGATTTAAACTGTTACACATCAAACAGATTAAAACAATCGAGCTCAAGACTGTCAAGGAGCAATAAACTGCTCAGTCTCACAAGAGCCCCATTGGGGGGGGAGGAGGGGGGGGAAAGTGTGAAGCAAAATCAGCACAATTTCTAGTACACAGCTTCTCTGCTGCTTAAAAACACTGGCCAAAAGATCCAGTTCACACATATAGGAAAGAAGCCCTCAGAAGTTCAGACAAATGCTGTTTAAACAACAGAAAACTTTGGAGACAAGAAAATCCCCAAATATCTGCACATACAGTTTCAACTTCTTTGATTTCTTCCTTTACTCTCTCTAGCTCACGCTCCAAAGAAACAACTGAAGAACGCATCTGGAGTTTTCAAGAAAGAAGAAGAAGAAAAAAAAAAGGTATCATTTAGATGGATTGGTCTCAAACTTTCCATCCACACACAAACTTGTTTCTGTGCTTCAAAAGTGTGAAGGAGTGAAGACAGACTCTCGCTCAAATAATTCAATATATTGAGCCTCCAGTAGAACATCTTTCTTAGCTTCTCTCAACATAAGAAGGTAACTGACATCTTTAGAACCTAGGCTCCTGAAAGACTTGGACTATAAACTAGTAAAGGGTCTAGACAGTAAGTCATCTGAGAAGCAGCTGGGGGAACTTAAGGCTTCCAGGAAACCTGATAGTAGCCTTCCAATACCTGAAGGGAGCCTACAGGAAGGCTGGGAAGGGACTATTTACAAGGTCTTCCAATGACAGGACAAGGGGCAATGGGTTTGAACTGGCAGAGGGGAGATTTAGACTGGATGTTAGGAGGAAGATGTTTCCAGTGAGAGTAGTGAGGCACTGGCACAGGTTGCCCAGGGAGGTTGTGGCTGCTCCCTCCCTGGAGGTGTTCAAGGCCAGATTGGAGGAGGCCTTGAGTAACCTGTACTAGTGGGAGGTGTCCCTGCCTATGGCAGGGGGTTGGAACTGGATGAACCTTGAGGGCCCTTCCAACCTTACCATTCTATGATTCTGTGAACTGGGGTTGTTTAGCCTGAAGAAGAGGAGGCTAAGAGACCACCTCACTGCTTTCTACAACTACCCGAAACTGTCATGAGGTCCTGGTTGTATCAAGCAATAGAAAATTTCTTGACAGAAAGAGTGGTCAGGCATTGGAACAGGGTGCCTAGAGAGGTAGTGGAGTCACCATCTCTGGAGATGTTCAAGAAACTTGTGAACGTGGCACTTCAAGACACGGTTATGATGTCCTGATGTCAGGCCAATGGTTGGACTCAATCCTGGAGGTCTCTTCAAACCAAAACAATTCTATGGTTCTATAATGAAACAATTCCATGGTTCTACAACTAAGTCAGTGGTCTGTTACCTAGACAGGGAAGACTATCTCCATCCATGCATGATAGGTAGGCCAAACCCAGAACATTTAGCATTACTAGAGGCTGCATAAGCACAGCAGATGAAGGCACATCTATAGCTCAAGGTCTGAGAGCCTTTTACAGACTGCTCAAGATATTTATAAAATCACATCTCTGTTTCTTCCATATTCCTATGTCTGGCACTCAAAATTTGCTAAGCAGAATTATTTTAGAAATAATTTCTTTCAAAAAAGCAGTTTGACCTACTTTAATTCTAGATTAGGAAAGGAACATAGAAAGCTTTTTTTCTTACCACTTTTGCTACCAACAGAGTCTTCCCAAAGAGGAAAGCTTTGCAGGCAATTTCAAGTGTAATTACTCAAACCATAATGCATAAAGCACTATTTTAACAGCCTCCAAAAATTGTTATATGATACTTAAATCTTACCACAAAAGGTCTGTATCTGTGCACAAGTGGATTGGGGAAAAAAAAAATCCCAGATGTTTAACAGAAATACAGTCTGAGTTGCCAGGATCAGAAAAATATATATTCCTGGGCACGTAAATAGGACACACACACACATATTGCTGGATCTTTGGTTTCCTATCCCACCAGCACTCAGGAGATTATGTGCTATTTGGCTACCTCCTGCATCACCTGCACAAGAGTGATACAGACTCCTCATAATAGTCAAATACTATTCCTGTGTTCTTCATTTGTTACTGATCCTCTAAAGATAGGAAGAAGAATAGCCAAATGGATCTAAAGACACCAGCAACTCCTCTTTTTTTATTTTGGTTTTTCTAAATGGAAATATGTTCCTCAGTAAAGTAAGGGTCACTCAGCATGAAGCTAAGTAGCAGAGCACCAAGAACACTGTTGTTATAAAGAGGGATCATTCCTATTATACCAGTTGCAGGCTTCACCTTTTCCATCTCCTAGTCATGCACACAGCAAACCAGGAAGCCAGGGCTGTTCTACATCTACCTTCACTGCACTGCAACTTCAAGCAAAAAGTGGTTCTTCAGAAATACCTGTTTGAGTTCCTTCTGTGATTCTTCAACTTTTATCTTCCATTTACTTTCTTCTTCCTCCACACTCCTCTGTAGCCTTTGTAAAATCCCTTCCTAAGAAGAGAGCAGGGTTTAAAAGCTTGCAGCAGAAAAAAGGTAGCTTACAACATCACAGGGCTCAGGGACCAGGGCTCCTGCTTACCGTCTCTGCCAGAACCGATTTGTATTTCTCACACTCCAGTTGCAGTAGTATGTGCATTTCCTCTGCCTCCTTCAACTTCTGTTCCATAGCCTAGAAAGAAGAGTGAGCAGAGGAGTCACATCTCAGTTGATGGATTTGAGTTCTGTTATTTATTTCAACAAGCTGGTATGATTCACATTGGCAGGTCTGTCTTTCAATGTGACATGAAAACAGCAAGTGCAATGTTGATCTACAGCTCTCACCACTCAGTCACAAACCTGTTACTGCACTGAGACACCTGAAAAAAAACAAACAGCTACTTGAAAGATTATTTCTGGAGTTGTTTGTCTTGGAGAAAAGGATGCTGAGGGCAGACTTTCTGCTCTTTACAGTTTCCTGAAAGCAGGTTGTAGCAAGGTAGGAGCTGGTCTCTTTTCCCTTGTATCAAACAACAGGACAAAAGGAAACGGCCTCAAGCTGGGTCAGGGAAGGTTTAGGTTGGACATTAGGAACAATTTCTTCCTGGAAAGGGTTGATGAAGCTTGAAACAGGCTGTCCAGGGCAGTGACAAAGCCACCATCCTCAGAGGGGGTTAAATGTTACGTAGATGCAGTGCTAAGGAACATAGTTTAGTCAGCAACGTTAGGTTAATGGTTGGATTTAGTCTTAAAAGTCTTTTCTGACCAAAACAATTCTATCATAGAACAGGCTGTGTTGGAAGGGACCTCCAAAGGTGTCCCAGGTTGGGAACTATAAGGTTAAAAAGAGTCCTCTGGGGACTGGAAGATTGTCATTCAATCCCATAATTCTGCTATCTCTTCATAAGCTCACGGCAAGGCCACCTTGTTCTCCTTTCCTCCCCCTCCAGCCTAGCGCCAGGCAGGAGCTCCCTTATCAGGATAAACATATAAGGATAGGCCTTGTTTGGGGCCTCCAGAGGCTGTGCTTAGGCCTCTAGAGGACAGCAGTGGCATGGAGTGGGGAGGACTGGAGCACTGGGGATTGTAGATTTAGGTTTGGGTTGGGGGAAAATTCAGGGGGTTTGCTTATGTATCTGCTTTAATTTCTGTCTGTAATACTCTCTCCAAACGCAGTTCTGTTTTTTTCTCCAATTCATTTGAGAGCTTC
>VWZE01011763.1:101793-127705 GCA_013396675.1 Eubucco bourcierii
TAGGTGATCCTTGACGTCCCTTCCAACCCTACCATTCTATGATCATCATATCAAGATTTGGTATCTGCCTCTCTCAAAACACTCAACTGACAAACCAAATGGTCTAGGATCACCTCTCTAGTTCTCTTCAGCTGCCTTCACACTGAGGATGCACAGGAAGTTGTTGGCAGTCCAGCAACTGAGAAGTCTGCACAGCTCCCAGAAATCAGTCCCACTACAGGATGGATAAAGTTGAGCTGGGAAGACAAACATCTGCACCATGGACCTTGCCTCCCCTCCAGCATTCCCACTCTCTACAAAAGACCTGCAACCCTTCACAAACAGGCTGCATCTCTGGATTCCTCATATGCATTTTAAAATCCTCCTCTACCACTGCTTTTTGTTTTGTAAATTATTTTTCAAGGCTTGCTTAACCTTTTACAAAAGTAATCTGTGCTTCAGGCCTTACAGGGACTACACAGGCAGGGAGGGACTACAATGGTGAAGATTAGAAGAACTTTTTAAAATGCTCTATTTTGAATCTGGCTTTTCCTTCTTTCATGCATCCAGGATAAAAGCAGTATTTCTACAGGTGGAAGCATTTAGTACAGAGTTGGTCTGGCTTGGGTTTGGGATCCAAGACAGGAGGAAAATACTAGGAGGGCACACAGTATTCATGCTGAGAGCACACTATGGATTGCCATTGTAGCAATCATGATGATGACAATCTCTACTCACTTCTGATGAATTGCTAGTGTTACCTCCAGTTGAGTTCTGCCATTACTTGGCATTAAGTTGCTTATGGCACATAACTATCCACAACACCTCCAAGGTGTTTTTCCTGGGTAACAGTTAATACAGAAACCATCACATTAAAGGAAAAAAAAAATAATCAGATTATTCCTCCTCATATTCATTTTCACCCCTTCATCTGCCATTTTAAAATGTTCCACTATGCTGAAAGGCTGAGTATCACTTATCTGAGACTTGCCAACTTAATCAAGCCTGCCACCTCTTCCCACTCCCCTTTCCAGACTGTTTACACACTCATTACCCAGCACATACTTCACAGTATCATAGAATAGTAAGGTTGGAAGGGACCTCAAGGATCATCTAGTTCCAACTCCCTGCCATAAGCAGGGACACCTCCCACCAGTACAGCTCACTCAAGGCCTCCTCCAACCTGGTCTTGAACATCTCCAGGGAGGGAGCAGCCACAACTTCCCTGGGCAACCTGTGCCAGTGTCTCACCACCCTCACTGCAAAGAACTTCCTCCTAACATCCAGTCTAAATCTCCCCTCTGCCAGTTTAAACCCATTGCCCCTTGTCCTGGCATTGCAAGACCTTGTCAATAGTCCCTCCCCAGTCTTCCTGTATACCACTTCAGATACTGGAAGGCTACTCTAAGGTCTCCTGGAAGCCTTCTCTTCTCCAGGCTGCAGAGCCCCAACTCTTGTAGCCTGTCCTCATAGCAGAGCTGCTGCAGCCCTCTGAGCATCTTTGTGGCCTCCTCTGGACCCGCTCCAAAATTTCAATGTCCTTCCTGTGCTGAGAGCTCCAGAACTGCACACAGGACTCCAGATGGGGTCTGACAAGAGCAGAGTAAAGGGGCAGAATCCCCTCCCTTACCCTGCTGGCCACACTGCTTTTAATGCAGCCCAGGACTTGGTTACTGTCTAGGTTGCATGCACACACTGCAGGCTCGCGTTGAGCTTTTCATCAACTGCCACTGTACATAATGTATTCCCTATTCACTGAAGAGTTCTTCCCTCTATCTGGTAGCTCAGAGAAACTATAGAGGCTTGAAAGTGCCACTTCAATACTTGAATGACGTTTACTACCTGCTTGCTAAGATCTTCAAAGAGCTTCAGGAGACTCAGGAGGCATAGCTTCCTCTACAAAAAAACACTGCCTCTACCACTACTCTGCTATGCTTCTTACTATCAGCTTCACATTACCTGACTCAAAGTGAGTGACCTTTCACCAGCAACATTAGAAGAGCAGCACTACCTAAAACAGGCTTTAAGAGTTAAAAAGATGGAGTCATCACCTTTCTCAGGAAGGAGGTCTATTTCTAACAGCTAAGGTCCAGAAGATAAAACCTAAGGTGGCAGAGGCCAAGCAGGAGTCAAGTTGCTCGCTGCACACACCACCATCTAGAAACAAGTATCAGGTTTGCCACACAGATCCCATTTATCTGAACTAAATCCTTCAGCAATTTAACTGGGGCCTTGAAGCAACAGCAGAAGAAAAAAACCAAAAAAGCATTTTTACACCCACCTGAACAGAAAAAAAGACCTGCCAACATGATAAACCAAACATCAAAGGCTGACACCAAGGCCTCCAAAGTCATATCAGAATGTGGAATGAAGGGAAATTGCATTAGCTTTTACTGAGCAACCTCCTCTTCCAGATTTCAAAGACCTCACAATTACAGGCACACTTAACTCGTCTTACCCCATCTCTTCCTCTGCTGCAGTCTGTTGCTGCTACTTTGATGTCCCACACTGCTCTTGCTTTTTGAAGAGAACACTGTAATTTACCTTAAGCACCCAAAAATCAATTCTGTATCAACATTCAGTTGTATGAACTGCTCCCCAACACCCACGATCCAGCAAACTTACTGTAAATAAGCACAAGAATAAGCTGTTCTGTATCTTACCTTGAATTCTTCTTTTGTGTTTGAAATCTGAGCAAGTTCTTCTCGAAGCTGATCTTCAAGACTTCTTATTTTGTCATCTTTGATGTGAATACTGAGACAGAGTAGAACAGCTCAATATATGTTTTCTCATCCAGTTCTAACAAAAAGCATCGATTCAAAAGAACATAAGACTGACAAACATTGTTTATCAAATCCCAGAGCTATTTACCTTTTCTGCATCCTTTCCAGCTCATGTGCAGCAGCAGCCTAGATATAAAGAGGATTAACACAGACTTAGGATACATCACATGATTCAATCAACCTTTCATTCCACAATATTAAAAAGCTAAAACGAGTCATTTGGCCTCTCAGCACATGACTTGCCAGCAGGACTGAAAAGGGTAAGCTTGTCTTCATGCACTTAAAAACACCAACATATATCAGGCCAGCATGCAGTTACAAAGGGAAGATCTCCAACAGATTCATTTGCCAACTGGGATTATCACTAATTAAACACTTCATTTCCACCTCCATAATGAACTGGCCACATAGCAGTAACAGAGTGGCAGCATTTTGTTTGGTTCTAAACAGCTGGCTATGGTGAGGCAGGGGGTGTTGTCTGCTTTTCCAGTTTCTTTTTAGAGGGATTCTGGTATGTAAATGTCAATGCTACATATTCAAGCACAGTTGTTTTAGCTCCTGTGAAGTGCCTTGCATGCCTCCAAACCTAAACCAAAAGCAAATTGGTTCAGCAGCTTGGTTAACCAAGTAAGAAAGATTCTGCTGGTGAAAGAAGGGTAAGAAGTCAGACTTCCACCAGCTATAAGAACTCCAGGGAATCACGTATTAGCCCAGTTCAGTAGCTTCACACCTTTAAGGTGCTTAACCACAGCTTGTTTAAAGCCAACAGATCTGCTCTTGTGACAGAACAGCTAGTAGGAAGAGAGGGAAAAAATTTTTTTTTTCCTTCTTTTACCTGTTCATTTGTCAGAGCCTGTAGCTTCTGTACTTCTGACTTCAAGGATAGGTTCATGTTTTGCAAGACCTGAAGAGAGCAGAGAAGAAATACATATGCACTTTGCATAGAGACAGTATTTCAGGTTAAGTTCACTCTTCAGTGCAAAGTATTTCAGGTTATTTTTTGAAGGACTTGAGGCAGAAAGTAAAAGTTTCAAGTTTTCTTATCTTTCCATTAGCTTGCTAACAAGTATCTAAAGGGCTAAGGCCAAGAGCATAGGACCAGATGTTTTTCAGCCATGCCCAGTGAGAGGGCATGGGGCAGTGGACATAAACTAGAACACAGGAAAGTCTGTCTGAACAGGAAGAAAAACTTCTTTCCTGAAAGGGTGCCAGAGCACTGAAAGAGGTTACGGAGTCTTTCACGAGAGAGATTCCAAACATGTCTGGATGTGATCCTGGGCGACCTTGGGTGACCCTGCTTTAGCAGGACTAGTCTAGATGATTGTCAGAGGTCCCTTCCAAACCCCACCATGCTAGGATTCTGTAACAGCATCAAGCAGTGGCATTGCCTAGAAGGGCAAAACCAGCAGACTCCTAGCTCAAAGAGCTGTTACCAAAAGCAGTAGCCTTGCAGGCTTCATTTTGTACACGCAGCCAAAAAGCTTCCCTCTGTATCAACTGGCATTTACACATGCTTTCATTATACCTTGAGCTCTTCCTCTTTGCTGGTTAAGTTGGCATGTTCATTGCCTAATGAGTCCTCCATCTGTTTTATCTGCTTGTCCTTTTCTGCAATCCTGCACAAAGAAAGAACGATGACATATCAGTGCTAAAAGGTCTTTCCTTGGATGAAAGTGATACATGAAGCATCAGGCTAAACACAAAATAGATGCTGGCCCTCAAGGTCAGCTCCTACTCTAAATCCTGCTGACAGTACACTTGGAGTCCTAAAGCTTTTCCATCCATTTAAAATGCTCTTTGCTTGCCAAAAATTCACGAGACATTCTCTCAGCTCTGAAATACAACTGCCTCCACCTCCCAAAGAGAAATCTCCTGGCACAGCCATGCAGCCCAAATATTAAGAGTTCTCATGGTCACACACATTCCTGGGCACTGCACTGATCCCTACCCGTAGACTCTAGGAAACAAGAGAGGAGACACTGCTTTCGTGTAGCACAGACACACATGTACAGACACCAAACCTGAGGCCAAATATGGAAGGCAAATCCTCAGGAAACAGTTCCCCAGTTCCCAAAGTCAATCTCATCACGAAGAGTTAACAGCAGCAACATTTCCTTCCCCAGTCCCTCCCTCTGTGCATGTGCACAGAGAAAAGGTGGCACACATTAAGAACCTGTACTACCTCACAAATACTAGAGGAAATGAATACTCACACTTTGTGTAGTTCTTCTGCCAGGACTGAAGCTGAGGTCTGCAGAAGGAAAATAAATATGTAACTAAAAAAGCCAAAACTAAAGCAAGCCAAAGAATCAATGAGCCAGGAATAGCATTGGTGAAACAGTTATTTGAAACTGGCACAGGACACTTAAAACTATTTCCTGACTAAGGAACATGGAAGGAACACCAGCACATACTACTGCTCCATCCCCTTGGGCGTAAGGCAACATAAAGGGAAAAAAATGAACCATCTTATCTGCTCTCTAACAGATTCAAATAAGCCACAGGGATCACCAGCATTTGTCTCTCAAGGATTAAGTGTTTTACTCGAATTTTAAACATGAAAAACTTTCACAGTGCATCAGGACTTGTGTTTGGAGCAGAAGCAGCATGTAGTAGCAGCAAGTGGCATTTTTACTCCTGGATAAAGCCTACTGCTATGTGGTCAACCACAACAGGGCAGGAGAGGCCCATCACACTTGTTATCAAGCCATCAAGGGACCTCAGCAGACTGTTTCAAATCCAGTTTGGCAGCACCTGTGGCATAACTTGATCTTCATTTGTGCTTCAGATAGATGGTTCTCCTTATCCAGCCTTACCCTTCCCCAAAATCCTGAACCTCACCCTACAGCAATTCTCATGCTACCTTATCTGGGTAAGATAGAGAACAGTATCAAAGAAAAAATATTAAACAGAACTTCCAGTCTCAGAGGGTCCTCTTAACAACCAGAACACTTCTAATCCATCCTTACACCCAGAGGAGTATTTTCCAGTCCAACCTCACTTCCCCAGAGTGAGTTGTTTTCACACCCTCTGTTCATGGTGAAAAAGTAGCCCTGCATTTTCATGGCCACTGGGACACAAGCACACACTTCCTCCTGCAACCCAGAGCTAAAATCTCCCTAGGAATTGATTTTCAAAGTCCCGTTAAAGGCCCAGGATGAGAGAGGAGTAGGTCACAACCAGGCTCTACATCCAGAGAGCCTCTTTCATTACTCCCCTCACCCAATGGGTTAAAGCATTTCAAGCAAAGCCACATGCCACATTTTCAGTCTGATGTCACACATAATCAAAACACACCAAGAGCATCCACAATTAAGAGAACACAGCACCCAACCACATCAGAACAATTTCCACTCGTTCTCACAGGAGTTAGGGTCTTTCTGAGCTGATTTCTGTGACCTAGCTCCACATGGAAGCACCTTTGGTGGCTCTGAGGTTTTATAGTGTTTTTACAACAGAAATAATTTCTCAAAGAGGCTAGTTAAACTAAAAATAGAGAGATGAGAAGAACTGAGAATGACACTGTGCAGGTTCAGGGTTTTTTTGTTTGTTTGTTTTTTTGGTTGTTTTTTTTTTTTTTTTTTTTTTTTTTTTTTTTTTTTTTTTTTGGGGTTTTTTTTTTTTTTTTTTTTTTGTTTTTTTTTTTTTTTTTTTGGTTGTTTTTTTTGGTTTTTGTGGGTTTTTTTTTTTTTTTTTGGGTGCTGTTTTTTTTTCTTCTTCTTCACAGAAATCATCATGGGAATGACCAAACAGCTTTATATGGAAGCTATCATATGACTGTTTCTCAACCTGATGCAAAAGGGATTAGGTGGTTCACAAAAAGACTGCAAAGAGACCAAAGAATCACAAGACAGCATTGCATGCATGCAAAGATGCAGAAAACAAACATCCAAAAAGGTATTCCACACACTGATTACAGATGAATGCCACTACAGAAGGAAGTGGACTTTTTTCCTCCCAAAAGGACAGGAGAAGCTTTAGTTTTAAATCAGTTTGAGAAACATTAGAAGAGAGGATGCTAACAAGTCTTTGCTTTTAGCATTGCATCTCATATCCAGCTACAAATTCAAAAGCAGAACAGAAAAAAAAAAAAAGATCAAATCCCTGACTTCTACAGGAGTTCAAAATCTGTGACTACAAACAAAAGTCTGAGAACATGCTGTACCTGGGCTGCCATTTGTGAATGAAACTTCTGAAGCTGAGCATTCAAAGCATCATTCTGCTCTATCAGCTCCTTGTAAGAGAGCAAAGAAAGAAAAGCAGGCTGAGATCTGCAGCTAGTCAACTTTTGGTAGGATTAGCTCTTAGCCATGATTAAGTTAGTAGGAACAGTTTAGCATTTACATGTCAGACACTTTTCAAAAGACTTTTTTTCTCTCCACTCATATTGATCACAGAATCACAGAATTGTCAGGGTTGAAAAGGACCTCAGTGATGACCTAGTCCCAATCCCCGTGCCATGGGCAGGGACACCTTTTACTAGATCAGGTTGCTCAGGGCCACATCCAGCCCAGCCTTAAATGTATCCAAGAATGGAGCTTCCATCACCTCCCTGGGCAACCTGTTCCAGTGTCTCACTACCCTTACAGTGAATGCCTTCTTCCTAACACCTAATCTAAATCTAACCTCCTCTAGCTTGGATCCATTCCCCCTAGTCCTACCACTAACCAACACCCTAAAAAAACAAACAACTCTCACTAGTTCTCTTGTAGGCACCCTTCTGATATTAGAAGGCCACAATAAGGTCTCCTCAGAGCCTTCTCTTCAGGTGGAAGCATAAGAACCTGTTCAGTATCCAGAGGAAAATACTCCCTGCCCAATTCAGACCATTTGGTTTCCCTGAAGCCCTCAAGAGCTATGTCAACACTGCCTCTCACCACTTGACTTGAAGAGAAGAGAGATCACTGCAGAAGAGCTCACACAAACATTAACAGGTACATGGCTGCTCTTCCAAAGTGTTCCCCAGATCACAGTGTTATGTCACAGTTTGGGAAATCACCTGGGTCAGCACATTTTCTTGACTTGCCCAGAATAATTCTCAGGTCTGAGACCACCCCAGAGCTCCTCACAGCACCATGCACAAGCCCTCACTTCATGAACTGCCAGCTGATAGACCAGCACAGTTTTGTCACTCCTTATTCAATGGGAAAGCTTTACTAAAGCAGCATTTCAAAGACATTACTGTGTTTCCACAGCCAGGAAGAGGGAGGAAAACACCAAACCCTTAAGATACTTAAGCAACAGTACCTGCACCTGCATTTGCATGGAGTCCTCTGCAGAAGCTCTCTTTTGTTCAGCCTCCATTAACTGCAACATCCTCTGCTCCAGCTGCTGTTTTGACACCATTGTATCAGTAAGTTTACTGTGTAAGCTCTGGATTTCATTGTCTTTGGCCACAAGCTTATTCTGCACATCTGTAGGAGAAATGTCTTAAGTAAATACTTAACTTTGAGGGAAACAGTTTTCACTGCAAACAGGGAGGCTGATTAGAAGCATCACTCCAGCAAACCAAGGGTCAGCTTTCAGACCAACTGGTACCACAACATACCAAGGGTGCTGAAGCAATACTGACTTCACCTGAGCTTTATTTAAGCCATTCCCTTAATAATGCCCTTTGGCAACTGCCAAATCACTGCAGTGAGTATACATGGGAATTTTGTGATACATGGGAATTGTATGATACATGCCTTGTTGTGCTGCTTCATGTTCTGCTGTTCTTTTCCTGAGATAAGCCTGGATTTCTTCCCATCTTCTCTCTGCTTCCTGCTGCTGGACCTATATATTGAAAAAAGGGTTGATGAGAAGAATTCTAACCTAATTTGGTTTTGAAACATTGAGAGTGCATGTCTACAGTGCTACTCCCAAAACACATGACAACAAAGAAGAATTATTTCTTGTTTCCATTAAGGCACATCAGAGAAGCAGAATGCCCTGTAATCCTCCTCCTAGAGCAGTTTAGCCTATTCATTTGAAAGGCAGATTGTGAGCAGGATTTCATTATAGACCCACAACAGGAGGCTTTCTCTCATATGAAAGTTTAGCATCTTTGCCCTGCAAGTTCAGAATTAATTCTAGAAGCCAGGCTAGCCATGAATCACATAAATCTGCATCTAGTAAATAATATGTCTGAAGTCTAGATAACTTTCTACCTGCAAAGACTAGAGGCAGGAGAAACTTCTGGTAACAGACTTTATTGCAAATATGATAATCATAGAATGGTAAGGTTGGAAGGGACCTCAAGGATCATCTAGTTCCAACCCCCTGCCATAGGCAGGGACACCTCCCACTAGTACAGCTCACTCAAGGCCTCCTCCAACCTGGCCTTGAACCCCTCCAGGGAGGGAGCAGCCACAACCTCCCTGGGCAACCTGTGCCAGTGTCTCACCACCCTCACTGCAAAGAACTTCCTCCTAACATCCACTTTCAGTCTCCCCTCTGCCAGTTCAAACCCATTGCCCCTTGTCCTGTCATTGCATGACCTTGTAAATAATCCCTCCCCAGCCTTCCTGTAGGCCCCCTTCAGATACTGGAAGGTTACTCTAAGGTCTCCTGGAAGCCTTCTCTTCCCCAGGCTGCAGAGCCCCAACTCAAGTCTATCCTCATAGTAAAGCTGCTGCAGCCCTTTGATCATCTTTATGGCCTCCTCTGGACCCGCTCCAACAGTTCCATGTCCTTGCTGTGCTGGGGGCTCCAGAACTGCACACAATGTGTGTGTGTATGTGCATGTATGTGTATATATAGATATATAAAGATTTTCTTGCAAAAAAAGAGATGCATCCAGCCAGTTTATTTACAATTCTATAAAAACCCTATTTGTTTTAAAATTTAAACACATATTCAAGTACAAGTTTGTAGTTTCAAATAAAATCCACACAAGGACAATGCCATCTGGATGAACAACTTCAAAACGTTAAACCTTGCTGGAACTGTATGCTCACAGTAAGCAAAGTTCAACATTAGTTAAGCTTTATAAGGATATTTACCTGGAAGGCTATGCTTGATTTTATAGGGAGATTTGTAATCACACTAAACCCATAGTACTGCACAACAAAATTGAATAAACCCATAGGCTGGCTCAGCCCAGCTGAAAATAGACACTTGCAAATATAAAGATGACAGAGATTTAGTGGCCAGGGAAACAGCTAAAGCAATTCCCACGCATCCCACATCCCACCCAGCTCAGAACTTGGCTCAGATAAGCACAACTTGAGAAAACCCATGTCACCTTTAACTGAGCAACTGCCTGCTCTGCATTCTTCTTCTGGAGCTCTTCTTGCTGCAGCTTACTGCTTTTCTCTCCCAGCTCATTCATCAGTCGAGCATAATCCTGGCGCAGTTTGTTCAACTCAGCTGACTGCCTGAAAATAAATGTTTTTAGATTTGTGGTTTGTACATTTGGGATTGGTTTTTGGTTTGGGTTTTTTGTTTGGTTGGTGGGGTTTTAAAAAAAAAAAACACAAAAACCACAACACACAACAAGCAACAAAGGTCTTAACAGTTACTCAAACAACATCAAGTCCTACACTTGCAACTAGAAAGGGGGTTTCACACCACTTCATCCTAGAAAAGCTATGAGGGTCTAGCACTCTGAACCATCAGCACAGCAGCTACAACCCACTGAGGCAGAAACAGAAGTCCAACAACAAGCCACAAGCATCAGTTTCTCTAAAGTGTTGGCAAACTGACGGGCAGAATTAGGACAAGCTTATATAAATTGAAGAAGCTCAGCATAAGGTTGAAACTGACATTCATTTTGTTTTCCAGTAAAGGATTTTTGACCTCAGACTTACTCAATACTATTCCTCTCCTAGACTAACCTCATACACGTCTCTGGACTATACACTGCATCTTGGTCTGGAGTTATCTATTACTTTACAAAGGTATCTGATGCTCTCTTAGGGAAAGAAGATGCACTTGGGAAGGATTTTTAAGCCTCCCCTTTGTGTCTAAGCAAATGAAAAGCATTTTGGTTTTATCTTAAGTTTGCCTGAATTATGGATAACAACACTACATTTCTACACACACAACACCCAGAATCAGGGCACCAATATCATTCTCTTAGCACTCATTTTATCAACCTGTCCTGGCAGGACACACACAGGGAGCAGAAAATACTCGTGCTGAGATGTGCTTGGCGGTGCAGAAGCTGGTAATGCAAAGATCCATACAGAAGCAGAATCTTTGCAATAACAGCATGGGCAGGAAAGAAGACACAGTCCTGATGGTGGTTTTGACATTCTAGTCTCCAACTGTAACAAATACCTGAGAGCATGTGAAGTGTTGGTTTTCTTTTTATGGGCAGGAGCTCACTGGCAGCAATTCACCTGTCTGACCACACACCTTACCAGGACAGTCAGCTTTCACCCTTTCACCATGATATATATAATCCCCTCTGCCAGTTTAGGGGCAGTCTTAGTCATAACTGAAAGGACAAAACCTAGAGATGCCTTTTTGTTTCTCCAAACACCTGTAACACCAGCAAATAAATCCAGGTGCTGTCACAGCAGTATCATTAGCTGTAAAGCACCAATATTTTTTTCTAATACAAAACTGATTTTCTTTTAGCTTTAGAGCAGTTGTTCTCCCAAGAGCTCAGCAGCAGCACCTCTGCTAAAGCCCATGGGGAAAGGAGACAGATCCTGACAAAAACACCAATGTATCACAGTATCACCAGGGTTGGAAGAGACCTCAAAGATCATCAAGTTCAACCTGATACCACAGACCTCAAGACTAGACCATGGCACCAACTGCCACATCCAAACCCACCTTGAACACCTCCAGGGACGCTGACTCCACCACCTCCCTGGGCAGCCCATTCCAGTAGCCAATGACTCTCTGTCAAGAACTTTATCCTCACCTCCAGCCTAAACTTCCCCTGGCACAGCTTGAGACTGTGTCCTCTTGTTCTGATGCTGTTCGCCTGAGAGAAGAAGGTAACCTCCCCCTGGCTACAACCACCCTTCAGGTAGTTGTAGACAGCAAGAAGGTCTCCCCTGAGCCTCCTCTTCTCCAGGCTAAACAATCCCAGCTCCCTCAGCCTCTCTTCATAGGGCTGTGCTTGAGGCCTCTCTCCAGCCTCGTTGCCCTTCTCTGGACATGCTCAAGCACCTCAATGTCCTTCTTCAATTGAGGGGCCCAGAACTGGACACAGGACTCAAGGTGTGGCCTAACCACAGTGCAGAGTAGAGCGGGAGAATGACCTCCCTGCTCCTGCTGGCCACACTATTCCTGATGCAATGTGGCTGAGCAGTTCTGCATTTTCCTGTTAAAGCCTCAGCACCCACTCTCTAAAAGCTTGTGCTTCAAGTCGATGAGACAATTACCTGTTTTGAAAGTCTTGGCTCGATGCAAATACAAACAACTGCCTCCCTAGCCCAAAATATCACTGTTCTCAGTTTAACCACAAATTCAGAGACAGCCAAAGAAATGGAAACAAAACGAGCAGAAGCCAGAACAACTCTTCAGGGAAGGCTTAAACACACACAGAGCTCAAAGGAGCTGCTAACATACTTGCTCTCCATTTGATTGGTAGAAGTACTGACAGCATCTCTCAGGATACCATTTTCCTGCTTCAGGTGGCTTATTTCTGCCTCCATCTGCTCACGAAGTTGCTGGAACTGATGGGGAAGAATGATCAGTTTCAAAAGAAATTAAACTAAGAAACAATAAAAACAGCTAAACCACTCTCACAACAACAGTAGATAATATCATCACAATAGTTTAAAATAAACAAAACTAAGTGGATTTTTGGGAAAAGGGTGGGTTTACATCCTTCCCTGCACTCTCACTCAAACTGAATTGTGCAACTCTGAGTCCCTTGCTCAGATAGAATCATAGAATGGTAAGGTTGGAAGGGACCTCAAGGATCACCTAGTTCCAACCCCCTGCCATAGGCAGGGACACCTCCCACTAGTACAGCTCACTCAAGGCCTTGTCCAACCTGGCCTTGAACACCTCCAGGGAGGGAGCAGTCACAACCTCCCTGGGCAACCTGTGCCAATGCCTCACCACCCTCACTGTAAAGAACTTCCTCCTAACATCCAGTCTAAATCTCCCCTCTGCCAGTTTAAACCCATTGCTCCTTGTCCTGTCATTGCAAAACCTTGTAAATAATCTCTCCCCAGCCTCCCTGTAGGCCCCCTTCAGATACTGGAAGGCTACTCTAAGGTCTCCTGGAAGCCTTCTCTTCTCCAGGCTGCAGAACCCCAACTCTTGTAGCCTGTCCTCATAGCAAAGCTGCTGCAGCCCTCTGATCATCTTCATAGTCCTCCTCTGGATCCGCTCCAACAGTTCTATGTCCTTCCTGTGCTGTGGGCTCCAGAACAGTACACAGTACTCATCTCATACCCTGAAGTCAAGATTATTAAATAGAACGCTTTAGACAATAATGTGCTTTGATTGTATTTTCAGCATGCTTCCAAACTGAGGCAGAAAAGCCCTGATAACCAAAGGCTGCTCAAGAACAGTGCAAACAAAAATCAAAAGAGAGGATTCAATGGGAAAAAGAAAGAAAAAAATGGACTTTGCATATGCAGACAACAGCAAAGCTGCTCTGACAGTCCAACAGTCTGCTTTGAAAATCCCCCAGCATATACAGCTCCTCTGCCAGTGTCTATTTGTAGATATGGCTGACATCATTTCCAGGACAGTTCCACTAAATGGCTGATTTGTCAACGTGTTGGGGTGGGGGGGTGGGGGGTGTCCTATTTAAAAAAAAAACCAAAATGGTAAACAAGTGTTTAACAACCACGGCAGGAAATAGTTCCTTGTAGGTCTGCCACCTCCAGCTCAGCATCAATGCATCATGCTGAACCCTGCACACAAGCTGGGAGATCCTTTTGATGGAATGGGTTTCCCAGGGAGATGGTGAAAGCCCCATCCCTAGAGGTGTTTAAGGCCACGCTGGATGAGGCTATAGACAGCCTGATCTAGTGTGAGGTGTCCCTGTCCATGGCAGAGGGGTTGGAACTAGATGATCCTTTGTGGTCCCTTCCAACCCTGACTCATTCTATTATTTTAATACCAACAGATATACAAAATCCCAACAGAAGCAGGGACAGAGGTCCCTGTTGACTGCAGGGGGTGGGACTAGATGACCGTTAAAGGTCCTTTCCGCCCCAAATGATTCTACGATTCCTGGAAGCTTCTACAGGTTCAGCTTCTCTGCAATGCTACAACACACCAGCAGGGGGAGCAGAACCAGAGCATCGCTTCCCCAGAGCATCTCTTCAGTGCATTCTTTCTCCAGCTTCCCCTGAGACAGCTTGCAGAAGCCACCTGGTCGTGCTCACATTCCCCTTCAGGCTTCCCAGCCAACAGTAAGACCGTCCCGTTATGCACTTGACTACACAGCTTCAGAGTAAGTAGTCTCTGCTTAGGAGAACATAGTTCTTGTGCTGGTTTGAGGCTAATTGGAATATTTTAATAGAGAAAATTACCCTGTGAAAGGAAACAATGGTGATTCCTACTTCACTCATAGGCTTGCTGAGATGTTTGGGAAAAGAACTCAAAACATAGATAACTCAGTCTCTCTCTGGGGGCACAGTGTCTCGGGCAGTCTAGCTTCTGGCTCCTCTTTGCTGATTAATCTTCACTAACCACTTTCATTCTAACCCCCCCCGGCCGATCCTCCAAGCTCACCTTGCATGTAAGGCAAACCTTGGGGTAAGGTGTAGGGGTGAGGAGAAGGTGGAAGGGTGGTTGGGAGCCCCTCCTGGGGTCTCTGATTTCTGGGAGGGGAGTTGTGTTTCTGTATTCCCTTTAACTTGTCTATGTCTGTAACTGTTCCTGTCTATAGTGTCTATCTCTGCTTGAACATTGTGCTGAGCTGTAAATAGAGCTTCAGTCCTTAACTTCCAGCCGGCTGAGTTCTAGTCTGGGTCATTTTACAAAGTGTGGGGGATGGGTAACTCCCAAACCATCAGAGTTCTGCATCAAAACTGCAGCCATGCTACCGGTCAAAGTGCTAAAACAAGAGATAAAGAGCACAAAAGCTGTGTGGTTCCCATGCTGGGCTTCATTTTGTGACATTCACATAGAGGGAAACAAAAACTCCTGAAATCTGGAATCTAAGTACCAGCGAAGCTAGTGTAAGAGGGGCCATTTTTTTTCCTAGAAAACGTTAGGCTAAACATTTAAAATCTGATTAAACAGTTTCTTCTGAGGTCATTCTATTATAACACAACTTCAGAAGAGAACAGCAAGGGTCTTAAACAAAAAATAAATAAAACACACAAGTGTTGACTCTTCAAATATTTTGAGCAAAGCATTCTCCCAGGCAATGATGCTTCTTGTATATTCTGTTGTCACTTAAATCTAATTTTAAAAATTATTGTGATCTGCTAGGAAATGATCATCAGTGTAAGTGGTACTGTCTTCCAATTAGATTTTACAGTTCAAGTGAATAAAATTTCAGCAGAATACCACAAAATAAATATAAACAGATCAGATACAGGCTGTTTAGCTAGCAGTGGTCTTTTACAGATTACAGAAGTCACCTGTGACACCACCCTGTCTTTCAAAGCAGGAAACTACCAGTTTGCCATCCTCACACACATGGTTACACCAGCAGCTACATAGCTAGAAGACACTGGCATTCAAGGCTCACAGTAATAAGTTGTGATGATCAGAAGGCTGGAGCAGCTCTGCTATGAGGACGGGCTGAGAGAGTTGGGGCTCTGCAGCCTGGAGAACAGAAGGCTTCCAGGAGACCTTAGAGTAACCTTCCAGTATCTGAAGGGGGCCTACAGAAAGGCTGGGGAGGGATTGTTTACAAGGCCTTGCAATGACAGGACAAGGGGCAATGGGTTTAAACTGGTAGACAGGAGGTTTAGACCAGATGTTAGGAGGAAGTTCTTTACAGTGAGGGTGGTGAGGCACTGCAACAGGTTGCCCAGGGAGGTTGTGGCTGCTCCCTCCCTGGAGGTGTTCAAGGCCAGGTTGGAGGAGGCCTTGAGTGAGCTGTACTAGTGGGAGGTGGTCCTGCCTATGGCAGGGGGTTGGAACTAGATGATCCTTGAGGTCCCTTCTAACCTTACCATTCTGTGATTCTATAACAAATGCTGCATCCTGGCTAAAGCAACAACTTCTCTGCACTGATCTGCTTCTGGACAAAGACCAATCCAACATTTGTGGTAAAGTATTTACCTTTATCTTCATCTGCTGAGATTCTTGGTAGCTAACATGGATTTTACTCTGGAAAGTGCCATGCTCCTTTTCCAGCGTGTTGATGCGCTCTCGCATTTTTGCTGTAAGCAAACTGTTTCTCTCCTTTTCTGCAACCAGCTCCTGGACAAAAGACAAAGTGAAAAAAGTCATCAACTGCTCCTTTCTAAAGTCTAAAAGTCAGTGTCTTAAAGATCATTAAAAATATAACATATCTGTACCAAACCAGGGTCCACATCAATCTTCACTCAGAGAAGTTATGGTGTTAGACCTGGCCAGACCTCAGCACAATTTCCTATCTACTAAAAAGAGGTTTGCCAGTTTAAATACTGATCTGCTGTTGTCTCAGAAGAGCTGGAGTCTCATTTCTATCGAGTTCAGCCAAACTACACAAAGCCCTAACGTGATAAATCAGATATCATACAGGGCAGAGTTTAAATTTTCATCCCAAGTTCAACAGGATGGAATAACACAGGTAAAGAACCCTTGCAAAACAAGAGAACATTTCAGAGCAAGTAATAGTTTTGTAGCAGGCTACGAAGCCAACTGTTCTGCCAAAGGAGATGGGCTATTAAAACTCATCAGCAAATAGAGAAGCCCCAGATCCCACTAGGTTGACACTGTATTAGAGCTTTCAAATGGAAATACACCTTGCAGTTTAACCATTTATCAGCCAGGAATTCAAGACAGGCATCTGAGAAATCCATAGAGCTGCTCCTCTGCCACACAAATACACTTGCTGTAAGAAAAACATCAAGTCCAGCTTTCAGGATTCTCCCATGACAGAGCAAGGTGTTTGTACTACCTGAGCTTCAGGCGTCTCCAGCTACACAGCTTCAAGTGCTCTAAATTATTAGCCTGAATACTCTGTCTCTGCAAGTTAATTATAACTTTTCCCACATTTAAATTTAAATAACAGCTATTATTTCATTTAGATCAAACTTAGTAGCTTCAGGAACTGTTCCCTCTGAATGAAGTAAGTGGCTCAAGTTCCCATCTTCACACATACAGGTCAGACAAAGACCCTCAGGATCACCAAGCCCAACCTATAATGCTATTCTACAAGATTCATCTTAAACCTTTTCCCTAAGCATCACTTCTAAACCACCCTTAAACACATCCAAGGATGGTGACTCCACCACATCCCTGGGCAGCTCATTCCAGTGCCTGACCACTCTCTCTGTGAAGAACTTTCTCCTCATGTCCAATCCAAGCCTACCCAGTCTCATCTTGAGGCCATCCCCCCCTTGTTCTATCTCCAATTACCTGTGAGTAGAGACCAGCATTAGCCTCTCCACAATGTCCCTTCAGGTAGTTTTAGACAGCATCCTCCTCTTTTTCAAACTAAAGAGCCCCAGCTCCCTCATGGAGGCATTTAGGAACTTGCATCACACCAAGAGTTTAAAGTCACTTCAGGAAATAACAATGTAAAGATCATGACACAAAGCTTTCTTTGTGTTGTATCTGCATCAGCTAAGATGTAACAAAAAGGAGGACACCAGGACACACTGCTGTTTCTTTTTACCACTCCAGCAGTTCCACCATCCATCTACAGTCCACACTAACCCAGCTACACTGTCAAAGCCATGCCAGAGATACTGGGAAGATTAACTGTAACCCAGCTTGTGTTTTGCCAAATAGCTCTAAGGTCATGCACCTCTTGCTCTCTACAGTTATCATCTTTATCAACACTACTCCTGCAGCAATCTCTCTGCACATTCAAGTCCCTCCATAGCCTCTGGCAGTGTTTTCAGAAACACAAGTTAATTAGAAGAGCTTTTTATTAGTCAGACTGAGTTTTATCCCTTGCTTATCCTGATACCTTAGCTCCACAGCAACTCTGCTCTTACCCATTTTCTCCCAGCTTTCAGGAATACTCATTTCTCATTTCCCCCTTCCCTCCCCCTATCCAGATGGCAAAAGCCCTCACTGACCCCTACTTCTCCCCAGCTCCTGTGCCTTGCTTTTGCAAGCACCGCTTCACAGATTTATTTT
Organism: Eubucco bourcierii; assembly: GCA_013396675.1. Classification (NCBI taxonomy): domain Eukaryota; kingdom Metazoa; phylum Chordata; class Aves; order Piciformes; family Ramphastidae; genus Eubucco; species Eubucco bourcierii. Next base: position 119,715 of record VWZE01011763.1, read on the forward strand.
TTCCAACCACATCAGCTTCCCCCACACCCAGGCACTTTCCCTGTTCCTTTAGCAGCTTTCATCCTGCAATCATGAGCCAGGGTTTCTTTCTACCTCCCAAACATATGACAAGTTACACAATGACTATCCCAAACCTCCCAATCCCACTGGCAAATATCTGTGCCTTGTCAGGAGCTCACACAGTACCCACTCCCTTCTTCCCTTCTCATCTGCCAAGGCTCCCAACTCCCATGTCTTCTGGTCACTCAGCTCCCATCTTTTGGGCACAGAAAGCTGGGTGACTAACACCATGATCTTCCCAAACCGGATGGCTGTGTGCTCCTAAATCAGCCAGAACAGAAGAGTTCTCCCCTCAAAAGTCTTTGTCCATTTATCTGTCCAACCATGAGTGCTTTCCTCTGAAAACTTCATAATAAAATTCCATTTCATAAACTAGTCTTGACAGTGGTGCATCAGCAGCTCTGGGACTCCAAAGGAATCAGAGCTGCAACTCAAAGGTCTAAGCAGGTAGCCTATCCTTTCTGAAGCTTCCTCCTTCCTGAGAGGAAATTGGTAATTTTTGTGCCTAGAGGTACACAAGCATGTGAATCCTAGAACACATACTGAGTTAAAAGTCCTGGCAGGGCACACCCAAGTCCTTGCCCCACCCGATGTTATCCCACCCCTGTGGGATAAGCAATCCCTGAGGGAAGAGCAAATCGCCCCAGCATATATATATGGCAACGGGACACATTATCTAGTCGGACTGCCAGTGTTGGACTTTGGCTGAGACTTGCACTCGGACCTCGACTCAGACCTGGAGTCAGTCCTTGAGTCGGACCTTCTTGAGAGACACCTGGAAGAACAGTGACAAGAAAGCACACAGTCCCCGCTCTCGGACTGCCGCATCCTGCCTGCTGCAGGGACCTGCCTCTGCCGTAAACTGATGCCGTTTGCGGGTACGCTGCCGAGCAGCCTGAGCTTTGCCCACGATCTTTGCCTGTGGGAGCCGTGTCTGCGGTCATGTCGGACTCTGGCGGGTTTACTCGCACTGAATCCTGTGCCGCGTTGATCTGCCGCTAGATTACACTCTGCAGTTCAAGGCACTGCCACAAAAGACTGCCGAAAAGGAGCCAAGGGACCATCTCCAAATTCCTACTCCACCACCCTGAGTAGCGCAGACGCTCCCTAGGGCTCCAGACTGCCTTTTATTTGTAAGTATGGCAAAGTTACTTTTATAGCAAACCTTTTCCAACTTTCTGATTTTCCTGGATTACTAAATTCCCTATAAGCATTCTTGTGAAGATTTTCCCAACTGAATTTTTGAACCCAGTCTAATTAATTTGCATATAGTTGTGGGTGGGGCTTTCTGGAAATAAAATAACTACAGATTTCATAATTCCTGCCTTGTTAATTCCCACAACCAATTCAAGAGTGTGACACGAAAATGGAGCTTAATATTTTGCATCCACAAAACCATCTTCTACTTATCAAGGGAGTGTTTTTAAAGTAACCTTTTGAAAAGTAGTTCCAGTTTTAAATATCTCAGTAGGGAGTGTTTTTAAAGTAACCTTTTGAAAAGTAGTTCCAGTTTTAAATATCTCAGTAAGTCAACTCTCTTGAAAAGCTACTGGAAAATAATTCCATATAAATGCACTAACAGCATCATAAAAGCAAATGTAGTGTCTTGGTAAGCTTCCCCAATACAGAAAGTTCCACCATTCAAATTATACTCAATTCAATAAACCAGCACTTGCTGGCCACTAGCCCTACAAGCCCCTGCTCCTCTCCCATCACTCTCTAAGCCTGAACCTCTTTATACCTACTTGGGTAAGCTGCTTGCACTGCTCCTTCGCCACAGCTGCCTCCTCCTTCATTGCAGCGAGCATCTTCTCTTTGTCTTGTAGCTGATGTACAGCTGCAGCAGTCTCAGCCTTGCTAGCCTGCAGCAAAAGTACAGAATAAAAATGACCACACATGCCAGAAGTACTTGCAGAGAACACTAGCAGGCAGCAGAGCAAACTTGAGAGGAAGAAACACCGCCTCCTGCCCTCAAATCATCCATCTGCATGGGGTTCCTGGCACCACCAGTGCCCAATTCTTCTGCTAATGGATCCTCCAGCTCCTATTTCATTAGAGAAGGAAAGGCATTTTCAAACCACAGAAACCAATTAAGAGAATAAATGGGCTCTTAAGGTGCTTCCATGCTGGAAGAGAGCCACTGTGGTGGCACTGAGGAAAACAAAGAGCAGCCATTATGAGAAATAAAAGAAACAAGACAGAGATGTTGAATAGTTTAATAATTGAGATGGGAAAGGATTTCCAAGATCACCTGACCCAATACACACTCAAGGCAATCCAAACTTCATCTCTCTTAATATCTTATCAGAAGGCAGAAATCGGAGTGTTGATCTGGTCTGGGCACTTCACAGGAGAACCTCCAGTTACCTTAATTACATATTTGCTGGCGCATTGACACACAGTTTCAGAGATGCAACAGCAAACAGAACTAGAGAAACCACCCCACAGTCTAGCACTTGTATAGTGGTCCTGAAAATGCAACAACTGCAGGAAGGGACAAACCTAAACATCTGTGCTCAGACTTCGTCGGGAGCGTTGATCTGGTTGACCGTAGGAAAGCTCTACAAAGAGATCTGGGCAGGTTGGATATGGGCTGAGGTCAACAGTATGAGGTTTAACCAGGTCCTGCACTTGGGTCACACCAATCCCATGCAAAAGTACAGGATTGGGGCAGAGTGGCTGGAACGTTGCCTGGCAGAAAAGGACCTGAGGGTGTTAGCTGACAGCCAGCTGAACAGCAGTCAACCCAGACGGCTGAAAGCATCCTGGCCTGGATCAACAGTAGTGTGGTCAGCAGAAGTAGAAGCACCCTCGTGCCCCTCAGCACTGGTGAGGCCACACTTCACAGTCTCACAGTATCACCAGGGTTGGAAGAGACCTCAAAGATCATCAAGTCCAACCCGTTACCACAGACCTCAAGATTAGACCACGGCACCAAGTGCCACGTCCAAATGCGCCTTGAACACCTCCAGGAACAGTGACTCCACCTCCCTGGGCAGCCCGTTCCAGTAGCCGAAATATACTTCAAATACTCTGTTCAGTTTGGGCCCCTTAATATAAAAACAACATTAAGGTGCAGGAACATATCCAGAGAAAAGCAATAAAGTTGGTGAAGGATCTGGAGAACAGGGGTTCCAAGGAGTGGCTGAGGGAGTTGGGTTTAGTCTGGAGAAGAGGAAGGTGAGGGGAGACTTCAGTGCTCTCTACAACTACCTGAACAGAGGTTGGAGTGAGGTGGGAGGTGGTCTCTTCTCTCTAGTATGAGGTGATAGAATGAGAAGGAGACCTGAAATTGTGCCAGAGGAGGTTTAGGTTGGATATTAAGAAAAATTTCTTCACTGAAAGAGTGGTCAGGCATCTGAACAGGCTGCCCAGGGAGGGAGTGCAGTCACCATCCCAGCAGGTGTTCAAGGAATGTGCAGATATGGCACTCAGGGACTCAGTTTCGCAGCCATAGTGGTGTTGGGTTCATGACTGGACTTGATCTTAGAGGTCTTTTCCAAGCAAAAGCATTCTGTAATTCTGTGCACTTAAATTTCATAACTAAGAAGCAAGTAAGTGTCAGTCTCATAAATGTACTCTGAATTTGCCTGAAATTTCTCCTCCTGTGGAACTGTGTGCATAAGCAGTATAAGCCACACTGTCAGTGTCTTGCATGACCTACAGATGGGAAAACACTCACATTTCCATCTGCACACACCTACATTTTTTGGTCACACACAAACCCCAGAAGCCATTTGGATCCTACAAGTTTAACTTCAACACCAAACCTCACTTATAAAAAACAACCAACAGACCACAAGAAAACAATACAATAGGGAAGCTGGATTTGCACTGTGGATTTGCTGTTCCAAATAAAACAGGCAATGCCATCACAAGTGTACCACTATCGGGTTTTCAGTCAAGCAGTGAAATGAGGGCACAGAAAGAACACAAAAAGCCTGTCCTTGGAGGTTTTCAAGATCCAGACGGACAAATCCCTGAGCAACTTGGTCAAAATTCAATGCTGAGCCTGTTTTGAGCAGGCTGTTGGACTGCATGACCTCCTGAAGGTCCTTCCAACAGAAACTGTGATATGCTACTCCATGGCATTAATGGAGTTGACCACCACTTCTGCATTTTTGTTCTGGTACAATACTCAGCAGAAGAAAACAGAACTGCAAGACTTCAAGTGCGACAAATGGGATGTTACAAGCATAGAGAAACAATCACAATGAGTCATAGGAGGGAGGAGCAGACATCTGTATAATATTGGTGGCCACCACTGTCTTCTGGCTTGAGACAAAAACAAAAAAAAGAATTGCCAAGCACAGACAGCAGTTGCCCAGAGGGGTTGTGCTGTCTCAGTTCCTGAAGGTTTCAAGCCAATCTAGAAAGAGACCCGAGCAGCCTGCACTCATCTCAGAGCTGGCCCTGCTTTGAGCAGGGGGTTGGACTACAAACCTCCAGAAGTCCCTTACAAATTTGAATCACCCTACAATCCTATGAGAAATAACTGAAGAAGTCATCGGACTACAAAGTCTAGAAGATGGAGAGACTTGCATCTCTCACAATTTGCTGACCAAGTGCACAGCAAACAGCAGCAGCAGTTTTTTTCCTTAATTTCACTACACTTTATCTTTTCCACCCATTTGTGAAAGACAACTCCTAAAAACCACTAGCCAGCCTTCCTCCATACCAACAGGCATGTCAGCTGCAGCAGCTGTCCTATGCTATATACCTTATTCTCCCCAGTTATGCCTGCTCTTTATGAACGGTCAAAAGCCACCAGCCTGTCTAGCCAGCCCATGGGATGGCAGATGGCAGCACACAGACACCTGACAACTCTTCTGTGTACACAAAGCAAGCACAGACCAGCTGGAAAAAAAGCCTTCTGAAGACAGAGTGCAGAAATCACGCCAGAACACAGACACATTTAATCTGACAGCATCTCTCCCTATCTCTGCTTAATAGTCCTCTCCACTTCCCACCCGTGGTCATTCAGTGTCCTGGTTTGAGGCTAATTGGAATATTTTAATTAAAAAAAATAATTATGGGCTGTGAAACGAAAACAGTGGTGATGTCTACTTCACTCATAGGCTTACTGAGATGTATAAAAACAAGGACACAAACACATAACAGAGAGAGTCTCTCTCTGGGAGTTGCTGTGTCTTTTGGGTTTCTGCTGTGCAAACCAAATAATCACTCTGCTTCTAACCTCCCTCGCCCATCCTCCAAACTCATCTTGCATGGAAAGCAGAACCTGGGATGAGGTAGAGAGGTGGCAAGAAGGTGGAAGGGTGGTTGGGAGCCACTCCTGGGGACTGATTTCTGGGAGGAGGACTGTATTTCTGCATTACCTTTAACTTGTCTATTTCTCTAACTATTCCTGTCTATTGTGTCTATCTCTGCTTGTACGTTGTGCTGAGCTGTAAACATAGCTTCAGTCCTCAACTTCCAGCCAGCTAAGTCTAGTCTAGGTGATTTTCATGTCGGGGGAGGGTAGGGGCAGGTAACTCCCAAACCATCACGTTTACCTTCTGCAAGACGTCATGAATTGCACTGGATTTTTCCTTTAACACCTCCACGATGCAACGAGCCTCATCTTCAGTGAAGATCATATTCTTCAAGCCCATTACAAAGTCTTTAAACTTTACTTCAGCATTCTCTGCAACAGAGAAGGGAGGATTATTTATTTTGGACTCCATACAGAATTATTTATTTTGCCTTGCAACAGCCTGTGATGGGGTATCATTATGCATAACATCTAGCTGCAGTCTGAAATGCCAAAAAGCAAGGGGTCATGAACATTCAGCAAAAGCATCTCTCCAATTTAAATCTGATAGCAATCTGTCAGCTGATAGTTTTGGGGGGAAAAAAAACAAATTCCAACCACTTTGTTTGCACAGTTGGTAACATTTAAAGCATTGCTAGCAAGAAGACAAAGCATTACACAGATTTTGGAGGGGAAAACTGCATAAACGTAAACACACCACAGAGGATTCTCCATGTATTATAACAGCAATTCCAAATCAGCTCTCAGTTTAAAGGACAACCTGGCTCCACCAACAATATGCAAACAACAAGGTAAAGAATTTAAGAACTGGCATGTTTCTCATTACAATATACAGAAATATGAAAAATATTCCTCAGTCTAAGTCTGGAAATGAACTGCAGCAGGAGTAAGAAGATAAATCTCCAAGTTCTCTCTTAATGGCAAACTAAATGTTTAAAAAGACACAAACAAGGAAACAACATGACTGAATTATGCACTAACAAGATCAAAAGCCATCATTAATTTCAAAGGACAAAAAAAAGCTGCACATACGTAGTTTGTGTGGAAGTATAAGATGAAGGCATCCAGTATCTCTGTCATATATTCACTTGCATACAGAAGTTTGTGAAGGGACTGAAGATTAAAAACACACACACACAAGCAACCAACACAAAACACACAAAGCTCTAAAGTGATGCTTGGATCAGAAAGTAGCTCCTGTGAGGAAAAACCTAGACCCTTCCCCATGAGCTTTGGAGATAAACATGCCATTGAAACCAAGCTACACCAACCCAAACATTGCCAGAGTTTGAAAATTAAATTAAGAACTAAAGAGTGGGTAAAGAGTGGGGTGCTAAGGCATAAGAGAAACGATTGAGCATGAAAAGAAGTCATCAAATAAAGTGCAAGGAGTTTGGGGGGGGGGGGGGAAGNNGGGGTTTGGGGGGGGGGGAAGTGTTGAGAAATTCTATCGCCCTCTAGGCTAGTCCTAAATTCAACCTAGCCTTGGCCCAGAGTCTTCAGATCACATAACAGCTACACTGACATCATCAATGATGCTGTTTCCAGGAATATGCCAAAATCCTGAGACCACAGTCCAGTTAGCCAGGAGTGTGAAACAGCTTGGCTTGTGCTCCCTGAAGACAGAAGGACCTTGTCCTTGCATCCAAGAAGCTTACAATTAGAATAGGGGAAGATTTCTATATCGGGAGGGCAAATCCCAGCTGACACCAGAGAATTAGGAGCTCATGTAGAAGGTCACAGCTTGCAAAGGAAATGAGAAGGGACGGGTGCATGTCAGAAGCTTTGAGGCTGCAGGGCAGTAAGGTGCAGCCATCGAGCTAGAAACACGAGGGAAGCCACAAGCAACTGGGACTCCAATCCAGATACCACAAAGCTGCCAGGAAGCTTGTAAGGGACCATTTTGGAAGACAAGTTCAAAAAACAAAGTTCCCAAGAGTGCAGTGAGTGACCAGTCAGACAGTGCTGGAGAGCCAGCTCTCTGCAGAATCCTGAGCAAGGAATCATTTGGCTTCTTCTGTCTCCCCACCCACAAATTAGAGGGTCTTAGCTCATGACTGCTCATGCTTTGAGCAGGGTAGAAACCAATTTGAAGTTTCAGGGTGGGAGACAATGTTCACAAATCACTCCAAGTTGACATAGGAAAGTATGAAGAAGCTCCCCTGTCCCAACCAAATTTAGCTGCATTAAAAGCAAAATGCAGAGTCTTGCTAGAAACTGCCAGACTCAATCTCTGTCAGCAATTTGCTTCAAGTGACTGTGCTGCACTCAAGAGATAACACACTGGTTGATGAATCTAAGCTAGCTCCACTAACAGCCCCAGATCTGCACTCTCAGCCTCAAGCAGACTCCAAGAGCCATGATGAAAGCTCAAGTCCATCACTGTTAGTGATGCTCGCATGCATCTGTGTGGTCTGCCATCACCCGTTTGCTCACTGAGGACACAAAAGCCTACAGTCAGCATTAAAAGGATTCAGATGGCACAAAAACCTTTCAACAGTGCCAAAGATAGGGGAGAAATGAGCACAGAGAAGAACAAACAGTGTCCTGCAGCCACAAATGTTTTCCTTCAATCACTTCTTCCTAGCAAGTAAGAGAGGATTCTTCCTCCCCACGTACACAGCATGCTTTCCACATGTTCCCCCCCCCCCCCCCC
>VWZE01011763.1:127753-170531 GCA_013396675.1 Eubucco bourcierii
CCCCCCATAAGGTTTGCAAGCAGAATCTGCCAGAGACAGACAGCACTATCCATTCCTTACCTTTATCTGTTCCATTCTTCAATTTCTTGCTACTGCTCTTCTGGATCCCCTCATTCGCATTTTGTTTCACTACTTCAATCACTTCTCGTTTTTCCAAAGTGCCAGTGTCAGTATTATCCATCAAAGGAATGTAAGTAGTTGCTTGAATAAGAGGTTCATCCACCAGAACTGTAATCAGAAGTCCATAGGATGGGTTAAAGCTCTGTAATAATTCACAGAGTTTTAGAAAAGGTGTGTAACATATTAGAGTTGGATTCGAGCATCTCCAACCTCAATAGTTTCTGTTATCCTTCACCACTGAACTCATTAAAGCTCTTCAAGTTACCTCATTAAACAAAGGTCTCTAATGCACAGTCATTTAATAGTTTCAATTAAATACCTATTTCCAAAGCTTTCTTTTAGCATTTTAAGAAGTAGCAGGGAACTTCCTTTACATTTTGACTTTCACTTCACTTTAAGAAGCAAGTTCCAGGTAGCACCAGTGAGAATGGTTTACTTGTAGCTGTGTATGCCAACATTTACCCCTGACATGCAGTAAACTCTCTTGTCTCTATTCTCTTAAAACTGGTGCCTTACTGCCAGCATTTTTACCCATATGACATCATCTGGGGGGCTGGAGTCTATCTTCAGGGGTCCCTTCCAAACCCCACCATTCTGTGAATAATTTAGAGAGAACATGTAGGAGGGGCAAGCCATCAAGCTTATTTTACATGCAGACTCAACTGCATGTAATGAAGACATTTCATCTGTCAAAGCAGGGTTTAGGCACCATGAGAGGTGCCCAGGTACTGACTGACTTCAGGCCTCCATTCACACAGCACTATCAAAATGGTAAGCAACAGCCTCTCTCCAAAGAGCTCTTCAGTGTGCACCATCAAGACAAAAAAAAAAAACAAAACCAAAGTTAGGGAGAAGAGCAACAGACCAGGCACAACGGATATGACCAACAGCTGGATTTGCTCATTGCCCAGCTCCTGAGCTGCTGGTCCACACTGCCTGAAGCATGCAAGATGTTCTGCCACAGCAGAAAAACTCACTGACCTTACCAGCCCAGGTTGAGGGGCTAGTAAACAGTAGATGTCATGCAGCAGACCATAGAGAGGAGGAATTGGGTGGGATGCAAGGTTTCAGGCATCAGTGCAAGACAAATACACACTCCTGGTAGCCAGGGACACAGTTATAAAATTGTTTTGTGTGGTAGCTGCTGTTACCACAAGCCAGATAGACCTTCTATGTCACCTGTTAGAATCTTTCCACTTGAGCAGCCAGTAAACACCTGCAGGTACACTGCCAGCTCATGAAAGTTCTTCAGTAGTAGAAATATCCACCACCCAATTTTTCCTTTCCTTTTGTAGTTTCCCATATTCATTTTATTCCCCTTCTTTCAAAATCTGTTTAATATCAGTGAGACATTGCTCCCTCCCTGGAGGTGTTCAAGGCCAGGTTGGATGAGGCCTTGAGTAACCTGTACTAGTGGGAGGTGTCCCTGCCTATGGCAGGGGTTTGGAACTAGATGATCCTTGAGGTCCCTTCCAACCTTACCATTCTATGATTCTATGAGACACTTCAGAATGCCAGTAACATCTGAAATGCCCTCAGTACTGTCTGGACTAATCTTGATGCCCATTGCAGTTGATTTCTCCTCTGTTTTTTTGGAAAGCTTGCTTTAAAAACCACAGTTTTCATTCAGAGAATACATGAGCTATTCCTGTGTATTACTGACAGCTTTGTTTTAATACTGGCTGAGCTGGTACTGACACTTAGCACAGAGAAATCCGTGATCCACAAAATGGTCCCTCAAGAAGGACAACGAACACATCAGGAAAAGCACAGGAACACCCATAAAAGACATCCTAGGTTGCCCATCAGCAAGTTTCTTCCAACTTTTACAACATACAGAAATCCCACACGACTTGGAATCAAATCTTGGTCTGACCAGGGCCCACAACTCAATTGTACCCTGATGACCTGTCCAAAGTATAAAGGAAACAGAGAACAATACTGTCTACTCCAGGAGTAATCCACCAGCCAACAACTTCTTGATAGCTATCCCAGTAAAGTTTTGAGAAGCTGAGAAGGTGGTTTCACAGTCATGCTCTTCCCAGAGGCACAATGGCACTCATTGTAATAAAAAAAAAAAAAAAATCAAAACAGAAGCACACTGAGCCAAGAAACAGCATCTTGGCAGAGACTGGGGAATGATGAACAGTAAATGCCCTGACAGCAAAGATGAGCAGTTTGTGTTGGAGAAACAGCCAACTAACAAAAGGACAATAAGAGAGGAACATGGTCAAAGCAACCAGCTGATAAAACTGAAGTCTTGTTCAGAGTAGATGACTGCAGCAGACATGACTTGCTCAGACCAACTTAGAGCGTCGCTCAGCTTACTCTAAGTCAACACATTACTTCCCAAGAGGGGATGTTTGGAGCCAAGAGTTCAGAAACATTCACAGTATCATCCCATTCACGTTCAATGGTTTCAGGTGGTCATAAAACTAAACAGTATCTCAGGCTAACAACCTTTCCTACCTGAAATGTTTGATTTTTTCAAATTAAAAGAGATTTTTCTACATGCTTCTTTTCTAAAAGGAAGAAAAATTCAAGTATAGATGGCAAAAAGGCTTAACAGTCAGGTTATTAACAGTCTGTATTCTCACCATTATCAACCTTCTGTCTCTTTGCAGAGACTTTCTTCTTTCCTGATACATTCTCTTGCTTTATCTCCTGGTGGAGCAGCACTGGGACTTGCTTTTTGGCGGGAGATACAACAGAATCAGTCTTACTATCTTGATCATCTGTAACAGACAATTAAGACAATATGCTCTTCTGTATATTCTCACCACCACTTTTAAATCAGTGAACCTGTAATAACTGAAGTCCACTCAGAATAGAGAATCCCAGGTATTTTTAAATCAGAGCACAAAAGCTACCCATACATACATGCATACACACAGACACACTCAGCAACACCTACACCTCCCATGTCAGATGAAACCCCAAAGCAACAGGAAAGTTTAGCAGAATCAAGAGCCATAGCACCCAGTGTTTTGACAGACAGAAATCTTATTTGCAAGCAGAACACATGGCAATGCAAGTAACAGTTTAACAAATCCAATCCAGGTTTTACTGTGACAGAGCAGACAGCACGTGTTACCCACATTAGTTTCTCATTTGCAGAAAGTACTTTAATCCCCAATCCATGAAACCACTGGAGTTTTACACACACACCCCCAATAGCTACTGGGACTGTGAGAAGCAGAAAATAAGTGTTTCACATCTGGGAATTGTTCTTTTATAAAGGTGTTTCTAGTGAGAATTTTTATTTTTATTATTATTATTATTATTTTGGACAGCCTGTGCTATATAATATCCTTGTCAAGAGCTGACACACACAATACAGGGGTATGGTGTTAGCTCCTGCAATCAGTGATAAGAGTTAGTTGTGGCTGCCCTCAGAGCAGTGCTTGCAGACCACATTTAACCACGCCACAGAGATGTTTGGAGAATGCCCACAAACAAGATTTGATACTTTTTTTTTTTGGTTGGTAGTGAGTGGGTCTTTTTTCCTCCCTTTTTTCAAAAAAGAGTAAAAATCCACCAGATCAAGCAGCAATGTCATTCTTTTTCCTCACTACTCCTAGCAATCCTGTTATGACTGCAGCTCAAAAGGATGATCTCCAAATACCTCTGTTCTCTCTCATTTCTGACACTGGGTATTTCTATTCCTTTTAAATTTCTATTCATAGACAGACAACCACACTGAGACACATCAGCTTCTGCTGAGGGTATGACCACAACAGTCACAATTGATTCTGACTACAGTTTTCAGTCTCTTCTAGGTTGGTTGTTTCAGTTACAAAAGCTGGATCAGTTTTCTTTTAGCATCAGTTCCATTCCATTAGAGAGGTGTAGCAGGTGGGAAGCAGCTGTAAGTGCTTCTTTCCATGAATCAGCCACCAAACACTCCTTTGTACATTAAGCCTGTGCAAAATAAATCACTGTTAAAGCACAGTCTGCTATGAGGTTTCTCTAGACACCCTTTTCTTATCTGAGCAACCACTTCTAGGACTCCACTTTTTCAGTAACTTGGCATCAGAATGCACACATCTAATGACTTCTTTCAGGTAATGAAAACTTTGACAGGTTGAGAGCAAAGTAGTCAAACCACAGAGCAAAGTAGAGATATGAGCTACTCTATTTCACTCAACAATCTAAAGATTAGAGTGTAGTAGAAGAATGCAGGGATGGGAGGAGGAAAAACAGAGCATTGCTGCCAGACGAAAAACAGGGGGGAAAAAAGCATTAGCTCATAAAAAGAAAAAGGTTAGAAGGGAGTTTTGCTCCAGAGATCAGGCAGAATAGTGAGAGAGACTCTGTGGCCTTGCAAAAAGCAGAACACAGTTTTGGCGTTCTGTGCAAGAAGCATATGCAACATCAGATACCCATTCCATTTTTCTGCTTCTTCTGCCCAGGTTTCTTCTTAGATGATGCTGATTCAGATGGTGGAGTGGGCTGTTTTGTAACAGGGACTGGTTCTACTTTCTTGCCTGAAGACTTGGATCCTTCTGAATCCTTAGTTACGTGATCATCCTGAACAGCCTTATGCTTCTTCTCCTTCTTCTTCCGTTCTCTAATGCCGGTAGATGCTTCTGTCACACTCAAGGGAACAGGAGCAACATGTTCCTCATCTGTACTCAGGGCATCAGAGAGCTTAAAGTCCCGAGGTGTACTTTCAGAGTCAGACTCATGGATGTTCCCATTCTGAGCTTCTTTCTTCTTCTTCTTTTTCTCTGTTTTCTTTTTATCAGCCTTGGTAGGTGGAAACTTTAGGTCCCTTTTCTGTTTTGCAAGGACATCATCATATAAAGTCTCTTTCATGAAAAGCCAGAAAAAGAGGAAGATGACTGTAATAACCACAGAAGGAATGAGGACGATGAAGTAGGTAGACTCATAAAACTCCATTGTGCTTTCTCTCAGATGTATTGGAAAAAAAAACCTACAAGTGGAAAAGAAAAAAAAAATAATTAGGTTTTGAACAGGCTTTCCTTTGACATTATTTCTTATAAATTATAAAAGAAGCTTTGTCATTGTTTTAGAGAAACCTTTAAAATAGCTTTTAATAAAATTACCAAACTATATCAATCGTGGAATCACTCAACCAGTTGCTTTGAAGTTGTTAGCCTGGATAGGAAGAAACAGGGCTGCTAAACCTGGAAGCAAGCAGTTCTCTTTCCTGACCTTTCTTCATCTTCCTCATTTTCCCTCCCAGCTGAAATTTCATCAAGTCAAAGCCTTTTATTTCAGAAATACATGGGACAGCACTTTCAGGGGCTATGAATTAAGGACCAGTACACACAAAGCAACATTTTTTTGGAGGTCATAAATCACCTATAATGAATTAAGTTGAATTTTCACTTCCTTCTGTTCCCAGATTTATGACAGTTTCAGAAGCTGAATCAGGGGAAGAAGGGTGAGAGCCCTACATTTTCGTCAACCTTCAGGCATCAGGCATTTTCGAGCCTGCTTTTTGAAGTCTAAAAGACAGCTTTAAACTCCACACATTTATAGGAGAACAGGAAGACCTGTAACTTATTTTGCTCATGTAAGAGTGCACAACTTCCAGAGAACCAACAGACCAGATGACTCTAAGATTATTTGCTGAAAACATCAATTGAGCCCTAAGCACTTTTTTTATATACACACACATTTTTTTGGGTTTTTTTTTTTTTTTTAATGGTGATGTTTGGTTTTGGTGTTTTTAAAAACAGGAACCACAAAATTTTAAGAAGTCAATCAAGTTTAAAAAAAAAAAAAAAAAAAAACAAAACACAAAAACTAACTCTGGAGCCAAGACAAGCCAAATTTTCCCATTTCATTACTGATCGCTACAAACAGGCCTGGAGTTTCGCAGGAAGAATCCAAATTCTCTCCAGACTATTTTCTCCAAGAAGAAAAAAAAGGTACCAACCACTGAATAAAACTACAGTCACAAGTAGTTAAGCAAGTGCAACTCCTCATTCACCAACTCAGTTTAAAAACCCCAATGGAAAGCACATGCTTCAATTCTGTTTTCTTCTATACATGTGTGGTGGAGGGTCTAAATTATACCTGAATGCCCATCTCGCCCCACCACCTCCCTTCTCCCCTTCTTCCCGGGTGGAAGAAGCTGGAAAGCAGACAAAAGCCTTGGTGCCTTCCAGTCTGCCATAGAACTCCATATTTGGAGTCACCATATACCCTGCTTTGTTTACCAGTAAACAAAGAACACTGAGCTGGGCTCATACATCTCCCTTTTCTGGTGAGGTGACTTGGGGTTGTTTTTTTGTCTGTTGCTATTGGTCAAAACTCTTAAAAACCCAAACCAATTCATTTTGTGCTGCTGCTTCTACAGAAATTGTTTCGCTTGCTACCTGTTGGCATTGCTCGGCATCACATAGCGGGGAACTTGCCTTTTCCCCACAAACGGCGGACCCGACCCTGTCTGTCCATCGCGCCGAACCAGAGGACTGCAGGGCTCGCCCGTGCTGGGGTACAGCTGCCCCTCTGAACTCAACCCAGCCCCAGTTTGTTTGATGCTGGCCGAGCCCAAGAAACGGTCCCGAGGCAAATCTGCGACACCGTGACATGCCGAGCCCCACAGCCGATCGGGATTCTGCTCCGCCCGGGGTCTGACTGCTTCGATAGCTTCCTGAAAGCCACGGAGGATTTGCCTCGTGTTCGCCATCTCCTCGACAGCCGCGTCCCGTGGGAGCCACAGCAGCGGCGGGGCCACACTGCTTCACCGCCACACGTGGAAAGCCTCACGCGGCAGGGACTGCGTCACTCCTCATTTTTGGTTTCCCTCTATGCTTTCGAGTTATTAATTCTGGGACTCCAATAAGTGAGTAAATTCTCTTTTTTGAAGTTCGGGAAAGTTTATATTCAATCTTAAGGCAGCGGTTTGCGCTGCAGGACTTTCTAGCTGCTCATTTTTTCTGGGCGTCTCTTAAAATCATTTAAATTAATTTTATTAAATATATACATACATTCTGCAAAGGTAGTTTTACCAACCACATATTAGAATCTGTGAGTGAATTGTAAATAAGTTGGGGAATTTTCTTTAATAAATTATCTAAGATTTTAATATTAGCCTTGTTACAATTTATTTATAAGCCAGATTCAACCCCTCTTTAACAACATGATTCTTCAATTCAACCAGCCCTTGGAAGATCCATTCTTTTGGAATGAAAAGCAAGGGATCAAACCCAGGTTGTGTCTCCTGTAATCCTTGTCACACCCTCCACAGCATTCCCAAATACACCCAACACATGCAAAGGTCTCAAATAACACTTGGGAAGCTTGTGCTTGTAGCTACTCCAGGCATGAGCATGCTCTTCTGCTTTTCCTCAGTCAGCTTGAGGATGAGAGTTTCACACATGTTTTGACATAACCATAGAATACCAGCTTCAAAAAATCTTCAAGGACCATGTACTCCAACCTTTCTTGAGAAAAACCCTCTTCTAGACAAGATAGCCCAGCACCCTGTCTGGCCGAATCTTACAAGTGTCCTATCCTGGAGACTACTGGGGAGATGACAGCAATGCTTAGATGTTCTTGTTGTAGACAGTTTTCCTCTTGTGTCAAACTGGAATCTCGCCAGGAGCAAATTGTCTTTCCACATAACTCCTTGTAAAACAAAAAAAAAGGAGTCTCCACCTTCTTCACAGCCACTTTCTCAATATTGAAATATGGTCATGAGGTCCCCTCAAAGTTGAGACGACCTCAAAAACTGTAGGGAGACCTGTTCCACACCTTAAAGCAATAGTGTTTGGAGTACTTTCACTGCTGCTTAGAAAAAGAAAACAGGTGTGCCTGCTGAGGGCACAAGGAATAAAGTCCTATGTAGAAGTCGCATGGTGCAGGGAGAGGCCAGGCAGTGCTGGCTTCTAGGCAGAGAGAATTACTCTTTAAGTACCTACTAGTACTACATTTAAGGTTGTTTTACCTCAGCTCCCAGCTGTGCTGGAAGCTGCTATCGTAAACTGGCCTGCCACCCTCCCAGACTGGCAAGGGCAGCCTGGCTCTGGTTTCTGGACAGAAAGGAGTTACTGTGATAATCTATTTGTACAGTGGATTGAGCAGCACAGAAAGTACAGAGTGGGAACTCTAATTTGGCTATTAAGTTATCCAAATAAAAGACCAACACTTTCAATACACTAATTATTCATCAGTTGTCTTAACATCACATCTTCTCCAAGTTTGTATTTGTTTTCTGTGTGCACACAGCTCACCAAATAGGCTTGGGCTTGAAATTACAACTAGCACAATGTTTCAAAAGGGCTGAGAAGGATGGGAGAAAAAGTTTGTCTGTGGGAGGTAAAAAGCACAGATGCTTGAAACTAAGCTGGAGCTTTCAAAATTAGTTACAGCTACTTGATAAAATCAGATTCCTGCACTAAGGATCTAATGTTAGTCGTCTCTCAGAGGAAGCAGATCGTGCAAGTTTGCCTCAGCCAAAGTCAATATTGAATGCTTACGGGAAAGGCTAATTCCCCAAGTAAATATGTAATTAAACAGATTTCACACAAGTGCAATTAAGTTGATGGCTACAATACATTGCTGCAACAATTGCAATACCTAACCGTAAAAAGTTCCCTTCTGCCTTAGTGATACCCGAGCACACAGCTGGGCACAACTTTACTCAACTGCTTCAGCCAAGCTGGGACAATCACCCCCTGCAGCTGCCCTTACACATTTCCCAGCACCAGACATCAGGTGCTCAGATCAAGTCACATGCTCCACAAAACAAAGGTTGTAAAGTTGAAGACATCAAGAGTAAGGAGTCATGATGGTTATTAAGACAGGGCTAAGTATAACACAAATATGATTGTTGCTTTAAGACCAGAGAGGCTACTCACATTTAAAAGCTTCAGTTGCTCCAAGAGAAGCCATAAATATGTAATTACAGCAGCTAGTCTGAGTGAGAAACCCGCACTGGACTAGATCAGATCTCATCTCAGAGCTGACCAAACAATGCAAACTCTGCTGAGCATCCATCCATCAGCCTGCTCCCTCTCCCTGCACTTCCTTCCCTTGGGCAACAGGATCAGTTGCATCCTGTCCTGGATCCAGAGCACAACATTGTGACAATCATTTTCAGACCCTTAGACTCAATCACTGCTCAATCACTCATCAGGGCAAAGCGGAGTGTGAGCCAACTGAACACTTCCACTCCAGAAGACCAGTGGGGAATTCCACATACACAAATCCATAGATTTTCATAGAAGCAGGGCTGGAAAAATAAAAATAAATTTTAAAAAGCAAAGAAAACACACCACCAATAAAAGCCTCACGGTGCAAGTAGAGTTTATTAAACTCACTCAGGAACAGCAAACACGAGCTCTGCTCTTATGGCAATATACTAATTGCCCATCTCATCCCAGTATGCACAGAAGTATTCAAAAAATCACTTCTAGAAGGATGCCATTGCTGTTGGCTCATATGCAGAATGACAAGATGACATCCTTCACCATCCACCCCTTGTCAAGACATCTTTACAAACTGACATCCTTGCTATGGAGTAGACTGGCAGCATTTCAGCTCACATGGTTTCCTGTTGCCCTCTGTCAATCTACAATTACTACAAAAGTTACACCATTCCCATTTATACTTCTGCATTACATTGACAAGCAGAAGCAATTTAGATGGGGGAAAAAAAAGTATTTCATGTCACATAAAGAAATTCCTTCTATTAAACCAGGAAAAAGTGAATGTTACATTAACTTTAAAAAACTATCACATACCAGTTTAATTACTCCTCAAAATTTACTTTTACCATTCCTCCCATTCCTGTTAGCTATGGAGGCGTAAGACCCCCTGACAGAACTATTACCTCTTGCCCAGAGAAGTGCTGGCAAGGGGACTTATCACTCATAGCCCTCCCTAGGACAACTTTCCAGGGCGGCTACATCAGTTCTCTGCCCACTCAAAGTTGCACTCCCCAAGTAAGGCACACCCAGCAGAAATCACAGGTACACACCCCCTTGCTACTGCCAACAGGAGGCACAGCAACTGCAGCTACACTTACAACAGGGCATTTGCTTAAATATCCACTTTTCATCCTTATATGATATTTAACCTAATGTTCATCAGTCACATTGCTCAGAGCCCAGCACCCGTGCCAGGCTCCCCACTTGCAGAAATGCTCCATAAATCCAATAGCTCACAACATCCCTTTAGTCATTCTGAGAGAAGGCAACAAGCCACATCTGTCCCAGCCTGCACACAGACTCGGTCACTGTTCCTATCCTGCGTTTAACAAAAGAATTGCACTTTTGTTCCCTTCAACAGAGCCCATGACACAAAAAAAAAAAAAAAAAAAAAAAAAAAAAATCCTTATTTCTGAACTCCAGTGCAGTGTTGCTGCTTGCACCTGACTGTCTCTGCTAGTCAAGGCTGACCTGCATTTGGTAACACATGCTTTGCTTTCTGCATTTAAACCTCACGTTTCACCCTGCACAGACACCTCGTTTCACAGGATATTCTCTCAGTTTAGGTGCAGGGGATTAATTTACTGGAGAAAACAGAACTAAATTACAGCTCCATCTGGCTAACGAGTCACTCACAGCCCAGCCCCAGCACATTAGAAGGGCTGCTTCTGTAAATTCTTGAGTCCCAAGATGCACATAACCTCCAGGGATTTGTGTCTCTGAAAAACTAGTATTAAAGAGGGGAAAATAAAGATACTTTGGTACCTTTTTTTTTTTAATACTAAGCAGTTTAAGATACACAATACACAATTTAGCTAAGGCGACAGCTTTTTTAATTGGGGTATTTTCCCTGGGATTTTCTCAAGCTGGCAAGCAGGCTGAAAGCAAGCTCTCATATTCAAAAGTCACTAGGAACACAGCAAGAAGTCTCAGAGGAGAATCTATATTCAATAAATTCCTCAAATAGATTTCCCCCCCGCCCCTTAATCCACACACCATTGGCAACACACTCTGTATCAGTCAGCTGCAAAGAGGATCCTCCTGCAGACAGCTTCATTCTCAAGCTCATCCTCTCCTAGAGCTCTTTCAAGAAAGGATGCCTAGCAGCTTAAGGAGGCAACAAAATCCAGACTGGCCACAGGTAAACTATAAAACTAAACAAGATGTTTGGCCACCCCATGACTATTTCTCACCCACACAGTGCAAGCCACTAGCTCTCTACAACTTTGTTCATATTAACTATAGTACTGCAGGGCTCAACCTGAGAAAGGAGGGCTGCCAGAGATTCATGGAATGGTTTAGGTTGGAAGCACCATGAAGATCATCTACTTCCATGCCCCCCTGTAATGGGCAAGGACACCTTACACTAGACCAAGTCACACAAGGCCTCATACAACCTGGCCTTGGAACACCTTCAGGAAGGGGGCATCCACAACCTCCCTGGGCAACCTGTGCCAGTGTCTCACCACCCTTACTGTAAAGAATTTCTTCCTAACCTCCAGTCTAAACCTGCCCTCTTCCAACTTCAATCCATTCCTCCTCATTCTATCACTACAAGCCCTTGTAAGAAGTCCCTCTCCATATTTGTGGTAGGCCTTCTTCAGGTATTCAGAAGGCTGCTATAAGGTCTCCCCAGAACCTTCTGTTCTCCAAGGTGAACTGCCGCACCTCTCACAGCCTATCCCTATAAGTGAGGTGCTCCAGCCCCCTGATCTCTCTGTGCCACTCCAGGCTCATTTAACATGAGCACTGCTACAGTACAAGAAAACTTGCAGAGTTGAAAGTTAGGTTGACTTGTCTTAAGTTTTTTAAGCAGCCCTGTATCTCACTGAGAAAGCAAGACTTGTTCTTCACACCCAAAGATGAGACATCAAAGACAGCAGAGTTTCTGTGCTGTGACAATAACAGGCTAAGAGTGAAAGCAGAGCTGTCAGGGCAGGCAGGGATCTCAGTCCATCAAATTGGCTCTGAGTAGGTTAACACCTTGCTAACTTCAGCTGGTGAATAATGATAGGGTAAAGGAGGTCCTCACAATAATTCAGCATCCTCCTTGGTCATCCCACCCAAGCAGTATTCATTCCCAAAATCCATACTGACCAGAGAACAGTAGCAAAGAGCTGACTACACCTGAATATTGTCTCTCAGACAAAAAAAAAAAAAAAAAAAAATATATATATTATGTACAAATCTCACCTGTCACCTACAGAAGTGAAAAGGCACAGCTCCCAGTAGGATCACACAATCTTCTCACAGGTCACTTGGAAACAGATACCAAGCACCTACCACCTGGAAAAGCTGAAGGTTTAAATGGCCCAGCCAGTTCCAACCTAGATAGCAAAATTTAGCCTGGTTTTTTTTTTTTTTTTATTCTTTTTAAACTATACTTTTCAGATCCATACTTCCATGTTCTGTTTACAGAAGTCCTCTCGAAATGAGGTAGCATAAAGCAGTTCAAGCTCCAAGTTTCTTTCATTTAAATACTTGCCCTGACAGCATGATTTCTGCAGCTGCAGAAAAGAGCCACAGACACTCAAAATTCCAGCCTGAAACATTTACCTATTAAAGTTGCTCCTCTCCGGGAAGGAGATGTGTTCGAGTGAAGCTCAACAGTGCTTGACACCCCCTACAAACTGCTAGCAGCAAGAGGAGAATGAGACTCGTCAATAAATCTTGCACTTCTTCACTTGATTACCCTGATACAATTAAGTCATTTGCAGAGCACAATCTCAGGGCTTCAAATGCCCTCTAGGTAAATATTTTCCATTCCAAACATGCCGCTGTTTGTACCATCTGTTGGGCTCTGCCTGCTCCCAATTGCTTCATGTTAGTTAACACAGACACACTTACTAGATTTCAGAGAAGAGTAGTTTTGCTTCAACAAAAGCCTTGACTTTCAGAGTTTTTTTTTTCATACAGCTTTAGAGCCAACAGCTGACAAAAGACAGCAGCGGTGCCGAGAGCACAATATGGCTACACCACGTTTTCACGGCTCTCTGGCAGATGACCTTGCTATCGTCCAAAAGCTAGCAGCTGTGGGCAGTTGGGTAGCTCCCGTTTGCCAGGAGTATGGGGGAGATCTCCACCTCAGCCCACCATCCAGGCAGGTTCAGACAAGATAAAGCAGGGCAGGGATGCACTGTGAGGCAGTTGACAGCCTGAAACCACCTCGGCTGCAGGATAAAGCCTGGAGTTGAAATTAGCATCGCTGAAAGCTGAACAAGCAACCTCACATGTATGCAGGGCACAGTACGAAGAACAGGCTGGAAAAAATCACGCTGCCTTCCTGCCCAGCAGCATCCCTGGATATCCCAAAACTACATGGATCTGGTCTAACCAGCAACACAGTGTTCAAAGCACGAGCAGAGACACGCTGACACCAGAAATAACATAGCCAGCAGGACTAAGGAAGTGGTCATCTCCCTCTACTCAACACTTGTGAGCCTGTACTTCAAATGCTGTTCAGTTTTGGGCCCCTCACTACAAGAAGGGCATTGAGGTGCTGGAGCATGTCAAGAGAAGGGCAACTGAAGGTGATGAAAGCTCTAGAGAGAACAACAGGTTGTGTGAGAACTGTGGCTGTTCAGCCTGGAGAAAAGGAGTTTGAGGGAAAACCTTCTTCCTCTTTACAACCCTGTAGCCAGATGGGTGTCAGCCTCTTCTCACAGTTAATAGGAGAAAATAAAATGGCCTCAAGCTGTACCAGAGGAGGTTTTGGTTGGACATTAGGAAAACTTTCTTCATTGAAGGGGTTGTCAAGCCCTGGAACAGGGATGGGAGTCTCTGGAGCAACTTACAAGGAATGTAGATGTGATGCCAAGGGACATGGTTTAATGGTGGAATTGACAGTGCTGAGTTTGTGGTTGGGCTACATGATCTTCAAGGTCCTTTCCAAACTAAACAATGCTAGGATTCTATATTTTTCAGGCACTGAAATACTTAGGAAACCAAAGTTTCTCTTCATTCGAGAGAGACAAGAATCTACTAGACAGTGTCAAACAGAGAGCTACAAGGATGACTGGGGGATCCAAACACCTCTCCCTCGAAGAAAAACTGAAACCTGGGGCTGTTTAGTTGTAAGAAGAGAAGGCTGAGGGGAAATACTATCAACATTTCTAAGTATTTGAGAAGTGGGAGCCAAGAAGGTGGTGCCATCTCTTTTTTGTGGTGCCCAGTAATATGACAAGGAACAAAAGGTATAAATTGGAATGCATTAAGTTCCACATTAACATGAGGAAAAACTTCTTTACAGGGAGGATGACAGAGCACCGGAGCAGGCTGCCCAGAAAGGTTGTGGAGTGTCCTCTTCCGGAGGCTTTCAAAATCTGCCTGCATGTGATCCTGTGCAGCCTGCCATAGGTAATCCTGCTTTGGCAGCATGGTGGAATTTCATCTCTGGAGGTCCCTTCCAATCCCTAACATTCTGTGATTTATGTATTTATGAGAGGTTATTTAAATATTATTTGTAATATTAACATACTAATAATATTTAAATAACCTAACATACTAAAGCTAGCACGCATCAGGGCCAGATGAAAGTGTCCTTCACCTCACCAGACTCCAGAAACTACAAGTTTTCCCTTAAAAAAAATCACTAGCTTCTAACACACACTCTCACATCAAATACCTCTAAAGTCATAAGATAATTTGTTATCTTTACACTACTTTTTTTCAAAGCTACTGTAAAGGATCAAAGGTTTCTTTCTTCCATCAGGAGTGGGCAGAGGGAGGGCTGCAGCTAGAGAGGGCTCTCAGCTTTGCTCAGCAACTCTGCACCTTCCAATCACTACTGCCAGAGTCCCTGAGACTTCCCCAGCTCCTGCTTCACAGGCTCGTGTACAGACATGCTCTGCCCACACCACTGTGAACTATTCAAGAGGCATTTAAACACCCTAGCAGCAAGCTCGCAGGCTTTGGGATAACTGTTTCCCCTTTCCCTGCTCTCCTTTGCAAGCAGAGATCAGATCTGAGGTGTGCTCGTCAATCACCACTCACTTCTATGCATGGAGAACTGGGAAACTTCCAAATATGAATGCAAAAAAAAAAAAACTTCACTCCATTTTCTCAAAAAGACCAAAGAGCAGTAAAACCAAACCTAAAAGTTCAACTCTGATGTTCAAGTGAGGAAAGATGTCAGTACAGTTGCTCAAACGCATTGCCCCAGCAAGCTGGGCAGCAATCAAGTCTCACTTCTTCTCTGAAGTTGCCAGATAAAGCCAACAAACCCAGGCAGTAAGGCAGCTGTACCTTTCAGCTGCACTTTAGAAAACAATTCAGTTCCTATGTCTTATAGTCTTAATGTACCAACAACCAACCAGCCTTGCAGTACAAACACCCTTCCAATATCTGAAAGGAGCCTACAGGAAAGCTGGAGATGGAGTAACAGGATGAGAGGTGATGGCTTCAAACTAGAATAAACTTCATTTAGATGAGACATCAGGAAGAAACTCATGTCAATGAGGGTAGTGAGGCACTAGAACTGGTTGCCCAGAGAAGGCACAGAGGCTCCAAACCTTCAAGTGTTCAAAGCCAGGTTGGATTGGGCTTTAAGCTGATATAGTAGGTGTCCCTGCCCGCAGCAGTGGGGTTAGAACTAGACGATCTTTAAGGTCCCTTCCAGCCCCAAGCACACTGTAACTGAAGACAACCTCCCTTACTCTTAGCACAATGTTAGCCAGCTGCATTGCAACAGAGGCTTTCACAGGCTTGCTACAGGTGTAACAATAAGTTGCAATAAACTAACAATACATTGCAATAAACTCAATATCAATTGATTTGTTAGTTCTGGCTCTGCAGGTGCCAAAACTTGGAGTTTTGACAGGGACTACATACTAAAGAGACAAAGCTAGCAGATTAATGGCCAAAGCTCAGTTTAGATACCAGTCTGAGCAGTAGTTCTGCACACAACAGTTTTGAAACATCAAGAGGTCTCCTGCTACAAAAACCCACTTAGCAGCAGGAGTCAAGTATGGATCTAAGAGGCAGGACTCTTGGGCCTGCCAAGAAAAAGCATGAAACACACACAACCACACTTGAAATTTGTTTGTGCCCAGTACCTGGGTGGGAAGGAGGAGTCAGGTCATGCCTGGTTTGTTATTCCAATCATCTGTCTCAAAAGTTAACAGAAGTTTGTACAAGCAGAGCTGATGTGACAGCCCATAGCAGCTCAGGTTTACCACCCACAAAAGCCATTTACACAAGTTCAAAGTCAGCAGAAACCTCAACAGAGGTCTTCCAACATCTGTTGTGGTCTATTGCATAAATATATATTCACAGTATAATCTTCACCTCAGATCCACAGAAAGGCTCATAGCTCAGCTACTGTCATCTGAAGCCAGACATCAGCCCCAATGCTGAGTGCTGCACAGCCCAGCTGGGTCTCAGAATCACCACAGAATGTTTTGGGTTGAAAGGGACCTTTAAAGGTCATGTAATTGAACCCACCTGCAGTTAGCACGGACATCTTCAACTAGAACAGGTTGCTCAGAGCCCCAAACAACCTGACCTGGAATGCTTCCAGGAATCTACTCCCTCTCTGGGAAACTTGGGCCAGTGTCTCACTCCTCTCAGCATATAAAAAAATTCCCCTCTCTCTAAACTAAAAGAGGAAAATTCAGATTAAAGCCACCACTGCTTGTCCTGTCTCAATAGGTCCTTGCTTAGTGTTTTGCCATAGCTTTCAGCTAGCACAGCACCCTTTCCTAGGACACAAGGCTTTCTCAGTACCAGTACAATTCTGCAAATCCTTCACCTGGGGTCACAAATCATCCTGCCACCCACCTTGTCCCTGTTTCATCTGCTGACCTGACCACATGCAGTGTCATTCCCACAGCTGGTCCTTCCAAAACAAGGTCAGGTGAAGTGTCTCAGCTGTATTAGGCTATCTTACTCCAATATAGCTTAATCCTTTTCTGACACAGGAATGAGCTGCACTAACATAAGTAAATTTATTCTGAGACTTCTGCACTTACTCTTGCCATGCTCTGCTACTTTTAACTTGATTAAAACATGCTCCTCAGCACCCATAGCAATTACACACTTGAATCCCCTTTGGTCACAAATGAGACAGAGCCTCAAGTGCCAAGCGGGGGGAAAAAACCCACACCACACACAAACCACCCAACCAACAACCACTTGAGAAACGTGGGGCTGCTGCAGCTTTTTCATGTCTGTAAATCTAATTCAGTCTCTGCAAGCATGAAAGAATAGATGAAAACAGGTACGAACTGCAGCTCCTCAGCACTCAAATTCCTCCCATACTTTCACAGGAATCTGCAAAGAACTAACAGCTGGAATTAAACCTTTTCCCAGTGTATATAATAAATACAACTATCTAAATATACATTCCTGTATTAAGCATTCTTGCTTTTTTTTTTAAATAATAAATGTAAAATAAGATGAGAGGGGAACAAAAGAAAAAGCCTTCAATGCAGCTTGCTTTTTTTTTTTCTGCCTTACCAAATTGCTGCAAAAGCATGAATGGCATCTGAGCACTGGGAGGCTAACACTCATTAACAAAAAACACAAACGCACACAGCCACAGGTTGTTATAGACAAGAGCTGCATCTAGTCAAGGAAAAGACCCAAGTGCATAATCTGCCACAAGCTATCCTCTCCTTTGAAAGCAGAGCAAAGCAGATGTCCTCAGTGCCAGAGCAACAGGAAAACCACAACAAATTTGCTAACAAGGATGGCATTTTGTTCAGGGGATGGATTTCTAAGCTTTGCATATACCTACAAAGAGGTCTGTCTTAATTTATTGTTTGATTCTCCAAATTTCTACTCAACTTTGCCTGTAACCATATTGGTCAGGCATCTTACCCTACTCACTTGAATTTCTCCAGACACACAAGAAAGTTTTAAACCTACCACTTCTGTGGGTCTCCAGACTGCCCAGTGTTAATGCTTGCCTCCAAATTTCTTGCCAAAGCAGCAGCAATGAAGATGCAAAAAAAAAAAAATATCCAGCCTTGAAGTGTTAGCAAGTCACTTAGAGCATGTTTAAGCAGGGACATGTATCTGAATTTGTTAACCTTTGTACCTCCACACCCCAAAAGTGCAGAGACTGCCAAAAGCATTCAACAAATGAGTCAAGTAACAACCTCTTAAGTGTCCCGATGGTGCTTCCACCAACTTTCCACCCACACTGAATGAGGTCTTACAAGAACTCAGGGAGGGGTAGCACACATGCACAGAGGTGATGGCACAAGAGGAAGAAAAGAAATATCAAAATAAGTGAGGCAACTTAGATATTTTCCTACACCAACACATCACTGAGGTTTCCCCGCAAGAACAGATTAAATTCATGGTAGAAGTGTTAATCAGGTTCACATTTTTGTAGGGCAAAGAAATTAATCACACAGTAAAGAGATTCTCAGTATGAACACCACAGAAGTGACTTGATCCAGACTTATTTTTAAGTGTGTATTTAATGAATGACAACAGAAATTTTCTGCCAAAGACAGGTATTAACCCAGGAGAATCTATTTAGCTTCAGACTTCTTAACCAGATGAGATTTTACTGAACCACGGGCCCAGAGTCCTTTACCCTGTTGCAAAAGGAACAAAGGAAGAGGAAATGACTAACCAAAGCAGCAGCACATTAATATATTTTGGTATGTGGAAAGGGAAAATTGTAGCGGGTATTTTTAACATTCCCAACAGGAGAAGGCACTGCTGTACATATGCCAGCTGCCACAGAGGCTTAGCAGCTCCCAGGAAGGGGGTTAAAAAGTGCAGTTGTGTCCAGAAAGAGTTCTGCATTTTCCATTTCCCAGCATGAGCTCTGCTGGCACAGCCTAGCACACAATGGCTGACAAGGTCTTCTCCTAACAGGCCTGAAAAGAAGGCACAGCTGGGGCAAACAGCAATGTCTCAGTGATAACAGGTGCACTTTGACTTGAACTGTACAAGAAACTCGGCCTGGAGGGGTGCTCTGGAGGGAAAAGGTGACAGTGTTTCTTGGAGCACTGCCACCAGCAAGTACTGCCACTCCTGCAACTCCCATTGCCACCCAAGTCTGCTAGAGCAAGGGATACCCTCACCCACAGGCTGGAGAGAGAGGGGAAGAGAAGTCTCTCCACCCCAGGTGACACCCACTAAATCACAGTTCACCCAGGTGCCACAAAGCACACCACCATCCCGCACCTTCCCAAGCTTAATTGCTCTCCATCACCTGCATATGCTGACAGTAAAACACTGCACCTTCCAGTCTTTCCTTCCAATTACTTGGCACCCACCCAGGCCAAACTGCTGATCTCCCAGTACAAATGGATTTAATAGGTGGTTTTTAAATCCATGCTCCCCATGCCAGCTGCATCTATGGGGAGCACTTCAGGACAGCCACAGTAATACAGCAATAGGGCAGAAGCTTGAAGGACTGCTGTGATAAACCCAAAATTAGAGCTTTCAGACCCCTTCCTAAGAGAGATCAAAACCAATCAATCTAGCAACAGCCCATGACAGTTATTTGTGCAGCGGGATGGCACAGCACAAAAGCATTGCTCACTCAGTGAGAGAGGAGCTGGACCACTGCCTGTCTGTCCAGCCACAACTGTTCCTGCACTTCATAATTAAGGGCTCTTTTTCTAATGCCAAAACCCAAAAGACTCATTGTAACCAAATATCTTTTAAATATTGAATGGGAAGCTACTGCTGGACCCACTGTAATCACCCTGAACTAACTGCAATTCCTCTAGCTCCAACAATTGAATGCAGAACATACAGAGAAACTAATATTTCATGTTCTTGCTGAGAGATTTGTAATTGGCCACCCTGTACACAATTAGAAGCCTGAAGCTTAAGCAGGTCTTTACCATGGAATTGCAAAATGACAACCCTGGTCATTCCATCAACAAGATTCTCCCATTATTTCTGTTCAGTGTGCTGTTCCACACAACTACACAAAGAGACAGGACCACTGACAGGGGAAAAAAAAAAAGTGCTTCGTTAACCTCTCAGTGACTCAACGATCCCATTGTTAAACAGTGGTGGACAAAAGAAGTCGACAGCAGACAGATGCTCTCATCTATTGGAATTCCTAGAGGGAAATGCAATTGACCTGCATTGGAAATAAGATGCAAGTTAAATGGAAGTTGTTAATCTGAAGGGAAATCAAAACTCTTTAAAGCAACTGTGAATCCTATCAGATGTCGATGCTTTCATGTGGTTTCTTCTAACTACCTGGAGTTTTAAGATATTATTTACTGCCCACATTATGTCTAAGTAGTTGAGAGATTTCAGTTTTCTCTAAAGGGAAAGAAAGCGTGATTGCTGCATAAAATTACTGTAAGTGTGGCACAGACCC
Organism: Eubucco bourcierii; assembly: GCA_013396675.1. Lineage (NCBI taxonomy): Eukaryota > Metazoa > Chordata > Aves > Piciformes > Ramphastidae > Eubucco > Eubucco bourcierii. Next base: position 148,085 of record VWZE01011763.1, read on the forward strand.
AACTAAATGAGAGCATCAGAAAGCAGTATTTGAAACAAGATTGCTATACCCCCATTATCAGGCTAAGACTTAATAATTCTACAGTTGGAAAAGGAAATCAACAGGCAAGATCTTTCTTCCCTCTCACCACATGCATACGGGGGAGAGGGAGGAAAAAGAATCCATTAGTTTGAGTTTACAGAATGGTAATAAATTTTCACACATGCCAGGAGTTCAGAACTCAGGAGTATCCAATTAGTTGTCAACATGAAGATTTCTCAAAATGCCACTTCAGTCTAGACTAGACAATAGGAAGAATGCAGACTCAACTTCCAGAAGTCAAAGTTTCTGTAAGTTGACTGGGGCATGATGAATAGTAACCATGAACATGCACAGCACAAGTACTGAACTAGAACTTAGGAAATCAGAGCACCATCAGCCTCCCCAAACAGGATTTTGCCTCCTTTTCAGCCTACACAGAAACACTGGAAAATTCAAACAGCCAGACTTGAGCAGGAATTACTCTCTCCCTTGCTTCCCTCAGCTACTCCCAAGCTAATGGGGGCCATACCCAACCTAACAGGGTGGAGTTCAAGTCAAAGGACAATGCTGGCACAGGAACAAATGGGCAGTAACAGGCCACATTTTGACTGCAAGTTGAAAAAACAGCTCTCAATCACAGCAACCCAATGAGGTGTTTGAGGCCCTAATGGTGGAAGTGCAGCTTCAGTCTAGAGCGTAAGTGTAGTATTTTACTTCACTAGGCCATACAGCAGCAGAGTACTACTCAGCACCCCTGTAACTTAGCTAGTGGTGAATCAGAGCCCTAGGACTGGAGGGAACACATTTGCACTGATACAGGAGGCATCTACCCCTCATCTGCTAGTAGAATTATAGAATGGTAAGGTTGGAAGGGACCTCAAGGATCATCTAGCTCCAATCCCCTGCCATAGGCAGGGACACCTCCCACTAGTACAGGTCACTCAAGGCCTCATCCAACATGGCCTTGAACACCTCCAGGGAGGGAGCAGCCACAACCTCCCTGGGCAACCTGTGCCAGTGCCTCACTACCCTCACTGTAAAGAACTTCCTCCTAACATCCAGTCTAAATCTCCCCTCTGCCAGTTTAAACCCATTACTCCTCATCCTGTCATCACAAGACCCTGTAAATAGTCCCTCCCCAGCCTTCCTGAAGGCCCCCTTCAGATACTGGAAGGCTACACCAAGGTCTCCTCAAAGCCTTCTCTTCTCCAGGCTGAGGAGCCCCAACTCTTGTAGCCTGTCCTCATAGGAGAGGTGCTCCAGCCCTCTGAGCATCTTCATGGCTCCAATAGTTCCCTGTCCTTCATAGTAGCTATCAGTGAGTTTAATATAATCACACTAGGAACAACGTTCACAAAAAAACTTCTGAATTTTATTCCAACTGCACACTAAATTTGAAACTGTTTGCCAGATTTAAACATTGTTCCCACAGCATCCATAAATCCCTCAAAAGACAGGAAATCAAGCAGAAGTACATGCAGGACTCAATTCAGACCACAGAATCTTCTGATAATGAGTTTCTTACAACACTGACACTTGGACTTCACACTCCAGCACAAGTTTGGAGGAGCTGAAGACCAAATGTTGTCATCACCAAGACTTCCACAGGAGATATAAGCTAGTTTGATAGCTCCACAGCAACACTGTCCATCAACACTTATCCTGAAGTATGCTATCCTACAGGCATCATGATAGTACTTCCACAACCTAGCCAGATCCCTTATGCTATAGAACACCATGATGTTGGCAGTTTTACAAATAAAATGCCAAAAATTGTTCAGAAACAGAAGAGGCCTTCAAAGCAGTTCCTGCAGCACTGTACAAGTCACCCCAGCGTCTTTCCAAGTATAAATTGCACTACAGGCCACAGCTTCTAACTCAATTTAAAAGCACAACATGAAGTTAGAGTAAATGGGTGTTCACCTGTGGTCACTTCCCTAGTGAGATAGTGAAGTGTTAAAAGTCCTTCCCCACTCTCCTTCAAAACACCACATGAAGCCCATTTGTTAGCAGCACTAAAAGCTCACTTTACCTACCCAAAACACCTCTGCACTACAAGAGGCAACTCAACTTCCACACCATGGATACCTGTTCCTAAATATGACACCATGCATGCTGCTCCATGAGGTTTCTCTTCATCTTATTACCCCCTCTGCACTTCATTTAACAGCATCCTCAACCTACTCACACAAAAAAGTTATACATAGTGTTATCTCAGCGCATGGACCCCTTAGGATCCAAGCAGGCACCTTAAGGAGGTCACATGCACTCAGGAACCATTGCATTATTTCAGCAGACTCCAAAGCAATACTGGTTTTAGAACCAAAAGTAGGAGACTAAGCTTCCCTCCAGCATCAGAGAAAAAAAACTCCCAGCTCCTTCACAGACTTGCTTAATACATTTGGCCATGTGGTGAAGGAGCTTTCTTATAACACCTTCTTGATGTGGCTGTTGATTCCCCAGGTGAGCTGTGCTGAGGCTTGCAGTTGTTTCTCCAAGCATCGGCTTAGTAGACACTGCGACACTCCTCAGTCATACTGGTCCAAGTTCCACTATCAAGTCCACTGCATAACCCCAGATACAGCATAATGTTGGGTGACAAAAACCTAAGAACACTTGAAGATGTGTTTGAAGTGCATCTCTAAGGGTTTCCTGATTTTCTTCACTTAGGAGCATAAGGACTAAGCTTGTAAGAGTTTCCTAAAGGGACTTCAAATACACATTCCACATTTTTCATAATTCCAAGTCCAATAAACCAATATCTCAAAGTTCTCCCCCAAAATGGCCCCATCGCATATGGAGGCACACCAAACCAGCACATTCATCAGCACAGGACTTCAAGAAAATGCCAAGTTGTTGAAAAGGCCCAAAACCACTCAGCAACAAAAGTGAAGAGCAATTGAGATCATTTCTCTCATGCTCATCTGGGTTCTCACTCCCCTTGCTTTGCTGTCCCACAATTTGCTCCTCTTCTGGCATGTGAGGATTGAACAAACACTTCACTGCAACCACACAGATCTAAACTTACTTTCCCCTCAACTCTAGTTACAGCTTGAGCTACTACACTAGTAGCCTGTAATGGGAGCAGGGATTAAGAAATCTGCTTAGAAACAGGTACACCAGACACCAAAAAGAACTCTTGGCATATGAATGACGTAAGAGGTAGAAACTGTGAGACTGGGGGAAGGGCTAAAAGGGGAGGCTTGTAATGGAAACATTTCACCAAGAATTTTCTCAAGCCTTTAAAACTTCTGAAACCTAAGCCCTTCACTAGCACTTTTCACATGCCTCAGACTACAAACCAAGTTATACAAGGTATAATTGTGCCTCCACAACCCAATCTGCACCTTGATGAATCCACGTGTTGAAGTACACATAGGTGGAGAAGTGTACCTGTTCTTGTCAAGTGGTGTGGTGCACTGCCACCTGTACAGAGAAAGACTGGATTTGTTGTGCAGCTTGAACTAGGTTTTAACTCATTAAAAGCTATTTCAAAAGAAAATAATATCTGTTTTTACACAAGCACACACTAAGCTGCAAAGGGGTTTACTAAATTTAGCACGCAACCCAATCCCAATAGTAGTGTAGCACAGGCTGCAGACATGGAAGTGACCTTAGGTGAAGGTAATAAGGGAGAACTCTCAGTTCCCCCATTAAGCTGTTGTGGGAAAGCCCAGAAAACCCAATAAAATTCTAGCACAACCTCCATAAATCCTCCCTGCAGCTCAGTGGTTTCCAAGGTTCTCAGATGCTACCTCTGCCTTTCTTCTGGACAATGCCTCTTGCTGCCCATGCTAGGAAAGCCTTGTCAAGGACACCTTCCCACCAAGCATTAACACAAACAGCTCCTCCTCAGTCAGCTTGAACTTAGAGAAGTGAAGCTTCGATGGACTTTCAGCACCATCGCAGCAAAGGGCACACAAGGTAGCTTAAAGAGAGAAAGCAGTACAGTTCTTTATCAGTCCATCACAGCTGAAGCCACACATGCTACCACAGGTGTTTACACAAGCAAAGGGCAGTAGTTGTGACATGAGATACAGTGTTCACCCATAAACCCCATTTTCTGCCAGCTTCCTGGCACCACACCCCACTGAGAAATGCAGGCACTGCCTGGTCCAAGAGAATGATGTGTCAAGTCTCCACAGACTTAACAGCAAGTTAAAGGAGGCAGAAAAGTTCCTGCCTAGACCTAGGGAAAAGGGTCATTCCTAGCACAGCATCACTAAACTCACATCACTTCCCTGATTTCAGAATGTGCTGAGAGAGATCCATCTAGTATTATCTGCTGTAGCCACAGTGTTGCCCAACGTATACTACCTGGAGCTAAAATAGAAAAGGGTATAAGATGTTGCAAGTAGTTTCATGGGCCTGGTTTTAGGTCCACACACAGGTAATGTTAAAAAAAAAAGGCAATGCCCACATAAAACTCAAACTGGAATGTCCACATGCAATATAAGCAGTGACTTTATGAGCAAGGCACATGCATATAGCAGCCTTCCAAACCAGTCTGAGAGGCAGGAAGAAACACTTCTTCCAGCAGCAGGTTTAAACTTCTACCCCTATCACATCACAGACCCCAAAAGGAAAACGACTCATGGAAGAACAGTTTCAGTTGCCTCAGAAAACTGGTCTCCCATTCACTCACCAGCTAAGTGCCAGCACAGCAACAGGCCCTTGTGACCAGGTCATGAATGGGATCAAGCTAATGGCATCCCAAGCTGGCATGCTGGTGACCTCTTGGCATCTAGAGCTGCAGGTGCTTAGCCTTTTCCCTTCTGTTAAATGGGAGAATAAGCACCTTCCAACCCATCTGTGCACCAGGACAGGTAGCCAACGTGGTGCAGTTGAGAGCGGAACAAACATTGGTTTTAAGTACTCCTGCCACCCAGCACCCTCCACCAGAAGCTCAGGAACCGCTCAAATCCTCCATTACACTTTCTTCATACTCAGCAAGGGCTTTTCAACCTAAAATACCACAGCAAACAGTCTGACAAAAAAGAAAAAACTTAGTCATAGGCAGTGATTAGATTAAATTATCAGCTGATATTATAGGTTCTCTTATCATCACTCAGTCACAATCTGATCCAATCCCGGTGCACTCCCTGAAGAGGTGCACCTTGTGCAATAGCTTAGTCATCATCTTCCTTGACAGCTACACACTTGCAAACAGATTACAAGTCCACTTGCATTTTCCCATGAAAATTTTCCCCTCCAACCTACTACAGGCAGGACAGGAACAGGATACTGCCAAGCAGAGGATCAGGCAGTTTACCCCCTTAGAGGGGAGAGGATCATGCTTCTATCTCCTCCTTCCTCTGCAGTTGCAGGCAGACAAGAGACACATTTTTCACATTACAGACAGGAATGAGATGTACTAAAATTTGTCACATCCCTGAAATAACATACCCTGCTTAGCACACTCAGTCCATGCAGCAGAGCATAAAGCAGAATTAAGCCACAAAAAAACCCAAACCCTTGCAGGGTGGGATTTGGGACCAAAAAGAATAAGGAACCTGGAACAGTTCAGGTTCTGGCAAGAGAGGAAAGATAACAACACTGGATTGAGGTACTTCCCCTCTGCAGGATGAGAGCTGAATTGTTTTTGGAAGCACCATGAATCACAGGCATAAATATACCAGGATTTAGAAGCCTTCAACACCCACATAATTCTGAACTCAAGCTTTATTTTCACTGGGACTTTCAACACATGCTCAATGGACACCAGGGAGGCAGGCTGACAAGGTTAGCTATATATGCAGTCAAAAAATGAGAAATACAGTTTTGCTGGCCAACATCAACACACCTCTTCAGAGATGGAAAAAGTTCTCCCTGATGCTCAATTAGCCACTCAACTACAACTTGAAGGAAACCAGGAGTTTTGCTCTATTTCCTTAACTTGACAGCACAAAAAGGTTTAAAAGGTGCTTCCTGCCGCAGCGGAGAGGTTAGTGATGTAACGGCTGTCCTCAAGTGGAGCAGTGATTTGCAGGATTGCCTGGTTCTGAGAAGATGCAGCCAGGGCAGCACAGGCAGCAGTATCAGCCAAGACAGAAGATATACAATGAGGAAGAGCAAAAACCTGCAAGAAATGCTGCTTTCCATACTCAACCACCCTGAAAATGCTGCACACCTAACAGTGACAGCAGCAGGAAGCTGTTAACAGTAGCAGCAGACAAGGCTATTTGTTATAGGGATTATTAGTGCAAGAAAATTAGTACCTTGCCCACACTACTAATTTACAGAAACTTTCTCCAAGTTATAATGCAGCCTCAGTGACCTACAAGCAAAAATGAGGTTTTATGCGCAACAGAAAAAAAAAAAAAATCATGGCATTCCTCTGAATAACACTTGGAAAGAAAAGGGGAAGAAACATCAACTACTGCTCAGTAATGGGGATTCAGAGCTGTGAATTTTGGTAAGTGTGATAGCAACACAGTTCTAGCAAAGACGAAGACCACAGAAAGCAAAGAGAGCGGCACAGAAGTTACCACTTTACTTCCAATTAACCCACAAACTTTGCATTTCCTGTCCCTACGCGCTGCATAGCAAAACTCAAGGCTTGAAGCTCCTACTTCTTTGTATCATATGGTTGCAAAAAGAGGAGACAATATTCTTTTAACTCAGTGTCAAGAGTCAGAGAGGAAGCTTTACAGAGTTTCTAAGAGACTTACTTTAAAAAAAGAAAAACACAACAAACAACAAATAAATCACCTTTATTTAAATGGGAAGCATTAAAAAGGATCATGAGATTTGTATTCTTTAGCACTTCATATTACAGTTTCCATAGCCATGTCTTCCCCTCCAACTCCTCAAGCTTCCAATGAAGCAACTCAGGGTCACAGTGGGTTTTGGCATTTCTCTTACCAAGACACAGGAGCAACCAGGCTGACGAGATGGCAAGGCGGCAGAATTTACATGCTCCCAGGAGATCTCAGTTCAATTCTGTGGGAAGGATAGACACTGCACCAAGCCTGCACTCTGCCCAGTACCTATATTTAGGGATTAAATTGACCAAGCAGTGCCCCCATAAGCTCATTTATAAAGATTCACTTACTCATTCTAATATAATCTAATTAAAGTGTAGCACTCCTGCACACAGACATAGCTGTGACCGAGAGAGGACAGGTTCAAATGCAGGGAACCTGGCCCTGGTGCTACTTTAATTCTCACTTGGGAGAGGCACAAAAAGGTCCTTGCAGAGGAATAGCATGAATTACAGATGCTTGCACACTGTCTCCCTGAGAAGGAATTACAGATGCTTGCATGCTGTCTCCCTGCTCAGAGCAGCACCACTTTTGTTTCTCCTTCCCATCTGCTAAAGACCAGTTCTTCAACCGCAAGATGCAGCAGCAGAGTTCAGATCAATACATGGTGCCCATTGATGCAGGGATTGCCACTCCCACTCCAAACCCACTGGAAATGAAGTGTCACAGGGACAAAGATATCACAAATCTGAGTCCCTTGGGCATTGCCTAACACCACTGGGCACAAATGTGTTCCCAAACACAGGCATCAGCCTGGAAAAAGTGCCAACTAACCCACATCATAAGAAATTACATTAAAGGCTCCATTCTGGCAAGGAATAGGAGGTTTTCCAAGCTCAGAAGTACCCTGGCTCCTGCAACCAGCTGCAATTCAGGCATGCTAACAGGAAGAAGCTTTTACATTTCTGAAAACACAAATAAATACTTCAAAAAAAAAATTTAAAAGGCATCGTGTGTTTTATTTGCTTGGACATCTTGTATAATGATGAGGAAAAACAGATTCCTAAGAGTCATGAGCTGGTAATTCTCCAATCTATCATCTCCATGGTTTATGCACAGTCATTAACAAGAAGTGATTTGTCTGGGAATGATTTTGCCCAGCAACTCCTTGTCTCGTTAGCCTCAAACAATCACCAAAGGAATGTCAAAAAGTTTGAGAGTTTAAACTATGCAGCAAGTAGGCCCCCCAAAAACATTCATTTACAAGAATAAAAAAGCCCAATCTCTCTGCTCTGCCAAAACAAAGCAGGAAGTTTGAGAGCTAAACACAGAAGCGCAAAATTTTGCGGGGTAAAGGTGAAAGGTTTTCACTGACAAGGAATATTGATAAGAGTAACAGGAGGAGACTTAAATACTTTGACTTGTTCAACCTATCAAAACAAGTGGTCAAGAGGGAATCCAACTGCCTCCTCTAATTACATCAGGGAGGGAAAACGGACTATTTAAACCAAACGGCAAAGCTTGAACAAAACCAAATTATACCAACAGGCCATAAACACCATGAGGATGGAAATTTAGAGATTGCTCTGAGATTTAGAGAAGGCTCTCCAACAGTTCTCCCATGGAGATGGGGGCAAACAAGCTGGTAGAATTTCACCTTAAAAACAGTTATGTCACAAAAGGAATCCACGGCATGGATACATGCTGTAAATAGGGAAACTAAACTTGATCAGGGACTCTCTTCCACTCTCAAGTTCTTATCACCGGCTTCCTGCTACAGCTTTTGGAGCAGATAAAGGGAATGAAGAATTACCCTCCTGCCTTCTGCTTCCTCTCCATCCCTCCAGGACAGTACAGGAGCATTCATGCTATTTTACACAGGCACGTAATTAGGGTATGACCAAGGAACTAAACTTGGCAGCTGAAGCTCTCGCAAAGTCAATGGTGAGAGATGGGTGTCGTGGCAGCGGCGGGGGAAAGGGATTAGGAGCAACTAAGTTTGATGCTTAAAATAAAACATGTCCTCTTCCCCCACGTGTTCTTATGCTTCGGGGTTTTGGCCAAAAATGTATTTATTTTATACCCACTACCGCTGAAATTCACAGAAGTTCGTTTCTGAAGGACTTTCACAACCCTTTTTTTTACAGTAATGACAGTCAAGCAATGATTAGACACTTTTGAGCCATAACCATCTCCAGCAGCAAGAGCAATGATGCAAAGGAAAGCTGTTACATGGCTAACCAAGTCCACAGTTTCAGATAGGCTTGAGCAAGTTTTTCTCTAGCCTTCGAGGGTTTGAAAAAACAAGTAGCTAGCAAACTACGTTATAGGTAATAGAGGATTTATGACAATAGGGGATAAAAACTGTGTTCTGTGCATCCTACTGCTCCTACTCCTGAAAGCAGAGAGCATCTTTTTGAGGTAGGCTAGATAAGAAGGGGCAGTTAAAAAAAAAATCTAACAAAAACGGTATTTGGTAATAACTCTAAGAAAGAATTAGTGCTTCTATCCAAACCCCAACCTTTCCCTGCTGCAGTTACACACAAAAGTTATTTTAATCACAGTATGCAGAAAGCAGCATCAGCATATGAGGCAAGAGAAAAAATATGTGGTAAAGCGAGTTGCATGGCCTGTTCACAGACAGAAATTACAGCGCAGTTATAGAGAAGAGGTTCATGAGGCAGAGAAATGCTTCCAGCCCAAACCAAACAGGAGGATGTTAGCAATCCACTGAGAGAACAGGCAAGAAAAATATTTGAAAGAAGGTGGAACGTGGGAACTGAATCCCCTTTTAACTTTTGCAGCAATCAATTCAGACTTTCCAGTGAGGGATTTTTGCCTTGTCATACACAAAGAGATGTTAAATAGAACTTGTCAGTTCTGTCTCCTAAATACCAAGTGTTGTTGGACAGACGTAGCAACGGAAGTACTAAAGAAAAAAAAAAGGAGAATTTTAAGTAGAACTAAAGCAGAGTATCAGCTCAACTGCTCTTCCACAACTCTCTTCCTAACAGTGATCTCAAAACACACAGCAGAGCCTCTGGGGAAAAAGAAAAGGTTATCAACTGACAGTCCTAAAGCACACAAGTGTACGTACATCGCTAGAAAGTAACATGTGCCATTGCCCAAGGCACAAAAGATGCTATGCTACACTACCCTCAAAAAAAACCACCTACTTAACTAAAATATCTCATCAGCTGAAAATAGTATAAACGTGTATCTTCACCACTTATTCTTCTTCCCATCATATTTTCCCTTCCTCAATAACCTTCACACCAAAAGAAGGCTTCCAGCATGGGACTAAGCTGCAAGCAGAGGAGGAAAGGCTGGGGAGATGGGTATGAACACCTCCGGGGTTCACACCACTGCATGTAGCCCGCATTATCAGTACCGCGGTAAAGGGCAGATGTAGCAATGAAAAACTAAATACTCCTGACAAACGTGGGAAAAAGCAGTACATGTCTCACCGAGGGCAGTTAACATCACCACAGGAATACAAAATGGGCCGGACTATGCGAGCCGGCGAAGCGCAGTGCTTCATTAAAGTTTGCAAGGCCACCCGGGCGCTGCAGCATTGGGTTCACGCCCAACCTCATCCAGGGAGCTGAGAGCCACGGGAAATTCCTATAAATCCCATCTAGGGGTAAATTTTAACCCATCACAACCCCTTTCACAGGTTTGTGCTTCTAGCTGGGGGCAGGTAACGACGCAGACCTACAGAAAACCACTAATGGGGGCTTTCCCCAGTTAACTTGGTTTCAGAAACGTTACTGGGAGATGTACTCAGGAGTCACTATCCCTCCCCCCAAGCTTTTTCCGCGCTGCTCCCCGATCGCAGGCAACCCACCGCCCCACAGAGGAGCGGCTTCTCCTCTTCCCCGGAGCACAGCTCGCGGCGGAACCTCCCCCCTCAGCTCCCCACCAAGGCCCAGCCCGCGGAGGGCAGCAGGGCCCGTAGCGCCGGAACCCGCCGGTCGGGCCGCAGCCCCGGGGCCCGCCCCGCCGCCCACCTGCCGGTGCCGTCCGTCCGCGGCTCGGCCACGCTGAGGCCTAGGCCCGCCGCCCCTCGCCGGGCAGGCCGCGGGCAGGCCCCGGTCCCGGCCCTCCGAGGCGCAGGGGCCGGGAGCTTCCCCGGACGGGACTTACCGTGTGCCGCTCCGGGCCGCGCCGAAGCTGGACCGTACAGAGCAGGGCTGGCCGGGACGAAGCGACGGCGGCGAGCCGGTGCCTGCGCGGCGCTGGCGGGCAGGAAGGGAGGGAGAGTGGGAGTAGGCGGCACCGCACGTCCGCTGCGTCTGCCGGCCCCCCCGCCCGTTAAAGGCACGACGGCGGCCACGACGCTACTGTATCCCCAGCCCGCCGGGGACCTTCGGCACCCCCCTGGGGATCAGCCGTCATGGGGGGGTCACTTCTGCCAAAGCCCACCCAGGCGTGGGGTGCCCCACACGCCGGGATACCCCCTAAAGAGGGGATCATCCACCCGGATCTCCCCGACGCGGGCGCCCCCAGGGAGCTTCTCAGACAGACTTCAGTGCACGGACAGGGATCATCCACCCGCGTGGGTATATCTCCAGGGACCAACCGTCCGGACCTCTTGTATGCAGAGATCCCCAGGGATTTCCCCAACGAGTCCTCACCCACAGACAGGGATCACCCCCCACCCCCCAGACCCCCAGCATACATGGATATTCCCACCCAGGTTTCTCACACGTGCAGGCAGATCCACCCAAACCCCCACCCAGCTGTAGGAATCATTCCCCACAGGAGGTCCCCCGTGCAGTGATCCTGCCCGCATCCAGACTCCACTTGTGAACAGGAATCACACACACCAAGACCTTTTAACACACAAGGACCTACAGGGATCTCTCTAGCCGCGTGTGGGGAGCAGCACCACCACCCCTAGACCTACAGGGTGAAACACAGATTGCCCTGAAATTTCACCCAATTGCCTTCGAACTGCCTGGATCTGCCCTGCTCACAGCGTAGGAGCTACCAGGGGCTTGTTCAGTCACGGTCCCGCTGGGTCCCCATCAGGGGGAGCTCAAGCGGATTTTTTTCAGCCCTGGGTTGATGACTGCAGCTGACCGCAGATCTGTGGGTACCCATAGGGATGAAAACTGATGCTCTGTCATATGGTTATTTGGGGACAATGAAACAGTGCAAGAGGCAACTAAGGGCACCCATCGAGCTTCATTGCCGGGGGACTGACATCAGTTCTCAGTTTCCCACAAGCCCAGACATCAGTGGGGAAAAGTGAACTCCTGTTCACAAGAAAACGTTTATGAAAACTCCCAGTGAAGTGAAGCAGCTGCCATCACCCTGAGGCTTTGCTCACACTCCCCAATCAGTTCTACAGTCCTCTGGCCCCATAGCTCAGCACAGTTTGTGTGTCCCAAAACGACTTTGAGAAATCAAACACTCCATAGCATTCGGTATCCAAGAAGGATTTGCATCAAGCTGTGCTAAGAGCTCATCATTACCAGCCATGTGTGTCACCCGGCTGCAGGCTACCACAGCATTTCCATCAAAACCATCCAAAGCAAACAAAGGCAAATGCACAAGGAAGATGCTGGTGGAAGCTGTGCCTTTGCATGCAAAGTCAGGAGGGCTTGGTGGCAAGGCTACACTGGGATGTGCAGGATGTGTCTGGTTTGAACATGGGACCAGCTGTCAGGTGATGAGGCAGCATTTTGCTGCTTCATCTCAGCTTCCCTGGCTCACAATGTCCCTGACAGTTACACTGCTCTTGCAGGACCGCTGCTGAGAGGGGCACATGAGCCAGCCAAGGGCAGCAACTGCATCCTGTGCCTGTAAGGTGCAAATTTAAAGCTGAATCTTGCCTGTATTAACCGTTTTAGGTAGCTGTAGTAGGTGTGGCAGGGCTCAGCAGCAGATTTTCATAGAATCATAGAGTCACAGAATGGAAGGGACCTTTAACAGTCATCTAGTCCAACCCCTCGACCATAAACTGGGTTATCTTCTAGATCAGGTTGCTCAGAGCCCCAAACAACCTGATCTGGAATGGTTCCAGGAATAGGACATCTTTCAGCTCTCTGGGCAACCTGAACCAGTATTTCACCAGCCTCAGCATCAAAAATGTCTTCCTTCTCTCTCTGAATCTCCCCTCTTTTAGTTTAAAACCATCAGCCCTTGTGCTGTCACAACAGGCCTTGCTAAAAAACTCTGTTCTTATCCTTCTTCTTAACCCCTTTAAGTACTGAAAGGCCACAAGAAGGTCTTGCTAGAGCCTTCTCTTCTCCAGGCCGAACAACCCCAACTCTCCCAGCCTGTCTCCATAGCAGAAATGTTCCTGCCTTTGGATTACTTTTGTGGCCTCCTTTGGACTCATTCCAATGGGACTGTGTCTTTCCTGTGCCGAGGACTCCAGAGCTGGATGTTTAATTGCTTTCGTCCACAGCAGAGTTCTCCAGCTGGCATCAGAACCAAATCACCATTTCCCAGGAGCAGGAACAGATTTGGCACCCCACAGACAGGGAAGGGGCGGTCCTGCCAACAGGGAGAGAAAAGCTGGGGCCAAGAGGCAGAAGAGGGCATAGGAGTGACAGCGCTGCCCCTCCTGCCAGAAACTGAGCAGGAATAGGAAGATCCGAGTGCATATCCAGCTGCTACTCATACGGAAGATCTTTCTTTTCTTCCACTTTCCAGTACTCATGGGCAACTGCCCTGCTGTCTGGTCACTGCTTGCTCTGATGGAATCTTGACCAAGAACATACCACTAACTACCAGCTCAGAAATTTCTGGTTCTTCACATTCTTACACATTCACCACAGCACCACAGCACAGGGCATGCTAGAAGGACCTGAAAAAGCTTTTTAATCATAGGTTGTGTACCGTTGCCCAGTACATAAGGCAACAAACTATCTGGATTATGTGGACTGAGAAACCTAGTGGCAAAGCTCACTAGAGAGCTACTGCTGTGCAGATCAGGCAGCCAGGCTAATGACGCTGAATATCCCCAACTGCAGGGAGGAAATAATGCAAACAGCCACTGAAATCCCAGTCACATTAGGCGGCCACTCATGGGGAAAAAAGAAAAGGTTTTAAAATGCTGCAGGAGCCCCTAGTCATTAGTTTTGTCAGGAACTTTGCTTTCTTAGATCACAGGGAAAAAAAGCTTTCAGATCTGTGGGTTCAGAGAAGGCTCGAGAGAGCAGCAAGCTACGCACTTAAGAGGGCTGTAAAGTCACAGGAGCTGATGGTTGTTAATTTGGCATTTTATATAAGAATGTGAAAGATCCTTATCAATGGCAGGAACAAACGCCCTGCAAGTTGCAACGCTTCACTGATTCCAGCTAGGGGAAAAAAAAACTAAACAAAACCAAAACAAACCCCAACAAAACCAACCAGATGACCCACCGCTGGACTTTCTCTCTGCATTAAAACTTTTATACCACTTTCAAGCATGGATTCCTGCATTTGAGAGGAAGTGGAAATTAACAGCTCTCACACACACACCCCCCCAAAAAAAAAAAATTTTAAAAAAAAATTCAACTGCTGCTAAAGAAGATCACAGAAATGGTTACAATTTCATTCTCAGAGTAGTAAACTAGAAGTAACTCCACTGTGGAAACTTGAGCTATATGGAAAAAGACGTTTGAGCCAATCCAACTGTAAGGGAATAAAAATACATCTGTCCTAAGCAGCATCTGTCAGCAGAAATGATGCTGGAAAATCTTGCAAGAAGAGTAAAAGCTCATGGTAAAACAAACAAAAAAACCCAAAACCCAAGCATCTAAACCGTGAGGCTGTATGTGATTGGTATGAAAATGTGTGGAGACTTGTAAGTCTCCACATAATCCACATGCTATCACATCATATATAGGTTTTTAATTAAGCAGAGAGGAGCACAGTCACATTTTGTACTGCAGAAAATCCAGCTAATAAAGCAAATTGTCAGAAGCTGTTTCAGAGCTCACTGGGGAGGGGAGAGGGAGGGAAGAGGAAAAATTCACCTTCCATTTCTGGATTTCACTCTTAGAGCACCGAAAAGCCCAAAATGGGTTTTAAGGCTGTGCTGTTCAATTCTGTCATGTTCAAAAGAGGAGCAGCTATGAGCAGCACAATTAAATATACCCAGACAACTCAGTGCCCATCACAGTGACTGACGTTTCCAGGGTGATCAGACTTAGATCATGACTTCTGACAGCTTCCCTTCAGGCTCTTCAGTTCTCACCTCCTAGCACAAGCCTGGGACTAGCTGCTCTCAGCTTGCACGTTTGCAAAATAAAATGGAAACCCCATGGGAAATCCCAATAGGAAAACCCTTCTCTTCCCTCTGTCCCTGTACCAGACACCTAAGCCACACATGTCTGTCCCCAAAAAATGCTGTGGTTTATAGTACCCAACATGGCAGCAGCACTTGCTGTTCGGTGCCTTAAGTGCTCCATGTCACCCAGCTGTCCCACAGCTCATTGCTTCTGCCCATGGTCACAGCTACCCTAAATCTCCCATCAGCCCAAGACAGGGTCCTTCCAACTGTCCCAGAAGTAAACAGGCACCTAAATCCTTGCAAGATCAGGGCTTACCACCAGTCTGAATAATCCCTGCTCATTTTCAAGTCACCATTGTTACGCCTGTATCGTCTGGCTTTAAATATCTTTTCTTCCAAAAGAGTTTAATCATGACCAAAAAGCAACAGCTTTTAGCTGCAACAGCTCATCACAAAGGAAAACCTATTTGCAGTGGCTCCAGTTCTGGGCCATGGAGGTGGAATTTAATTTTTAATCTGAAGATTTCAAGCCTTCAGTATCAGATATAGCTAAAGGGATCACAGGGAAGCTGGGCAGAACAGCAGCTTTCCAAGCAGCATGGTAATAACCATGGTTTGCATTCACATTAGGAGTACTGTTTCAAAGCAAGTTTCAAGTATTCTTCTTTTTTTTAGTAGCTCCCTAGCAGAAGATGATGTTTTAAAGCACAGGATGATTTTGTTAAAGATTGGATGGGTATCACTCAGCAAAGCAAGTGAAGAAACGACACATAAAATACCTTTTCTCCTGTGAAATGCTCCCTGTGCATTCCTCTGTGTGGCATCACAGTGGCAGTTCAAATCCTTTCTCTCATTCATCATCTGCAGTACCCAGTTTTTATTTATGCTGTTCTACATTGAGGTTTTAAATTAATACTGCTCTTAATTAACAGCTATAAAATGAAGATTTTTTTTCTTTGCAAAAAACCCATGTTTGCAAAAGCAAGGCAATGCCCCTCCTAAGCACAGACCTGTTACCCACCCAAAAGGATGGGTAGCAAAGAGACAATATGCAGTGAGATGTAGGGAGAAACAATGAACTAGGAAGTGAGACAGACCTTCTGCTCCAAGGACCCTTTCAGTATGAAGATATGGTATCTCAGCACCGAAGCAGCCTGCAAGGCTGGCTCAGCATGTCTTCATCCCACAGCCAGGGAAGGACATTGATTGAGCTCTGCGAGGCATCACAGGAACTGTGTGTGTCAGGCTGTGACAAACTTCTGAGGAAATGTGCAGCAAGCAGGCTCGTAGCCTGTCTGGCTAAATCAAAGAGCACAAGAACTATCCCAGCTGTTCATGCCACTGCTGTTAAAGTATTTTGTCTGTGGCTACGCAAGGGATGCAGGCACCTGCCTGATGTAATGAGTGTCACACCAGAAGGGATCTTTAGTCCTCCATTTGCCACCGCTGGTGGTGACGCACACCTGCATCTTGAGGGCACCTGAGACTTGGAAATGTTGCAAATCCTTTGTCTGAGGAGCCATCCTGCAAAGAGTATAAGGATCACTGGTGCCCCAGTGGTGTCACAAACTCACTGTACAACTGTGTATCCCTCTTGCTATTTCAGCTCCTTATACTTAAAATCATAGAATCATAGAATCATAGAATGGTAAGGTTGGAAGGGACCTCAAGGATCATCTAGTTCCAACCCCCTGCCATAGGCAGGGACACCTCCCACTAGTACAGCTCACTTAAGGCCTCCTCCAACCCGGCCTTGAACACCTGCAGGGAGGGAGCAGCCACAACCTCCCTGGGCAACCTGTGCCAGTGCCTCACCACTCTCACTGCAAAGAACTTCCTCCTAACATCTAGTCTAATCTAAATGAGCAAATATTATTCTCTTCATCTATACAGCCAACCTTTTTAGGTAGTCACAAGCCTCACCCCAGTGAACCTGCTGTCTGCCCATGTTGTGTGTAGACTCATAAGGCATTATACCCTTCCTAAGGCCTGGAGGACAGAAGGGGTTAAGGGCCAGCTCAGATTCTCCAGTGAAAACAAAAATGCACCAGCAAAGAAGCCAATTCAGCTGATTTTACCCAAAGGGATAAAAGGAGATTTACAAAGTCCTTTATAAAACACCACAAAGGAAAACATTATTGTCCTAAAGGGAAAAACATATCCATTGACAAATCAGGTGAGAGTTAAGTGAGGTGTGAGAGGTCTGAAACAGCTGCACTCCTCAATGACTTTAAGTTGTCTGTCTTCACACACATCATTTATTTCATAAAACCATAGAATCATAGAACATCAGGGGCTGGAAGGGACCTCAAAAGATCATCTGGTCCAGCCCCCCTGTCAGAGCAGGATCACCTAGAGCAGATCACACAGGAATGCATGCAGACAGTTCTTGAATACTTCCAGAGAGGGAGACTCCACAACCTCCCTGGGCAGCCTGTTCCAGTGCTCTGTCACCCTCACAGTGATTTCAGACAGCAGCACTGCTCGTGCCAATTTGGGAGTAAAGGTGACTGTAAAAACATCTGGGGATAAATGTATTTTTTAATGTTAATAGGTAAAACCTAACGGATCAGAGCAGCAAGATTTGGGATTTAAAACCAGTTGAGGACCCTCTCAAACACATGCTCATCTGGGTTCTTCTATTTCCTCACATCATTACTGAGCATAGCTTAGCAACTCTACCTGAGTCCTGTCAAATGGTTTGTGTGGAAACAGAGCTCAGGGAAACTAGTCCTGTGTTTATGAGTTGGGTAACTGCCCGTTGAAAGGAGACCAAAGCAATTGCAGCATTTAATTATTTCTGACAAGTTGCAGATAAGTGAACTGGGGAAAAAAGAAAAAAAAAAAAAAACAGGAAGAAGAGGAGGATTAAAAAAAAAAAAAAGACACCTTCATAAGGAAGGACACTGTGACAAGTTAGCTTCTTCCACAACCTGTAGACCACAGAAACACATTAATATATTCTGTAAGAGTGTCATGGATCATAGGGGAAAATTACCCTGTATTCCAATTCTATATTCTGACCATAAAAGCTAAGGTATAAAAAGCATGATGCCAGCCCCTTCTCAGTGATGCCCAGGTGGGCAAGGTGGAAGTTGAGGCACAGGAGGTTCCATGTGAACCCAAGGAAGAATTTTTTCACTGTGAGGGTGACAAAGAACTGGAACAGGCTGCCCAGGGAGGATATGGAGTCTTCCTCTCTGGAGATGTTCAAGAACTGTCTGGATGCGTTCCAGTGTGATCCTGTTCTGGCAGGGAGGCTGGATCAGAAGATCTTTTGAGGTCCTTTCCAGCCCCTGACATTCTATGATTTGAGGGTTCCATAGTCTAAAATGCCATGATCTGTTCAGGGGGAAACTTATTAACAGCAGAAACTGCAAAGGCAGCAAGGAGGAGTGAGGAAGATCCAAATGGGGAGGTGACTCTATACCAAAGGGGATCTCAGGCTGGATTCCTGCTTGGCTGGGACAACCACAGAAAGGAGATGAAGTGCAGGAGCACACAGTGGCAGAGCTGGGCAAGGATTCCTTCATCACAGCTAACCTAATGGTGTTTATTAGCAGACCACGAGCGAAGGGCTTGAGTGACAGAAACAAGACCGTGTCAACAGCTAATTACGTACAAAAAGGTCAAGTTGGGGGGACCAAAGCTTTTGCTGACATCTGGCAGCATCTTGGGGAAGTCTAGCTTCTCCTGAAGTCCTGGTTGAGTCAGGAATGCTGATTTGCTTGCCATTAATTGGAGGAAGAAGTAATGAGAACTGACTAATCGCCAAGCTGTGCACCCTGCAGACTCATTCCGGTGTCACTCACTATATCTTGCTGATCACTCAGACAAAACCAAGTTTCACAAGGATTTCAGTGACTGCTCAGCACCCTTCCTTGGCTCATTGTGTGTGCACAGTATTTAGCTGTCCTTCCATATCCTCTGAAATCATAACCAAACTAGCTCAGAGAGAAAGCACAAACTTTATGACACGTTATACCTGTTCTGATATGTGGTTTTAAAACCATTACCACATTTTGACAAGGTTATCAGGGCTCACGGTGGCTCTTTTGAGGACAGCAGTGGAGGCAACCAGGGAGCTCCATGGCTGGCATTGTGACATAAGACATAAGCCATCTTATTCATATAAGTTGCTGGCCCAAATGGGGCTCCAGCAGACCCTAGCTCATTCTTCCCTGTTGCAAGCCCTAGGAAGTGAAGGAGTTTTGGAGTCAGTATCAATATTGAAAAGTAGCTCCTTGATATCCAGCTGTTTCATATGAATGCATCTCCATGATGCATCTACAGGAATGCCACCTTCCTGGAAGTATTCAAGGCCTGGTTGGACAGGGCCTTCAGCAACTTCATCTAGTGGAAGGTGTCCCTGACCATGACAGGGGGATTGGAACTAGATGATCTTTAAGGTCCTTTCCAGACCACGGCATTAACCAGGTTGGAAAAGACCTCTAGGATCATCGAGTCCAACCTATCACCTAACCCTTCCAGTTAACTAAACCATGGCACTAAGTGCCTCATCCAGCCTCCTTTTAAACACCTCCAGGGATGGTGACTCACACCACCTCCCCAGGTAGCCCATTCCAATGCAGTCACTCTTTCTGTGAAGAACTTCTTCCTAACATCCAGCCTAAACCTGCCCAGGTGCAGTTTGAGACTGTGTCCTCTTGTTCTGTCACTGTGTGCCTGGCAGAAGAGACCGACTCCCACTTGGCTACAACCTCCTTTCAGGTAGTTGTAGAGAGCAGTGAGGTCTGCCCTGAGCCTCCTCTTCTCCAGGCTGAACACCCCCAGCTCCCTCAGCCTCTCCTCACAGGGCTGTGCTCCAGCCCCCTCACCAGCCTCAGTGCCCTTCTCTGGACACGTTCAAGCACCTCAACATCTTTCTTAAACTGAGGGGCCCAGTACTGGACACAGTGCTCAATGTGTGTCCTAACCAGTGCTGAGTACAGGCCCAAAACACTCTATGATTCAGTAAGTAATTTAAAACTCTGGTGGTGGTGTAAGTCAGCTGACACAGCAGTGAGGGCATCACAGCCTAAGTTCTCATTCCTGGCAAGCTTGCCCTGAAGGTCCTGAACACACTAATGTCATCGCTCCTGTCTTCAATGTTACCATGACCCTTGCAAACTGAATCAATAGCACCTGCTGTCTGCACTCCTCTCTCCTTCTCTGTGCAAACAGGCATGAGTGCTATTACTTACTTTGTCATGGGTTGGTTTTTGGTTTGTTTGATTTTTTTTTTCTTCAGATAAGGCTTAATGGATCAGTATTTAATTGCAGCAGTAAGTTGAAGGCATGAGGCTCGGTGTTTGCGTTAGAGCGATTTGTCACAAACCTCAGAGCGAGACGGCGGCGGTCGAGTGATCCATCGCGCGCTCGCCTCATTTAAATGCAATTCAATTTAGACAGCCCATTTGGCACAAAAATTAGAAAGATGACTTAACAAAAAGCACAGAAGAATAGCTCTGAAGCTAGGTGTCAGATCTAGATGAGTTAGGGTGGTGAGGCACTGGAATATGTTGCCCAGGGATGTTGTGGCTGCTCCCTCCCTGGAGGTGTTCAAGGCCAGGTTGGACGAGGCCTTGAGTGAGCTGTACTAGTGGGAGGTGTCCCTGCCTATGGCAGGGGTTGGAACTAGATGATCCTTGAGGTCCCTTCCAACCTTACCATTCTATGATTCTATGATTCTATATATTGCTGTGTGACATTCACAGAGGAGCTGTCCAGGAAAGCCTCTAGCCCTTAATTGCTAGGTTGTAATTAAGGTGGCAGGCCGTGTTTAAAGCCACCCCGTTCCCCCCTTTTGTGGTATTATTTTAAACACATCACAATGAAAAATAGAAATAGAGTGATGTGCTCTCCCCCTGTACTGCAGTTTGAAGGCTTAAGAGCTTGGCTGGGCCAGAGGAGGGCCACGATGATGATCAGAGGGCTGGAGGAGCTCTCCTATGAGGACAGACTGAGAGAGTTGGGGTCTTCAGCCTGGAGAAGAGAAGGCTTTGAGGAAAGCTGATAGTAGCCTTCCAGTATCTGAAAGGGGCCTACAGGAAGGCTGGGGAGGAATTATTTACAAGGTCTTGCAATGACAGGACAAGGGGCAATGGGTTTAAACTGGCAGAGGGGAGATTTAGACTGGATGTTAGGAGGAAGTTCTTTGCAGTAAGGGTGGTGAGACACTGGCACAGGTTGCCCAGGGAGGTTGTGGCTGCTCCCTCCCTGGAGGTGTTCAAGGCCAGGTTGGAGGAGACCTTGAGTGCCCTGTACTAGTGGGAGGTGTCCCTGCCTATGGCAGGGGGTTGGAACTAAATGATCCTTGAGGTCCCTTCCAACCTTACCATTCTATGATTCTTTGATTCTAAGAGGGATGGATTTCTGTGCAAGCAACATACAGATTGCCTTCCTTCAATCGTTTCGTTGCTTTGCACTGATAGGGAAATTGAATGAAGTTAACTGCATAGTTTGAACATCACCATTCAGCCTTTCAGTAGAGACAGATTACTTCTCACAGGGCTTCCTCTGGCATTCAGTGGAGGATTTTGCAATCCTCTCTAGGTCTGTTTCCCAACAATTCTCTGACATGGAGGCAGTTAGTATCTTCATTGCACATAATAGTTCTGTAGAAGCCAAGGGGGAAAAGGCTCTTTTCTAGCCAGTTTACCCATTTTCCTTCTGACAGGAATGACTTTTTTTTCCTGGTGTAGAAGTCAGTGCAGTCTGAGCACCGACCTCATGCTGCGCTCTGCCAGCAAGCATCAAGCATGGAAGGCACGTGGTTAGCAGACAAATTCTGAGAGCCCACTAATGTTTGCAGAGTAACAAATCTCCCCATCACTGTCCTTTGCAGGGGGTAAGACAGCCCCAATTTAACCTGGACAAAGAAGAGGCAGCCTTACCGCTGTGTGAGCTGCACAGCATGATGCCATACAGGGAGAGACACAGGGCACTAGAGGGTAAATGGGAGGTCACAGCCCTTTTCCTCTCGCCCAGTAAACTTTGGAAATTAAACCAGATTCTAATTCAATTTCAAATCATTATAACTTCACTTTAGTAAGGTTACTCCTGATTTATGCCTTCCAGTATCTGAAGGGGGCCTATAGGAAGGCTGGAGAGGGATTATTTACAAGGTCTTGCAATGACAGGACAAGGGGCAATGGGTTTAAACTGGCAGAGGGGAGATTTAGACTGGATGTTAGGAGGAAGTTTTTTCCAGTGAGGGTGGTGAGGCACTGGAACAGGTTGCCCAGAGAGGTTGTGGCTGCTCCCTCCCTGGAGGTGTTCAAGGCCAGGTTGGATGAGGCCTTGAGTAACCTGTACTAGTGGGAGGTGTCCCTGCCTATGGCAGGGGGTTGGAACTAGATGATCCTTGAGGTCCCTTCCAACCTTACCATTCTATGATTCTGTGATTTAAATTCAACTTCTGGTGAAGTTCCTGCTGACTGGAGAAGGGCAAACATAACACCCATCTTCAAGAAGGGTAAAAAGAATGACC
>VWZE01011763.1:177003-198303 GCA_013396675.1 Eubucco bourcierii
CTACACCATCAACTTCACCCAGGGAACACAGCTTCCATAGGTCCATCTTGTTGTTAACTGCTTTTCAGATCTGCCCTATAAAATATATGGTGTGGTCAGGTATAATCAGGTATCACAAATGTTCCTGAGGTTTTGGTATGTCAGGCTTACTGGGTGGGATGCCTGAAAATAGCAGATGTGCCAAATACTGTTGCAGAAGAAAGATAAATTCCAAGTCTGCTTAAAGTAGCTGGAAGTGATTCAGGTGTACCCGGTCTGCAGGAATTCCTGCAGTGGAAGTGAAAATGGCTGTTTCCCCTCATGCTGCCCCAAGCTTAGTGATCTGAGACAGGTTTTATGTGTGAAATCTCTTTCCTAGTGCTGCTGGGAGATGTCCAAAGCTATGCAGTTGATGGGGGGCCTTCAGTGAAGTTAATTAGCCTAGAGTCTACAGCAATAACCCTTGGCAGCTGGCCCAATATAAACATGGTCTTGTGCCCCCTTTCACAGCCTCTGAGCATCTGGCTAACAAGAAGCCAATCTTCCTCAGTGCTTAATCCTGTGAGGGCTTTTTCCCAGACCAGTTGCATTGAAATCTGATGAGAATGGAAGACTTGATTTCTGTTCATACCTGCACTCTGCTTTTTACTTCAGTATTTTCTTTAAAAGCTAATTTACAGCTCTTCAGTATTTCCTGACTCATATGCCACTCACTTCCCCCTTGGCTTCATTCTTTAAGCTATGCTGCAAAGTGGGGGTGCATTATATTCTCTGATGCCCTTTGCTATCATATTCTCTGAAGCATGGAGGATTGTAGAGATGAGGTGACTGCCCCCCTTTATGTGGCACTGTTGAGGCCACACCTTGAGTACTGGGTTCAGTCTTGGGCCCCTTACTGCAAGAAGGACATTGAGGTGAGAAGGACAACAGAGCTGGTGAAGGGTCTGGAAAACAAGTCTCATGGAAGGAGTGGCTGAGAGAACTGGTGCTATTTAGCCTGGAGAAAAGGAGGCTGAGGAGAGACTCTACAACTACCTGAAAGGAGGTTAGAGCCAAGTGGGCATTGCTCCCTTCTCTCAGGTCATGACAGGATGAGATGAAATGGTTACAAGTTGTGCCAAGGGAGGCTTATTTTGGATGTAAGGAAAAAGTTCTTCATAGAAGGACTTGTTTGAGTCCATGAAGAGGCTGCCTGAGGAAGTGATGGAGCTCTTTATATGGAGCAATTTAAAAGACATGTAGATGTAGTGCTAGGTGTCATGGTTTAGCACCAGACTTGGTAGTGTTAGGTTAATGGCTAGGCTTGGTGATATTAAAGGTCTTTTCTAGCTTTAACAAATCTATGATTCTTTATTGTATCACTTTGTTCACATCATGATTTATACAACACTTTCCTAATTAGTTCCTGTATTGCCAATCTTTAGCCTACTGAAGGAGTTGCAGAGATTCCGCCTTCCTTCTCTCTACTAATTAAAAAAAAAATTAAATAAAGATGCATTTAGATTATCCTATGAAATATTTTTTTAACTGTTAATACCTCTTAATTCTCAGTGTTCTTGAACCTTGTTTTCCAAAGAGCTGAGGGTTAAGGTGAGTAGGCTCAACTGATCTCATGGGGCTCTGCATCTAGAAGTGTGTTTTAGAAAAAGTTTTAGATGTTCATGATGCTTTCAGAGCTAAACTCCAAGCACAGCTGTATGGAGATAGTAAAGCTCACTGGGAGCATTTGTCACTTAGTTTCCCAGATGTCTATAGACAAATACACTGCAGAGTAGGAGTGGAGATCTCCCCGTGTGCATGGCTGCATTGCTAAGTGAGCTGACTAGCACAGAACACAGAGCAGCACTAGCTCAAGGCTGAAAAGCATTGATCTGGAAGCCCTGCTCCCACCGGAGCTCAGGCACTCTCTGCCAACTCAAGGGCCTCACTTTTGTGCACTGTTCACTGCTCTGATTTGCACTTGGACTTTTCATGTCCTTTTGGCTCTCATGCCAAAAAAAAAAAAAAAGCCTGAATGAACACACAACCTCTTGTATGTATCTTCTAGTCCTATGGATACTGGCAGAACTCATGTCTTGGAAGAAGCTTCCCACTAACTAGAAGGCTTATGCCTTAAATAGAGAACAGAATAAATCCTTTCTTAAGCTGCTGCCTCATCAATATTGTGATACCTTTTTAATAGCTTTCAGCAATCAGTAGCAGATAAAGAAGGACACTAGTAGGCAAGAACTTTGCTTGCAGATATGTAGCACGCTTGAGCCGGGAAAGGATCTTGACTTTGCTGTCTGTCTCACCTAAATTAGTCTAGTCACCTCCAGCAGCTGAAATAAGAATCTGGTTGCGGTTCTGTGAGCTGCTGCCCTCTGTTGCACAAATCCAACACGACACTGACACTGTCCCCGGGTAGCAGGGAAAGGAAATAGTTATGTACTGCATGGGATTTACAGGCAGCCAAAAAGTGCCAGCTGCCTTCCTTGGAAAAAAAAAAAAAAACAAAAAACTCCTGAGTAATTATTTTGCTGATGTGAGTAACAACGGCTGTGAAAGGCTAAGTGCCAACACTGTACCTAGAGTCACTATCCAGTTTGAGGTATTACAGGAGTTTTCTAGACTGCCTTTGAAGTGTGGTGGGAAAATGCAGACCTCCCCTATAGAAGTTATCAGGATATTTACATGCTCTTAGATACATTCTCTCTGCTGCAATGATTGAAACTTCTTTAATCAAATGGAAGATTAACTGGGGGATTAAAAGAAGACTAAATGTTTTAATGCAAATTCCTTATTGGTACTCTTAATTCAAGGATGACCTCTCGGCTAGTCCTCCTCAGCTGTTTATGCCCATGAACCTTTATGATGTAGACCTTCCAATCCAAACAACCGAAGATGCACTGTTCAGTTCTCAATTTAACCAGCCCAAAGAGCTTCCTGTGGACTTCTCCTCTGTGGATCTCAGCTTTCTTCCAGATGTTACCCAAGATAAAGAACAAAACCAGCCTGAAGATGGTCATGAAAAGCAAAAAGAGCTTGATGGGTCAATATCAAGAAATGAGGAGAGCAGAATCTTTGCGGATGAGAACAGCTTATACTATCCTGATGAAACTCAACCATCTCCTGAAGCATCTGGCACATGCCATTCTCTGACACCAATGACTCCTATCACCCCAGTGACATCTGCATCAGAAAGCACTGGCATAGTTCCTCAGCTGCAGTAAGTTTATGTATTATATATGTAGTAGAAGAAGAGTCATAGTTTTGCTGAAACCTCAAGGTACTGTCCTGACTTCACTGACAGAACATAGCAAGCATGATTTGGTCTTAAATAAGCCCATTCCAAAAACACTGTCGGGGGTGGGGGGGGGGATGAGGGGGCAGTCATTCCTCTTTAAGCAGAGAATGGACCAAATGAAGTGACAATATTAGAGGGCAACTGAATACTGTGTTCGCTAGTGCCACACAAAAATGGAAGTGGCACAGAAGGATCCACAGCTCAGTAAAACAGGGGAGAGTAGACTTGATAAACATGCTGCTTGAGAGGTTATCCAAAGTGTCTCTGGCTTGTTAAGGGGGAAGAGTTTCTTCTAGGAGGAAAGACTCTCAGAGGGACAAGTGTTTGGTAGAAGTTATCTATGTACAGGATGTACTGCTAGTTCCTGCAAGATGAAAACACAAAAATACATTAAAAGGAGGATTTCTTCCAGCAAGAAGGATGACTCCAGGGAGCTAAAGCTGTCAGTCTGTTTTTCAGAGAGCAGTAAAGGGGCATTTTCATGTGTGAGAAACTCTGGCCTCATCATAAGATCCTGTCTAGTTTAGAGCAACTGTGGAGTAGCTTATACATGGAGAGAATAACATACCTGTGCCTACCTTAAGAGTGCTACAGTCACTCTAAGTGCTCAGCAATGGCTCAATTCAAAGCTGTGAAAGACTCCAGTGATGTAGTTATTGGAAGACAGGCAAACTTGCTATTCAGGGACTAATAATTTTGTACCTTGTTATACCTCAGAAACTATAATTCTGTTATTGAATTACTTAAGTTTTGCCAAAAGTAGCTTAATGCTACAGTGGGAGAGAGGTAGGCAGGAAATTAGTTGATGGCAATTACTAATTGGAGTGTGACTTCATATTAAGGTAATTCTATTGGGGGTTGGCTTTGCAGTGGCTTGCTTTTGCAATAAGAACATTCCTCTCTCATCCCTCAGGAACATAGTGTCGACTGTTAACTTGGCTTGTAAACTAGATCTGAAGAGCATAGCTCTGCACGCCAGAAATGCAGAGTATAACCCTAAGGTAAACCTTAAGGACTCAGAGCTTTACCCTCGCTGCCTTTTCTCAGTGCTGATGGATGCTAATACACAACTTCACCTGTCTTGATCCACAGGGGGAACTCAAAAATCTGCTCTTTGGAATTATTTAAAATAAAAGCAATACAGGGGACCAGAGAGGGATGGGTTGGTGGTTGTTTTGTTTTCTCTATGAATAAAGCCCCAGCAGTGAGATGTTACTAAACTACTTAAAGGAGATGAATCCCCTCACCTGTGTGTGCTGGTTTGAGGCTAATTGGAATATTTTAATTGAGAGAATTACACTATAGGCTGTGAAAGGAAAACATGGTGAAGTCTGCTTCACTCATAGGCTTGCTGGAAATTGTTTTGGGAAAAATAACCAAAATGTAGATAAATCAGTCTCTGTCTGTCTCTGGGGACACAGCACAGCACCTGGGGCAGTCTAGCAGCTTCTGGCTCTGACTCCTCTTTTTCTGATTAATCTTCACTAACCACTTTTCTTCTAACCCCCCCTGGTTGATCCTTCTAATTCACCTTGTGTGTAAGGCAAACCTTGGGGTAAGGTGTAGGGGTGGGGAGAAGGTGGAAGGGTGGTTGGGAGCCCCTCCTGGGGTTTCTGATTTCTGGGAGGGGAGTTGTTTCTGTATTCCCTTTAACTTGTCTATGTCTGTAACTATTCCTGTCTATAGTGTATATCTCTGCTTGTACATTGTGCTGAGCTGTAAATAGAGCTTCAGTCCTTCACTTCCAGCTGGCTGAGTTCTAGTCTGGGTCATTTTACAAAGTGTGGAGGGCGAGGAACTCCCAAACCATCACACTGTGGAATTTCACCTTCAGCTGAAATGGGTCAAGCAGCTCTCAGTGAGAGGAAGAAATACCTACCCTGAAACTCAAGGAAGGAATTACTGAAGGCAAACTGGTATTATGTGATAACTCCAGAAAGTAGTCTGGAGGTAGAACCTTGTTGGGGAATAATGAGCTTTCTCTAGATGAGTCCAGGCTGCTTAACAAAGTGCAAGGGACAATGTAGTGGTGCTGGGACTGTATATTTTTAAGTCCACCTGGCCCTTGGGGAGGAGAAAACAGTTTCAGAGTGATAAATAATTTTACAAAGCAAACATGTGCCATGCAGAGCTTAAAGTGATGATTCTTCAAAGAATGAACAGCAATATGGAACAAGCTAAATGCCTCAGCTGGACTATGAGGTCTTCCTTTGAATTTGCAGAGATTTGCTGCTGTGATCATGAGAATCAGGGAACCACGAACAACAGCTCTCATCTTTAGTTCAGGAAAAATGGTCTGCACAGGAGCAAAAAGGTATTTTTTGTGTGTGTTTTTTTTTTTCTTCTAAGGTTTGAGGTTTGCAGCTTTTTCTGTGATTTTTTTTTTCCCATCAGAATATAAGAAAACCTTGGTTTGAAGTGTCTAGCAAAGGACTGTCGTCATTGCAAGGGAAATGTGAAGCACTAGCATTAAAAAATGTCTAGATTTCTTCATGCTGGCAGTTCAGTAATTACTGAACTGTGTCACTGAATATAGATTGAGGCGAGCAAACATTAGCAGAAAAACTGCTAAAATGCCCAAGAATTAAGGGATTATTTGCATGTCTCACTGGCTTTAAAGTGAGTTAGGATGCAACTTGTGTCTGTCAAGTCACTCTTTAGTGTCTATGTTCATGAGTCAATACATTTACCTCTAGAGAAAATAGGAGCTGGAGAAAAGCAAAGACTACTTCTATACTTGGAAGTCCTCTTCCTCTAGTTCATCAGCTTGGGTTTTATGTCCCTAAACTCTCTGAGAACACATTAACCTACAGCTTAAGAGACCTCCATCCCCTACTAGTGCTCCAGTAGGGGATGATTGTACTGGTGTCTGTAGTCCACCTCTTGGAGCAGCTCTGAGAAGCTATTGTAAAGAACTGAAAAAGAAACTTAAGAGGAGATGCAACATGCTCCAGTGTGCTCAGACCAAAGTGAATAACAGAAGGGTTTTTTCTCTCTTAGCTCACTGAGGTGGTTCTGGGGATAGATGCTATTTTAAGCAGTGGCACATCTATTTTTTTTTTTTTTTGAGGATGCATTAGCATGGTGGTAGCTCTTAAGTGACTCCCAGCTTGAGAGCAGAAGAAAGCAGTAATCAAAGCTGCTGTTCCTTTTGTCTCAGTGAAGAGCAGTCGCGGCTGGCAGCCAGGAAGTATGCGCGTGTGGTGCAGAAGCTTGGCTTCCCTGCCAAGTTCCTGGACTTCAAGATACAGAATATGGTTGGAAGCTGTGATGTGAGGTTCCCCATCCGCCTGGAAGGCTTGGTGCTCACTCATCAACAGTTCAGCAGGTATGTAAAAATCAGTTACAACCACAGGCCACTTGGAGCAGTGCCTGCGTAAGCTGCAGACTCCAATTCTGAGACTGCACAAGCATGGCAAAAGAGTCATAATTAATTGGCTACCAAACATCATGTGTGTCTCTTGCTTGTGGAAAGGCATGCTCACTGGTTCAGCAAGCACAAAGTGGCTGACATATTACAATAAAGATGGTGAGGTTTATCCTCTGCAGTCATCTGAGTGGAGTACAGGCTAAAATTATCTTCTGCCTAATGGCCAGGGTGATATACAGCACCTGGCAGTGAAACTTCCAGTTCTTGAGACCATGATTGACACAATTCAACAGCAAAGGGCTTTGCTAAATTGTCCTCCAGCATGGTGTTCACTAGTTTCTCTGTGCAAGGACACCATAAACACCAGCTTTAGAAACCTTGCCACTCCAGTATCTGAAGGGGGCCTACAGGAAGGTGGGGGAGGGATTATTTACAAGGTCTTGCAATGACAGGACAAGGGGCAATGGGTTTAAACTGGCAGAGGGAAGATTTAGACTGGATGTTAGGAGGAAGTTCTTTGCAGTAAGGGTAGTGAGGTGCTGGCACAAGTTGCCCAGGGAGGTTGTGGCTGCTCCCTCCCTGGAGGTGTTCAAGGCCAGGTTGGAGGAGGCCTTGAGTGAGCTGTACTAGTGGGAGGTGTCCCTGCCTATGGCCGAGGGTTGGAACTAGAGGGTCTTTGAGGTCCCTTCCAAACTTACCATTCTATGATTCTAAGAGCATGCTATGAAGTGTACAGTCTGCTGGGGTAAACTGGATGCATGTTAGATCTGGTTGAGACTAACTGCAAGAAGCTCTGGGATTTTTTGTTCAGTTGATGAACAAAGAGATTCACTTTTGCAAGAGCTTTCTTTGACTGGGAATATTGCTGACAACCTCTGCTGTTGCTGTACATCAGCAGAATGCACCACAGACTTGCATTAACCTGAGCAGTGATGGTGATTCAGATTTACAAGTCTCTTGTCACTGCCAAGTACTGCAGTATCAACCTTAGTGGACATTTTTCTTCCCTGCAGACCCAGTCTTGATTAAACACTTCAAGTTTAATTGGAGCAGATCTTGAGCTACTTTTTTAGGGCCATGAAAATGATCAAGGTACTGGAGCACTGCTCCTATGAGGACCGGCTGAGAGAGCTGGGGTTGTTGAGCCTGAAGAAGGCTCCAGGGAGACCTTATTGCAACCTTTCAGTACTTTAAAGGTACCTATAAGATGGGGACAACATTTCTATCAGGGCCTGTTGTAATAGGTCAGGGGGCGATGACTTAAGAAGGAGATGTAGACAAAAGGAAGACTTTTCATGCTGAGAGTGGTGAGACACTGATCTGGGTTGCTCAGAGAAGTGGTAGATGCCCCATTCCTGGAAACATTCCCAATCAGGTTGGACAAAGCTGTGAGCAACCTGCTCATGTTGCAGGTCTCTCTCCTGACTGCAGTGAGATTGGAGTAGGTGACCTTTAATGGTCTCTTCCAATCCAAACCATTACAAGATTCTTCTTGGACTTGGCCTGTGCTCTTGCTCAACTGTGAACATATAACACTAAGGAGCCTTGTGACTCCTTTCAAATCAGATGCCTGTCTGCAAGAAGCAGCTTTCTGATTTTTCAGACATGAAGCTGAACTACAGCTGCAAAATACAGAGCCAAAAAGACACTATTTCTGGGGTCTCATTTTTGTTCCTTCTGTCTATTAGCCACCAAGTTAAAGTCAACCTGTAGCTGAGCAATGGACATGCTGTGCCTTCAGTGTGGGCTTGCTCAGAACTAGCTATTGCCATCAAGGAAGAAAGGGTGAAGCTTTCAGTACTGACAAATCTAAACTCAGTTGTCTTTTATTAGGACAAGATTTAATATTTTGCGTTTGAGGGCTAAATATCCATGAAAGATTCATTGGGCTGTCATCTTGTCTTAGCTGCACAAGATGCCTCCTGATAAGGGCTCTTGGCAGACTGAGAAAGGTTTGAACACTTTGAAGTTTACAATAATGATTCCATGCTTGAATGCTTATGAGCCACTAAATGTGGGGTTTGGGTTTTTTTATGTCATTGAAGAACTACCAGCTCCAGCTGGGATTACCAAGTTTTTCTTGAAGATGTCTAAAACCTGACTTGTCATTCTCTGGGTAGCCAGCTAAAAATCTGTGGGTTTAATCACTTTGTTACTGTAATTAAACAACACTTCATGTATGCAACACTGCAACAACAATTGCATTTCACTAATCTTACCTGCTTGTTTTGGAACAGCTATGAACCTGAACTGTTTCCTGGCCTTATTTATAGGATGGTCAAACCAAGGATAGTGTTGCTTATCTTTGTGTCTGGGAAAGTTGTACTGACTGGTAAGTGGTCTCCTTTGTAACTCTGATCAAGTGCTACCACAGCTTCTGAGAAAGCATTTAAGTTTTAACATCAGCTAAACTAATATCTTGCCACAGTAAAGCCACTCAGCCATCTTTTTAATGCCTACTGTTGCTTATCTGTCTTTTGCAGACAACAATATCAGTATTGTTACACTAGAATCTCATACTGCTTCACATAGTGTCTCAGATTTCCATGTTGTTGAGCTTGAGTCTTTTTTTTCTTTGTTCAAAGCTTAATGCTGTGCGTCAATGTCAGCATCCTGCTGGGATATGTACATGCTAGTAACTACTCAGGCACTTACATAGAAATATCACAATAAGCAATTTAAAATTGCTTGGACCGGAAGCAGACTTCTTAAAACACTTCACTGACTACATTTAGTAGGGATTATTAGAGGAAAGGGTGGAGATCTGAGAATTTGTTCCAGACTTTTTGGCAAAGCACTCATGGCAAAAGCCTTGCAAAGTGTTCTTAGCAGCTCCTGTGTCAAAAAAAAAGAAAACTTGTTGGATTCCTGGAGTGCAGGTTCCTGACGCATTTGTTTTTAAAGCTCGTGAAAACACTTTAATCCACAAGTACTGAAAGGTAAATGGTACCTTCTCCCTGAGAACTGAATGTTGTACATACATTCACATCACAGCTTTGAGCTGTGTGAAATACCAGAGAAGTACCTGCCACACAGGTTCTTGCAATCATAAACCCTGAACAAGCTTGGCAAACTGAAGAACGAGGCACTAGGTACAAATCTCAAATGTCTCCCCCTTCAGTGTCCCCCAACTTCCTCATAGGTCCAGCAAAATCATATTGGCCAGGTCCATTCCACTGGTACCTGCATTTTGGAGTGCTTTTAACTGCACCAGCCTGCAGTGTGCAGCAGGTTCAGAAGCACTATGGTAAATGATCATCTGTGGGCCAAACTACAGTGACAAAACCAAGCTGTGAGGTTTTTTTTTCTTAATCAGGGACTTTGGACAGTAGAAGCTGTAGTAATGCAGATAAATTAGTCATGTCTGTGTTCTGAGAGAAAGGTTTGTGTTCATCTCTTCTAACCCAAACCAGTCTATTACTTGCTTGCAGTATACATGGAAAAGGCTGCCTTGGAAATCACAGGAGATGTAATAAAGCTTAAAAACAATAATACTTCTCATACCTGGAGCAGAGTTTTCAACTGTGGATCAACTTCCACTACTACAAGAAATGCCCTTCAAACGTTTGTCTTTCCACACAGCTATCAACAGGCAGACCTGTTACTTAAGTAGATAAACCTGTGGCTCTTTGTCACTGGGGAAAAAAGTCAACTATGTTTTGTACTTGTCAAGAGCAATCAACTGCTGTTGTGATGCTTCCACAGATTAACCAAAACTACTCCAGTCTTAAAGCAAGCTAGAAATTGCTCTTTAAGGTGGCACAAGTATGATTAAAATTCTGCCTTTAAGTTGCTTTTGAACTGTATTTATTCATAGTTTGTAATCTTACCAGTTATCTTGCATTCAGTTAGCTTCAACACTCTGAATTCTTAACCTCTTTTTTTTTTTTTCCCCTAAATGTCTTTTTAGGAGCAAAAGAGCGTTCTGAAATCTATGAAGCATTTGAGAACATCTACCCTATCCTAAAGGGCTTCAAGAAATCATCATAACATTAAGCAATTAACAATAATACATGGGTTTGTATTACAGTGTTGGGAACAGAAGTGAGGGAATTCCTGGACCCAGCTGTGGGTTATTAAGCAATTCTGAATGCTGTAAGTGCCAGTGCCTTCCTATAGTTTATTGCTTTCAGATTAGCTGTCAGTAAAGCAGTTGAGTTCTGACAGCTGTCAAGCTGAGTGCCAAGTGAATGTACTTTTAATAGAATTAATATTAAGGTGGCACTTAAAAGTATTCTGTAACAGAAAGCCATGTGTTTCCTCTCCTGTTGAACAAGTGACTCAACATTACACCTCAAACTTGCTTTCTCAATCCTCAGCTTCAAGTGTACTTAAACTCTGAGTTCCTGCATATTCTGTTTTGATGCCTAAATTAAAAATATATTTTTGTCTACAATATAGCTTGTAAAATCCAGCATGAGTTCATTTCAGTGTTTTGAAGACAGATTGCACAGGACATCTGTCACATCACTCTGATCCTACCAGTTGGACAAACTTGTGTGTAATGGTGTTAGTACTGTCTTTACAGAGAAGACCTTTGGGGCACCTGGCAGTGCTGGAACATGCCCAGGAAGTCTGGGGGTAGAGAAGCAAATGAGATAATTTGTTGTGACACAAATTTAGATTTGAACAAAATGATACCTGATGGTATCACTGTATCTGAAGGATGCCTACAGGAGGGCTGGGGAGGGACTATTTACAAGATCTTGTAATGACAGGATGAGGAGTAATGGGTTTAAACTGGCAGAGGGGAGATTTAAACTAGATGTTAGGAAGAAGCTCTTTCCAGCGAGGGTAGTGAGACACTGCACAGGTTGCCCAGGGAAGTTGTGGCTGCTCCACCCCTGGAGGTATTCAAGACCAGGCTGGATCAGGCCTTCAGCAGTCTCTTCTACTGTCTCTGCTTATGTCACAGGGGGGTTGGAACTGGATGATCTTTGAGGTCCCTTCCAACCTAAGTCATTCTATGATTACTGAAGTTTCCTCAGGTGATGAGAGTTTGTTACTTGGACCTGACAAACGTTGTTTATGAACTGCCTTTAAAATGGGCTTGAAAACAAAATCTTGGATAGTCAGGACTTACTTGGGTTACTTAACCACAGCTCAGCCAATGGCACTATGTCAAATGTGGTAATTTTGCAGCTACAACAATGAGACTCTTGTATTTTATCTCGGTGAACTCAAGGCTTCCTTTGCATGGAGCCCTGCTCAGACTGGTGCAGTGATTGGGAACAGTGCAAAGATTACCCTGCATTGTTCTGCTATCTCCTGTGATTCTCTGGAAGGTGGCTGTTGGTTGCATGGGATTATTTGGTTTGTGGGTCTTGTTTCTCCCCTTCCCAGAACAGGACTTTGCTGCTGCTGTTGATTTGTCCTGTACCCTCCTCCCCTTCTTTTCCTGCTGAAGATCGGACAGATCTGTCAGGAAACTCCCTGTGCCACTAGAGGTTGCTGTTAGATGACTTAAGCGTAACCCAGGCCAAAAGCTACCCGTGTCCTTCATGGAAATACAGACAATGACTTCATACAGAACAGGGGGTTATAGTCTGATGGCCTTCATTTTGCTGTCACAAGTTTATTTTTGATTTGGAGAAGATGCGATTTCAACTTGCCTGCAGTATGCCTCACAAGTCTTTTTATAACCGTTTGTGCTCCTCTGGGGAAAGTATGAAACACCTCAGGCATTTCCTCATGATAAACTGGTCTTAACTCTGTTATCAGTTTCTTTGTTGCAGTCAAACTGTGGATTTCCACACTAAAATCTATTATAAACAGAGGCTTACTTTTCTGTTTGTTTTATAGCTCTGTAGACTTTCCACAGCTATGGGCTGGACTTCTATTTGCATTGTAGCTGTAATAGCTGATAAGCTTTAGCTAGAATAATCTTTAAGTGAAAACCAACCTGTTTTTCTTGGGATGCTGGGGAAAAAATCTTTTAAGACGAGCTTTTTTCAAGAGACTGCATTTTAATGAAGAGCTTGCCATGTAATTTTGATAGTGAATTTAGTGGGTTTTTCTAAAGGTATGGATAAAGACTTACAGATAAGAAACAGGCTCTGCCTTTCCCCTGAACTGCTGATTAAGTTCATGTTTGCTATGGTTACTCTTGTCTTAGACAACAACAGCCTTGGCTCTACGTAGTGCTGCTCAGGCTAGTGTTGTGCTACTCAAGCACACTAGGAAAGGGAAAAAATGTAGGCTACTTAGGGATCCTCTTTTTAAATTGGGACACTTTGGGTGGTGTGGTTTTTTTTCAGAAGGGAGATATTGCTTTAAGACACTGTGGCTTGTGTGGATTTTTTCTTCTAATTCCTGGTGTTTCCCACTGTATTCTGACAGAGTACTGACTCTTTGCTTCTACATACTAGATGACTGTATCTAACTCCTGATTCTGGCTCTAACCTAGATGGTGGGGTGAGGAAACTTCATAGTCTGTCACTCTCAAGGATGCATATCAATATTACTCACATTTATTGCAAATGCAGGGACTGGCACTGATATGTATAGTCCATGTAGCCAGCTTACTCGTGCTGGTGTGGATGGTTCCCTTGGGACTGCAGCAATGTTGGCTCCATTACTGCCCTGCTACTGGTCAGGGTGGCCCACTCCAGGAAGTCACAAAGGTTACAGATCAGCAGTGTTTAGGCATGAATTTCATGTGAACCAAGCACTCCAGGAAGCAGAACACAACCACACTGCCTTCTGCAGGCTTGAGTAAGCACAATGACCCACCAGCACTTAGTGCTGCCTACACTTATTTCAGCTTTTACAGAGAAAACCATAACATTCCCTTACCATGCTGTATGATGCTGGGCTGGCTGACCTGCTTCCCATGACTTGGGAACTGTGTGACTGCAGGATCTGAGTTGGCAGGCCAGAAGGCAAATTGCCTTCTGGGCTCCATCAGAAGAGATATAGTCAGCAGGTCAAGAGAGGTGATTTTGCCACTCTGCTCCAGGGAGACCTCATCTGAAGTACTATGCACAGCTCTGGGACAGCCAACACAAAGATGCAGACGTGCTGGAATGAGTCCAAAGGAGAGCCACAAAGATGATCAGGGGCCTGGAGCACCCTACAAAGACAGAACCAAAGAATTTGCACCGTTATGGCTGCAGTTCAGTATCTGAAGGGGACCTACAGCAAGGCTGGGGAAGGACTGTTTTTGAAGAGTGTGTAGTGATAGGATGAGGGGCAATGGCTTTAAATGAGCACAGAGTAGATTTAGGTTGGACACCAGGAAGAAGTTCTGGTATAGTATGGGTATAGTGATATGCTGCAACAGGTTACCCAGAGCTGCGGTTGAAGCCTCATTTCTGCAGACGTGCAAGATCAGTCTTCCTCTTGCTCTGGACAGCCTACTCCAGGGAGAGGTGTCCCTGCTGGCTGCACGAGGGTTGGGTAAGATGACATTTGAGAGCGCATTCCAACCCGATGCTGTCTGCGCATCTGTCACCTGTACTCCTGCGCACCCACCACAGCCGCCTCGGGGGGCGAGGAAGGGGTTGCTCCTCGTTCAGCAGGTGCTGCAGGCAAGGAGAAAAGCAATAAGCTGTGTTTGCTTCTAAAGCCGTGACGCTTGTGCCTGAGACACCCGCCCCGTGGAGGAACGAAGGGGCCGACTATGGCCCTCGGGGCCAGCTTCCGCCCGCGCCTCAGAGGCCGCTTCCCACAATGCCTCTGGCCGAAAACAAAGTTCCACGTGACCGGCGGCGCGCGGAGCCCATCATGGCGTCTCCCAGCGGCAGCCGGCCGCATCCCGGCGGGCAGGGCGGTGGTGGCGGCGGGGCCGGAGCCGGGCCCGGAGCCGGGCCGGCGGCTCTGCGGGGCGCTGAGGAGGACGCCGAGGGGTTATACGTGGCGGTGGAGCGGTGCCCGCTCTGTAACACCACCCGTCGCCGCCTTACGTGCGCTAAGTGCGTTCAGAGCGGCGACTTCGTCTTCTTCGACGGTCGCGATTCCGAGAGGTAACAGCGGCCCTGAGGGGGACGCAGGGGGGATGGGAACGGGACACACTCTCCATCCCGAGCCTTAGTTGCTGGAAGAGCCGCCCCAACCCGCGGTCGCTGGGCAGCCCCTCCCCCGCTCCTCTCTGGGCCGAGAGTGTTGGGGGGGGGTGGCGGTGTGCGGCTTGTCCCCCTTTCCCGCTTTGCCGTCGCTGCCCCGGGGCGCCGGGTCAGGGGTCTGGGGGTGTGTGTCGAGGACCGTCCTGTCGCTGCTGGGCCCACCGCGGGGCTTGCTTCTGGAGGGGCGCTGCCCCACAGTGGTCAATGATGGTGATAGTGATGATCATTAATAGTAATAAATACAGCACGCCATCTTTCACTTAATCAAGCCTAGCTGTGCCCGTATTGATGTGGTCGACAGGAACTTTGAATAATTCATAATATAAACGATGCACACTTGATGCATATCTGTTTTCAGCACCATGGATTAAACTTGCCTTTAAAATCAGTGAAATTCGGAAGGTGTGCAAGGCAGTGGCACTTTTTTGCATGATTTTCTCTACATCGTTCAATAGTTTAAGTTGGAAGGGACCTCAAATATCAACTAGTTCCAACTTCTCCCTGCTTTGGATAGCCCTCATCATCGTCCCTGAGTATCCCAAGAAATACTCCAAGTTAAGAAGGCATCTTTCTGCGCCTGTTTGGCAAGCGTTGGCTCAACGGGAGGGCAGCTGAATGAGCGGGACATCAGTAAGCACATGTTGTCATTACGTGCAGCTCATCCCTCTTGAGCTGCTGTTCACAGTACATCCATCCTAGATTCTTAAAAAGTCTGCTCAGCACCATCTCCAGAATAGCTCTGATTTTTGGCTGACGCTCTCTTCTTGGTCCTTCATGTGTAACTTTGTTAGGAGCTGTTTGGAATGGTTTCTTGAGCTATTTTGGGAAGATGGTGAACAGCTTGTGATGTGGTAGAGTCCTCACCAAAGGGTCTTCATATCCATCTGCCAAACAGAAGAAGAACCAGGGGGCAGTGATGTCTGTCTTTTGTGAGAGTGGGTGCAGAGCATCAGCCAGCTCACAAAATTGAGACCTTAGTCTGTTACTGGATGAGTTTTCTCTTTTTTTTTTTTTTTTTTTTTTTTTTTTAAATGAAAAACTGTGTCATGGAATCACAAACTGTATTTAGCCTGCCTAAAATAGATGGAAAACTTGAGTCTGTGTGAGACTGCTCAGAGTTATCTGCAGCTTTCATGGGACAAAAAAAATTGGGTTAGAGTTTTTTTTTCATGAAAGTTGTGTGTGTTTTTTCCTGCTTTTTTTTGTAGCCTTAGGATTTCAGCTGAAGATCAGGCTTAATTACAGGAATTCAATTGCAACCTTTGTTACAGTGGAACAACTGTCATCATGTATTAACTAATGCTTAAGAAGTTTCACAGATTCATAGAATCATGTTGGGAAAGACCTTTTAAGATCAAGTCTAACCATTATCTAGCTCTACCAAATCTGGTGCTAAAAAAATTCTCCTTCAACCACTTCTCTGCATCTTCAAAACACCTTCAGGCATGGAATTTCAACAGCCTCCCATATGAGGAGAGGCTGAGAGAATGGGGTTTGTTCAGCCTTGGGCCCAGAGGAAAACTTATTGCTGTGTACTAGTATGTTAAGGGTGGCTAGAAGGATGATGGAGCCTCCCTTTTCACAAGGTGGCACATGGAAAAGATAAGAGGTGGTGGGTACAACTTACTTCTGGTGAGATTCCAGTTGGCATCCAGAAGATATTTTTCACAGTGAGAGCAATTAGACATTGGAATCACCTCCCAAGGGAAGTAGTGGACTCCCCACCATAGGTCAGTTTTAAGACTGATAGGGTGTCGGGCTATCTCATTTAAACTACTATTACCTAGAAAGATTGAACCAGGTGATCCTTGGGGTCTCTTCCAGTCTGGCATTCTATGATTTTTGTGATCTCCCTGGGGAACCTATTCTAGTGCTTGCTTGCTTTATTTTTTTTCATTTATTTTTACCCATCAGAAGAATGAACCCATGTAGAAGCAGCTTTAGCTAAGGTACCAGAAGCAACAGCTTGTTGGAAAAACCTTTTTATCTTTGTTGTATCTTCTCTTGTGAGACAAGCTCTGCTTTTCCATCTGACAGTTTGCACTGCATCCTTCTAAGATGCTTGAACTGTCCATTTTTCTGTGTATTAATTCTGTGTATTTACACTGTTTCTTAACTGCAGGAGGCAACTCTCCTTTATTTCTTTATTTTATTTTTTCAATCCTCTCTGGACAGGATGCTTCTACCTGTGGGTATCACTGCTGTTCTGTTCTCCTAGAGTCCCCATTCTGGTGGGTCTCCACGTATGGTCAGTTTCTTCACGCTCCTGCTGCTCAAACCTTTCCCAAGCAGTATTGAAAACAGCAACTTTGCCCTAATGAATTAAAGGAGCTGCATAACACAGAGGAATAACACATGTGTAACATCAGTGTGCTTGATGGCAGCAGGAGCACTAATCTAGGGACAAAGCCCCGTTAAGCTTGGGTTTTCTTCTTGTTCTTCAGAAGATAATGGAATTATTTTAAAAACTGTTCTTGAAATATTTTGTCTGTGTTCTATAATTAATACTTGGATTTAGAATGGGGAAGGGAGAGGAAGTGAAGAACCACCTGTCACTTCAGGGGTCACTTTTCTTTGTTTCCTTTTGCAAGCAGCAGGCAGGTGTCTGAATTTCTTGCTGTGTGAGCACAA
This sequence comes from Eubucco bourcierii, assembly GCA_013396675.1. Taxonomy (NCBI): domain Eukaryota; kingdom Metazoa; phylum Chordata; class Aves; order Piciformes; family Ramphastidae; genus Eubucco; species Eubucco bourcierii. The sequence goes on from VWZE01011763.1 coordinate 194,333, forward strand.
AGGGAGTAACTTCTTCAGCACTGACCACGCACCGTGGCCAAGTCATGGAGGGACAGGTGCTGGATTTCAAGTCATGTTTACTGCTGTCATTATTTAGTTGTTTATTTTATGCCTTCTAGTAGTACCTGGGTTAATTTTAGCTCAGCCTTATGGCTGGTGCTGAATGAGGCTGACAGGGTCATGCCAAGGGTTTTTCTGTGTGACTCAGTTCTAGGTGTGGCATGAGAAGTGCAGAAGGTGGAAATGTCTGGGGTCACTCAGGCCTCCCATTTGTCTTTTGGAAGTGTTGCAGACTGGAGAAAGGATTGTGTCCCCTTGTTGTGAGAAGAAAAGGGAGCTTTATGCCTGCTGTCCTGTGCTGGTTTATTTTTAGAGTTTTCTGATGGGTTTTTCTCATAGGAAGATACATGATTTCAGGTTTTAACAGGGAGAATTATTTCAGTTTTCTTTCCACTAGGCTGTTGTGCTGGTATTTAATAAAAGCTACAGTAACATGGAAGTTGTTCATATGTCTGGGGCTGGGGGAAATCACACCTTTTATCTCTGATGGGAAGAGATTGAGGAGCTGTTAAGATTAATCATTGAGGTATGACTACAATTAAGGATGAGTTGTCCGGAAGTCCTCCAGTAAAATAATCACTGGTGTTGTTCTTTTCCTTAGTAATGTGTTCAGTATTCAAAGGCTAAACTGGCATCTTGGTGCTGGTTTAATTCCTTGCTCCCAGGAGTATACTCCAGCCTGTCATATGCATAAATTCTCAGAGTGTGTTTTCCAGAAGTGCTGAATTGCTTTGCCTTGTGTCTGCAGATGGCAAAAGCCAAAGACAATATCATCATAGAATGGCTTAGATGGGAAGGAACCCTAGAGATCATCTCCTCCAACTTCTCTGCCATAGGCAGGGATGCCTCTCAACTAGACTTCAATGCTCAAGGCCTCATTCAACCTGGCCTCCAGCAAAGGAGCATCCACAATCTCTGGGCAACCTGTTCCAGAGTCTCACCACCCTTGTACTGAAGAACATCTTCCCAAGATCTAACCTAAACTTACTCTATCTCACCTTAAAACCATTCCACTTTGCCCTGTTGGTAGACACCCTTATTAAAAATCCCTTTTTAGCCTTCCTGGAGGCTGCCTTTGGGTGTTGGAAGGCAGCTGTAAGGTGCCCTGGAAGTCTTCTCTTCTCCAGGCTGAACAACTCCAGCTCTCTCAGCCTACCCTCATAGCAGAGGTGTGCCAGCTCATGGATTGTCTTTGTGATCCTCCTCTGGACTCACTCCAACAGTTCCATGTCCTCCTNTAACCTAAACTTACTCTATCTCACCTTAAAACCATTCCACTTTGCCCTGTTGGTAGACACCCTTATTAAAAATCCCTTTTTAGCCTTCCTGGAGGCTGCCTTTGGGTGTTGGAAGGCAGCTGTAAGGTGCCCTGGAAGTCTTCTCTTCTCCAGGCTGAACAACTCCAGCTCTCTCAGCCTACCCTCATAGCAGAGGTGTGCCAGCTCATGGATTGTCTTTGTGATCCTCCTCTGGACTCACTCCAACAGTTCCATGTCCTCCTTATGACAGGGACACCAGAACTGGATGCAGTGTTCCAGATATGGGTTTCAAGGGCAAAGGGAAATTAGTAATTGTGATACCTAAACCTGTCTGACTTCTCTAAACTGTGGGTTACAATAAGGACTAGTGACTTCTTGCAGCAACAGAGTTTTATTTGTAGTGAATAAGTGCACTAATGGTGAAAACACTGGAATAGGTTGTCCAGGGAGATTGTGGATGCTAGGTTCAAGGCTAGGTTAAATGAGGCCTTGAGCAACCTGTTCTAGTGGGAGGTGTCCCTGCCTATGGCAGTGGGTTGCAACTAGATGATCTTTCAGGTCAAACCTAAATCATTCTATGATTCCATAGTGAATGCACCTATAGCTGTCCTCAACTCCTTCAGCATTCATCAATCCCTATGGATTTGGAAGTCATCCTTTTCTGGTTGCTTCTTGAATTATAAAGTGCAAATGATGAACATGTGGAAATTAGCCAGATATATATTAAAAAAAAACCCAAAACCTCCACATGACAAGACTTGAGGAAAGAGAAACATTTATTGGAAAATTATGAGATATTGAGTGCTCTCCTCTCAGTTTGTTTTCTGAGAGTTCTGGGTTGATGAAAAGCTCAACATGAGCCTGCAGTGTGCACACAGCCCAGACAGCAACCGAGTCCTGGGCTGCATCAAGAGCAGTGTGGCCAGCAGGGAGGGGATTCTGCCCCTTTACTCTGCTCTTGTCAGACCCCATCTGGAGTACTGTGTGCAGTTCTGGAGCCCCCAGCACAGGAAGGACATGGAAGTGTTGGAATGGGTCCAGAGAAGGGCCATAAAGATGCTTAGAGGGCTGGAGCAGCTCTGCTGTGAGGGCAGGCTACAGGAGTTGGGGCTCTTCAGCCTGGAGAACAGAAGGCTTCGAGGAGACCCTATAGCAGCCTTGCAGTATCTGAAGGAGACCTACAGGTCGGCTGAGGAGGGACTATTGACAAGGTCCTGCAATGCCAGGACAAGGGGCAATGGGTTTAAACTGACAGAGGGGAGGTTGAAACTGGATGTTGGGAAGAAGTTCTTTCCAGTGAGGGTGGTGAGGCACAGGCACAGGTTGCCCAGGGAGGTTGTGGCTGCTCCCTCCCTGGAGGTGTTCAAGGCCAGGTTGGAGGAGGCCTTGAGTGATCTGTACTAGTGGGAGGTGTCCCTGCCTATGGCAGGGGGTTGGAACTAGATGATCCTTGAGCTCCCTTCCAACCTTACCATTCTATGATTCTATAATGTGGTTTTGCCAGATTGAAAGGCTGTAGATTATATATATGTAGAGAGAGAGAGAGAGAAAATGGTTACACGATGCAATGCAATTAAAATTAAGGCTATGTAAAGAAATGGAAGTGTTTGCTTAGGAGAAACTTGCCAAAGGAGTTTGCAGGAGCTGTTTGACATGGTTGCTGAAGTGCGTGGTGAGCTGTAATTCCTTGCAGGCTTTCACAAATATTCCTATCCTCCCTCCCCAGTGGGAACTTAATTTAGTCCCAGATTCTTGACAGATCATTCAACTTTCTTGCTGATGCAGCGGACATGATTTGGGTAATTGTGTTTAGTCAGACGCTGTGCCCATTAATCCAGCTCTGAAAAGAACAATTGCCCAACTGCCGTGTCTCTCTCTGCCGGTGCCACAGCCGAGTGGGGCGTCTCTGGGCCGGGTTATTTTTGGCTGCAGCCAAAGGTCAGGAGTACAGTAGGTGCACACTACCTTGGTAAACAGGAGTTTAGTGTGGTGCACTTGGGTGATTTCCATGATGACTGCTGGGGCGAGGAGACACAGAAACAATGACCACGCTGGCTTGAGCAGTCAGGCTCCAGTTGTACCACATTCCTCTGGCTCACGCGTGGCTTCTGGCTTCTGTGCCAAGCACCCACAGTTGCTTCTGGTTTGTTTTGGAAGGAAAACAGATATTTTTAGATGACTACAAAGGCGACAACTGGTAGTTTTGTTGTTGTTTTTAATGCTTGTGTCATCTGGAAGGGTGGTTACTCACTTTCTGAACCCCAAGTTAGTCGCCAAGCTTCCGTATTTCTGCGCTGCAAGAAAGAAATGAAGCGTTTTAAAGTTCTACTTGGAATCAAACCCGCAGAGAGAGAGGCAGAAGATGCCATCCTGCAGGCTTACTGTATAATTCTTGCTAAATAAAGCTTAGATATCCCTAAAATAAGGGACTTGGTGGGTTTTGTGGGAAATGTGAGACCTCTGTTAAGATGAAACTGCAAAGTCTACTTGATCCAGAGGGAAATGAACAAATTGATTTTCTGTACGTGCACTTCTGAGGTGTGGATTGAGATAATTCTGTAATGTGGCAAGCACAAAGGGATGTTGGAAAGCCAGGTACTGGCAGAAGACAAAGCACACTTGCTTTTTTTTTTTTTTTTTTTTTTTTTTTTT
>VWZE01011763.1:207443-218687 GCA_013396675.1 Eubucco bourcierii
TCCCTCCCTGGAGGTCAAGGCCAGGCTGGAGGAGGCCTTGAGTGAGCTGTACTAGTGGGAGGTGTCCCTGCCTATGGCAGGGGGTTGGAACTGGATGATCCTTGAGGTCCCTTCCAACCTTACCATTCTATGATTCTATGATTGGTGGGGCTTGGAAGGGGTCTCTGGGGATCATTTAGTCCAAACCCCTGCTGAAGCAGGGTCACTCCCAGTGCTCACACACCCTCACCAGAAGTGAGTCATGGAAGTCTAAGCCAGACACTCTGGCTCCCTTAGCATCCATGGGAAGGAGGAGGTATTTCTCAAAGGCAGAACATCTGATTGAAAAGTAGAGGTCCCACACAGAGGAATCTGGAGGTGCTAACCTCCTCCAGGCTGAGAGATGTGAGCTGTGTGTCCAATGTAAAATTTTCTTAAGAGATAATCAAGTCCCAGAACAAAGGAAAGAAGTTTTGGGAGTAAGGAGTTTTGCCAGGAGTGTTTCTATGAGCGTTTTTTTTTCTCTCTGTGAAATCCAGCTATGTGCCTTCCAAGTCGTGATGGTTTGGGAGTTCCCTGCCCCCCACACTTTGTAAAGTGACCCAGACTAGAACTCAGCTGGTTGGAGGTTAAGGACTGAAGCTCTATTTACAGCTCAGCACAATGTACAGGCAGAGATGTACACTATAGACAGGAATAGTTACAGACATAGACAAGTTAAAGGTAATACAGCAACACAACTCCCCTCCCAGAAATCAGAGTCCCCAGGAGGGGCTCCCAACCACCCTTCCACCTTCTCTCCACCCCTGGACCTTACCCCAAGGTTTGCCTTACGTGCAAAGTGAGCTTGGAGGATTGGCCAGGTGGGTTAGAAGAAAAGTGGTTAGTGAAGATTAATTGGCAAGGAGAAGCCAGAACCAGAAGCTGCTAGACCGCCCCAGACGCTGTGCTGTGTCCCCAGAGAGAGACAGACAGAGACTGACTTAGCTGTATTTTGATTATTTTTCCCAAAACAATTTTTCAGCAAGCCTATGAGTGAACTAGACATCACCATGTTTTTCTTTTCACAGCCTATAGTGTAATTTTCTCAATTAAAATATTCTAATTAGCCTCAAACCAGCACACACAAGTGCATCTCTGATTGTGGTTTTAAAGCTTCTTTGAAAACACTCCGTTCCTCTTTGGGTGCTCCAGAGATCCTGCAGATGTGTCTTCTGAGAGTGACAATGCCATGACCTCTAGCACTGTGAGCAAGCTTGCAGAAGCCAGGAGAACCACGTATCTCTCTGGGAGATGGGTGTGTGATGATCATAATGGGGACACCAGCATCAGTATCACAGGGCCTTGGATAACTCTTCCTAATAATGGAGACTACTCAGCCTATTACAATTGGGTGGAAGAGAAGAAGACTACTCAAGGACCAGGTAAGGAAGAAGGTGTGGGTGGGCATCTGGAATACTCAGGAAGCTGTAGAGCTTACAGCCTGGCATGCCAGCAGAAGGCACCGGGGAGCAGTAACCCAGTCCAGTGGTTGTCACCCAGACAAACTGAAGTCAGGACTAAACAGCAGTGTGGAGATTAATCCAATTAAATCCTCTTTTGCAGGGAATGCTCACTGGGACACAGCGTGGTGGTAGTAGTAGGGAGATAAAGTTAATTATTCACAGTTTTGACATGGTTCACAGGGTGCTGTTTTAACAGGAATTCCAAGAATTACTATTTTCTACCAACTTCTGACAGATTTCACTGTAAATGATTGCTGGATGCAGGCTGTTCTCAGTACTTACAAATGACATTTTCCAGAGTAGACTTCAGGAGCACGTGAACACGCCCACTGAGGCTTCATCTGAAGTGAGACTTTTCCTGATGTTTTCATTTCTTTTAGATACAGAACATAATAACCCTGCTCATACCATCAGTGCTGCATTGTGCTATGCAACTCAGCTTGTTAACACTTTGTCTCTCATACTTGATGTCAATCTTCCCAAGAAACTCTGCAACAGGCAAGTAAATGCAAGCCTCTGAGGAGGTGAATCAGTGACCAGTTTTGACTGGTCTTGGTTCAGTTTGGTTTGGAGAGGGAAGCTGTGACTTGGAACAGCTTTTATGGTGGTGGTGGATGGCTCACAAAGTTTTGTGCTGTTAAATTTTGGGTGGAGGGCTGTTAGGATTTTAGGCCACACTTAATAGCCCCTCCCTCCTTTTTCTACCTCCTGTGAGTGTAGCCCAACCATCACAGTTGAGAATAAGAGCTTTTTAATTGGCACATTCACCATCCTCAAATTGGAAATTAAATATGACAGTTCATGAAAAGCACTTTGATTTTATGAGACCCTGCTGTGCTTTACAAAATCCCAGCCCAATTTGGCAGGTCTAAGTCATCTTGAATAGCTCCACTACGTTAAGTGCTGTAGAACAAGGCCTTTTATAATTTGGCATGCCAGCAGTGTAATTCTCCTTGGGATAAAACACAAATGGGGAACATACCTGCCTGCCAGACATCTGGGAGTGTGCTGTATAAAACCCCTCTTGTGATGGAGAAAAAAAAAAGGAGGGGGGGGTTGTTTAATGTCTGTGTGGAACAGATGGGATCTGTACAGAAGTACTGAGGGAGATGTAGCTGTAGACCTGGTCAGTCTTCCAGGGGATGCAAGCATGCTGCTGAGATGTAGTGGTTAAAATAGTGGTTGCCAAAGGGAGGCCACAGAAGTTGTGTAGGGACTCTGCAGGGGTTTTTTGCTGTTGTTAGGGGTGCTCAGCCTTCAGAGAAGGAAAAACTTGGGAGCAGAAAATGATGCAAGATTTAAAAAGGAGAGCTGAAACAGCTTGGATGCAGTGGGTCTTGGGAGTGTCCTGCAGTTTACATCACCTGTCCTGTTGAAACCAGTGAAACCTAGGGCCAGCAGTGCTCATTGATGAAATCCTAACAGTCTTGCTGGGTCAAAAATGAATCTCCTGAGCACTCTAAAACTGCCTGTGGAGTTTAAACAAGTGTTTGCTGCAATATTTTTTTACTCTGGGACTTGTTAGGAAGCCGGTGCACAGAATGTTGGTTTATTTTCACAGCATTTTGCTTTCCTCTCAAATGTGTGTGGTGTTTCAACAGTGAGTTCTGTGGAGAGAACCTCAGCAGACACAGGTTCACACGGGCAGTGAAGAAACTGAATGCTAATATCCTTCATCTTTGCTTCTCTCAGGTAGGGGGAAAGCACATTTGGGTTCATAAAATAGCTTTTTAAAATACCAGTTTCCTCCACTGACTGATCATGTCTTATTTTTTTTTTCCCTTCCCTGTGGTAGCATGTGAATTTAGATCTGTTACATCCACTGCATACCCTCAGGAACCTTATGTACCTGGTCAGCCCAGACACTGAGAACTTGGGCAGGTAAGAAAAGCAGCATCTCAACTCACCTCTGACTGAATTAGTTTTTGTAGTTATGAATTTTTCTTGTCACTTATGAGGGACATTCTTCTGTTCCTCAGCACATCAGAAATTGGAGTAGTTAGAAGAAGGAAACCAAAGAGGGTAGAGAAAGGTTGTCCTGAGTACAAAATAAGATTTCAGAGGTGTGTGTGTATGCTGGCAGGCTTAGTCAGAGGCTTTGTAGCTGATCGTGGGCTTGCTTCTCTTACACTCAGAAGCAGGAACAGCTTCCCTCCTGCAGACAGCAGCACATATGGTTTTAAGGTGAGGGAGAATAGGTTTAGACCTGACCTTAGGAAGGAGTTCTTCATACAAGGGTTTTGAGACTCTGGAATAGGTTGCCCAGAGGGGTTGTGGATGCTCTCTCCCTGAAGGGATTGAAGGCCAGGTTGATGAGGCCCTGAGCAACCAAGTCTAGTTGAGAGGTCTCCTTGCCCATGGAAGGGAGTTTGAAGATGTCTAAAGTCCCTTTCAACCTAAGGCCTTCTAAGATTCTGTATGCCAGGCCAGTCTCACTGTGCTCCAGATATGACTCTACCCACATCTTGCCATCATCTAAATAACTAAGAGCATCCAGCAGTATAACTACTCCAAAAGCAGATACTAAGTAATCCCTTTCCAAAATCCTTCCAGTCAGTGAAAACCCCAAACCCAAGTCAGTGCTTCAAATAATACTGATTTATATGTAAAATAAGATCCAAGACATCTTTTTTTTCTGTTAGCATAGTACATAATGAAAAGAACATCAGTTCCTGTGGGCTGCTTTCACCAGGTTTTAACAATCTTTTTTTTTTTTATTTTACACCTGAGAAAGCCAACAGCATTGATTTCCTGTTGGAATAATCCTGTCAGAGGTTACTTGTGCCTGAGATAGTCTGCAAATATTTGTTTAATCTGTCTAGTGCTTTATCCCCCCTTAAACACAGTAAGGTTCTGAAATCTCCTTTCTCTCTTCCTTCTGATGGGCAAATCTTATTTTATTACAAGCCTGTAATACCACTGAGAGGAACAGAGTGCACACCTCTAACCACCTACCTTAGGTTCCCTGGGTAAAGCCCTACTGATTCAGACCAAGCATGTGGGAAACCAAATTGGTGTGGCATAGCTCTGTTTGGAAAAATGTTTTCAGGCAAGCAGCAAGAAGCACATCCAAGGACAGGGCAGGAAGTACCCAGAGAGTGAAGATCTATGGCCTCAAAAGCAAACGGTTTAGAAAGGACCAAGCGCCACAGTAGGCCTCACTTCTCTGTGATGTTAACAGAGCTCCATATCCATCAGGTGGATCCAGGTAGTAAAAGTGGTTACAGAAAAGAACAAAAGAAAACATGTACAGGCTACAGAAGTGGGCCCAAGCCAGCCTCATGAAATTCAACAAGGCCAAGTGTAAGGTCCTGCACCTGGGTAGGCACAATCCAAAGCACAACTCCAGGCTGGGTGGGGAATGACTGAGAGCAGCCCTGAGGAAAAGGACCTGGGGGTCTGGGGTGATGAAAAGCTCAACATGAGCCTGCAGTGTGCACATGCAGCCCAGACAGCAATTGTGTGCTGGACTGCAGCAAGAGCAGTGTGGCCAGCAGGGCAAGGGAGGGGATTCTGCCACTTTACTCTGCTCTCCTCAGACCCCACCTGGAGTCCTGTGTGCAGTTCTGGAGCCCTCAGCACAGGAAGGACATGGAAGTGTTGGAACGGGTCCAGAGGAGGCCACAAAAATGCTCAAAGGGCTGGAGCAGCTCTGCTGTGAGGACAGGCTGAGAGAGTTGGGGCTCTGCAGTCTGGAGAAGAGAAGGCTTCCAGGAGACCTGATAGCAGCCTTCCAGTATCTGAAGGGGGCCTACAGGTGGGCTGGGGAGGGATTATTTACAAGGTCTTGCAATGACAGGACAAGGGGCAGTGGGTGTAAAGTGTCAGAGGGGAGATTTAGACTGGATGTCAGGAGGAAGTTCTTTCCAGTGAGGGTGGTGAGACACTGGCACAGATTGTCCAGGGAGGTTGTGGATGCTCCCTCCCTGGAGGTGTTCAAGGCCAGATTGGATGAGGCCTTGAGTGACCTGTACTAGTGGGAGGTGTCCCTGCCTATGGCAGGGAGTTTGGAACTAGATGTTCCTTGAGGTCCCTTCCAACCTTACCATTCTATGATTCTATCTACCAGTGGTGGGCATAGTTTTGTCTACGTTGTCCTCCTCCCACTTTAGCGGCTCTAGTGAGGCCACATGTGGAGTTCTGAGTTGAGTTCTAGGCTCCACAGTTCAAGAGACCAGGGAACTACTGGAAGGAGTCCAGCAGAGGCTGCAAAGATGCTGAGAGAGCTGGAGCATCACTGTGAGGAGGAAAGGCCTGGGGCTGTTTAGCCTGGAGAAGAGCAGACTGAGCCGGGATATTCTCAGTGCTGATCAATACCTTAAAATGTAGAGGGTGAGAGGATATGGGGCCAGACTCTCTCCAGTGATGGCCAGGGATTGGGCAAGGAGAAACAGGCACAAACCTGAATCCAGGTTTCCTTGCTGCAAGGCTGCCCAGAGAGGTGGTGGAGTCTGCCTCTGGATTGCAAACCCACCTGCACACTGGTGCTGGGCAAGCTGCTGTGGGTGACCCTGCTTTAACAGGTGGATCAGACTGGATGCTCTCTAGAGGTGCCTTCCAACCCACATCATACTGGGATTCTGTGTGTAAAACTGTTTTAGCTCACTAGAGGCAAGTCTGAGAGGTGACTTGCTTCATGGAGAGAAAATACAGGCTGCTGACTGGCCTTACAGACACCACTGGAAGCAGAGAGCCTGAGCTGGGCTGAACTGAATTGCATATACTTAACATAAAGCTTAATTACCCATGAGAATGATGTGGGGGTTCTCTGCTTCCTTATGTCATCCTCTCAAGGCTGTAATGGATGCTTTCATCAGACAGGAGTTACTGGGCTCAGGATGGGATGAGCAGGTGGAATGTAATAGCCTTTGTTATGGAGGAGGTCAGTTGGGATGATCTCATGGTCCCTTCTGGCCTTAAACCTGATGAGTCTCCTCTTATGTTGCCTTGTTAAGCAAAATGCTTTGCCAGAAGGCAGTGCTCCCATTCCTTTGTGGATTATGAAAGAGTCTTCAATGTCTCAGCTGTCTGCAAAGTTTGCAGCAACCAGCAATCTTTATTTTCCTTTAGATACCTGGAGTCGCCCCAGCCATTTTTGTGAGCTACTATTCCCAGATTGATATAATTCTGCCAAATTTTAATTGTCTGGATTACAATTTTCCATGCTAAATCACTGCTTCAGGCTGCTTTTCCCACGAAGGCTGAAGAAACTCTTTTACCAGTGTTCAGTTTTTGTTCCTGTCCACTGAGTGGCTTTGTGCTGTGGAATGAACTTTGACAGTGGCATTGTTTTTCAGTGCTGCCCACTGACAGGACAAGGGGCAGTGGGTGCAAACTGGAACCCAGGAGGTTCCATCTGAACAGGAGGGAAAACTTCTTTGCTGTAAGGGTGCTGGAGCCCAGGTGTGGACTGCCCAGAAGTTGTGGAATCTCCTTCTCTGGTGAGATTCCAAACCCACCTGGACATTGTGAATCTTGGGCAACCTGCTGTGAGTGACCTTGCTTTAGCAGGTGGTTGGATGGGGTCTAAAAGTCTCTTCCAACCCACACCATTCTGTGCTTGCTGTCGGGATCCCACATGAAACTGTCTCGGTCTTCTGAAGCTGCCTGCTTTGGCTCCCTGAAGATGCTTCGGATGTGCCTGCCCCTGCTCCAGGGTGGCTGCAATTGCTTCTCCCTCCTGGCGGTGGCAGCAGGGAACTCGCAGTCTCAGCGCAGATGGCTTTCAGGGAATTATGAAATGCTTTAGGTTGGAAGGGACTTTTAAAGGCCCTGTAGTCCAACCCCTTTGCAGTGGGACATCTGCAACTAGGGCAGGTTGCTCAGAGCCTCATCCAACCTGACCTGGAATGTTTCCAGGGATGGGGCATCCGCTGCCTCTCTGGGCAACCTGGGCCAATCTTTCACCACTCTCAGCACGAAGAAATTCTTTATTCATTCTCTTGTCTAAATCTCCCCTCTTTTTGGTTTAAAACCATCACCCTTGCTCTGTCACAGCTGGCCCTGATATGTTTGGCCAGGGCCTCTGGAGACCCATCCCTTCACTCCACTCTAAGCAAAGCCAACCTGAGCATGTTACTCAGGACCAGCAGCCTATAGGGATTCAGTCATCTGTCTGCAGCAGAGACTCCCCAGCCTCTCAGGGCAACATGCTCCAGTGTTTGGCCAGCCTCACAGTCAAAAAGAGTCTTGAGATGTTGCTCAGGGTGAAATGCTACTATGGGAAGTCTCCACCAGTGAGTTGTGCCAGCTCAGTTCTGCAAACTACACCCTTCCCCTGGCTGACAGAGCTGCAGCCGCCTTGACCTGGCCGGGGCTAGCGTTAAAAATAAAAGCTGTTCCACATCAAGCTGAGGTTTCCAGCAGTGGAGCTGTGAGTTATTATCAATGGGTTTTTCTTTTGTGTGTGCATGTTCCACTGCCCACTGCCAAGGCAGAACAGCTCTTCCGCTGTTCCTGCTCCTTGGGTCGGAACTCAGCTATCGCTTCCTTGGCCAACTGCTTTCATTTCACCATTGTCACAGTGCAGTTATCTCTGTAGCCAGCAAGGTTCTCTCTGCCAGCTGATAAAACACAGACGAGTTTGAACTTCTCTGCTGTGCACATGATGGTGCAGGGTGCTTTGGCATGCTTAGGGCTCACACCAGCACAGTGATAAACCTTCTCCTGCGTGGTGCCTAGTGGGCTGCCAACTCTGGGTCTGTGTTCTCTACTCTCTGAAAAATTTCCTTCTAATATCCACAGCGAGAGTGGTAAGATGCTGGAGCAAGTTGCCCAGGGAGGTTGTGGACGCCCCCTCCCTGGAGGTGTTTAGAGTCAGGTTGGACAAGGCCTTGAGGAACTGGGGCAGGGACACCTTCTGCTAGACCATGGCAGGGGAGTAGGAACTAAATCTTGGAAGATCCTGTCCAACCCAAACCATTCTATGATTTACAGGTCTGGGCCTTTTGAAATCAGTGCTGATCTTGAAGACTCCATGGAATTTGTGGATCCCAGTGCTGCTGGTGAAACAGATGAGAGCGGAGATGAGCATGTCAGCGATGAAGAGACAGACCTGGGGACAGACTGGGAGAACCTGCCAAGCCCCAGGTTCTGTGATATCCCCTCTCAGCAGGTGGAGATGCTGCAGAGCCAGAGCACACAGGCATCCCAGCCCATTGCCAGCAGCAGTGCTGGTGGAATGATCTCCTCTGCTGCTGCCTCGGTGACCTCGTGGCTGAAGGCATACACCGGACATCGCTAACGAGCATGGGAAAAGGGTCATAGGATATGTGGAAGGAATCCCTCCCCGACAATGCTGTAGTAAACCTTTACATATTCAGTTAAGTAGTGCCTGGAAAAAAAGAAAAGGTCAGACTTTTGTTTTGTAAACCAGAAAAACCTTTTTATTTACCCAAGAGGACCGTGGTGGTACCATTTTGTAAATTAGCTAGCTACGTTCTTCTCATGGATTCCGTGATGGCACTTGGTGTCCCGCTTCTGGCTGCGCTGTGCAGTGCCAGAGAGAAAGGACCCAGCAACCTCCAGCTCTGCTTTCTGAAGAAGAAACAGATTTTGGGGTGTTTGGATCTGGATGAGCACAGAGGGAAGGCTGCCGAGCACGCAGCCTGGACACTGGTGCAAATGCAGCTCACGTTTTCTTAACTCCTTAACAGGGTTTCTTGTTTCGTGTGTGTTTTAAATCTTGTCTTGCATAATGCAAAAATACGTCTTTCTAAATTTTTTTTTTTTTTTTTCATTCAGGACATGAAAATTATGCATTTTTAACATGTTTTCTAATCTCTGTTGCCATATTTTTTAATACGAAGAATCAGCACGGCCAGGAAGGAATTCACGCAGCAGATTTGCTCTTGGTTTAGGTTTGGTTGTGAATCTCGACCCAATTTTGCTGTAGGAAACTGGCTTGTTTCATGCTGCTTCCACTGGTAGGTAGTCTCCAAGTTCTGTGTTGTGCTGTCCAAAGCACACAGGCTCTTTGACTCTGGATATCACATACACCAAAGAAACACTGGACGTTCTCTTAGCCAGGCACACCTTCAATGCTGTAACAGGATTGCGTTGTTGCAATAATCTCCATCGGTTCCCACACCGTATCGCCACTTTTTAGCATTAGCAGAAACCTCATTTCAGGCTGTTAACTTTGTCACACCCTGTCTACACTACACGTGTCAGAAACCTCATTTCAGCCTTTTAACTTAGTCACACCCTGTCTACACTACACACGTTTTCAACCCCCTCTCTGGAGGTGCTCAAGGCCAGGTTCGATGAGGCCTTGAGCAACCTGCCTCTAGTGGAAGGTGTCCTTGCCCATGGCAGGGGGGTTGGAGCTAGATGAACTTGAAGGTCCCCTTCAACCCCAAACAGCTGTGAAGCCCTGTTCTATTTTCTGTTTAGGGTGGGTTTATATTTATTCCCCATGTTTACTGAACGCCAAGAAGCTGACTTCATTTTGCTGCAGAAGGGCTGACAGCGTGGCTGGCAAAACAGAGTGCAGTGCAGCGCCCACAGAGGGGTTGGTTGACGAGTGCTGCTCCACATCCTTGTGGTATGTAGCACTCAAAGATGGCTTTGCTCAGTGAGGCTTCCAACGTATGGTTTGCATTTTGTAGAGCCAGGACATTGTACTCCTCCACAGGGTAAACTCATGTTGTTATGCATCTTCCCAGAGGGAATGTTTCTGCTACTGTTCCCTGTGGTGACACAGCTCGTAGTGGTAGCATGGTGAAGCCACTGAAGGCAACACAGAAGCCATGTCCCTAATATCAAGCAATGTCCTCTTTTTGTGTCTGCAGTCCCAGCTCCAGGGCTGGCTTACCCAGCCACCTCATGGAGTGTTTGGTGGTGGTTTTACTCTGCTCCTCTCATCCCACCTTGTTTCCTCCACCAAGGAGGGGGTGGAACAGCAGTTTTGGTCCTGGTGCCTGTGTACCCTACGTACCCTAGTGAGCTCAACCCCAGAGGTACCAGCTGAGCATTGTGTCTGCCAGCCCCCCATCCCTCTTATGTGGCAGCTCTTTCTGGCCTTGGGGTTGAACATCTGTTGTCAGTAGTTTCTTTTTGTTTTAAACCAAAGACCCTTAACTCTATCCTAACAGCATGCATGCTGTTAGATGAAGACACCCTCAGTCCTACCATTCTTTCTATCTACTCCAAGAGTTGGTTTCATTTCTAAGAGAAACAGCCAAGTCTCCCCTGACTACTGCAGCCTGGATGGGGCCAGTGTCCCCCAGCACCCCCACCCTGGGGCTGGGAGGGTTTGGTCACTGCTCAGTTCACAGCACTTTACTCCCTTGCAGCTATGGGATCCTTCACAGCTCTGAGGAACCAGCACCCACCAGTACTGTCTATCAGACTCTTGGTGTCACACAGCTCTTCTGTCCCCCCACTTATTTTGCACTGAACCCCACCATGTAAGTATTTTCTTAACTTTGTTGTAGATTTTAATACACATTTCAGTTGCTCTTCCATTGCTGCCTTTTATGCTACTTTGGAACCCCTTGAGGTCAGGCCATGATTCATCTTTGCACTTTGTCATCGACTTACATAGGGAAAGAAAAAAATGACACACACACACAAAAAAAAAAAAAGAAGAAAAACAACCAACAAAGCAAAGCACCTTTTTAAGCCATATACTTCATAATCTTTTCAGAAATAATTTATTTGTAACCATGTCATACTGTGTTAATAATGCATTGGGACAGGGCTTGGTTTTGCAACAGGACACAGATTGTAGTGTGTGTGTGTGTGGGGGGGGGGTGTT